>RJWH01001571.1:301613-352374 GCA_004363575.1 Solenodon paradoxus
CTCTCTCTCTCTCTCTCTCTCTCTCTCTCTCTCTCTCTCTCCCCCCTCTCCCTCTCCCCCTCCCCCCCTCTCTCTCTTTCTCTCCCTCCCTCTCCCTCTCTCTCCTCGTCTTCAAATACCCATAGAACTCTTTGTACTTCCTGCCTGGCCTAGCCGTGCCTCGTCCTTCCTGTTTCCCTCCTCTAACAACTCTGACACACCAGTATTTCTAAATTTTCCTTTCGCTCAGTATTGCTCAGGACATACCTCCAGAAGCAAAAGTTCTGGACAAAGAAGTCTGCTGGTCAATAAGTGTACCAAGTACAAATGCCATCATGCAGATACCTGGGCATCCAGATGACATGAAATGGATGCATAAGAAATAGATGCCTGGGTGACTTGGAGTGAAGAGTCTGAGTGTTGGCTTGACCACTGATGGCAGTTGCCAAGGGATTTCAAATTCCTGAAACTCTAGTTTCCTATCTATAAAACTAAGACTTTATCTGTGTAGGTCCGTTTATAAACCTTTCCTTCTAGCTAGACAAAAACCTCTTTCTTGTCAAAAATCTTTTACAGAAAACCAACATCAAAATATTTAATAGAATAACTGCTCTTGATATAGAGAATATTCATGCATATATACTATGTATATATGTATATACATACACACATACATATACACGCATCTATACATACACGTAATGTGTGTGTGTACAGTTGACCCCAGAGGTTATGCTTGCTGATACCCCTGCAGTCAAAAATCTTAGTATAACTTACAATTAGTTCTTGGTATACCAGCATATTCTGCAATTATAGTTGGTTGACTCCGGATGTAGACCCTGACAATAGGAAAAATCCTATGTAAGTGGACCCCCATAGTTCAAACCCATTTTGTTGAAGGGTCAGCTGACTCTTGCCTGCACACTCCCAGGGCTAACTAGAAGGTCCGACACACACCCATCTGGCTTCATAGAGTCCTGCTTACGTAATACTTGGAGCCTCAGTTTCCTCAGCTGTTGAATGGAGATAATAACTCGTCCTACCTTACTGGGTTGGTTGAGAGAATTAAATGAGTGAATACAGATGAAGCCCTTGGCATGGTGTCTGGATTAAAGCAAGTGCTCAGTAACCCTTTGACCTCTCTATTATGACAACTGCCACTTGCTTGTTAAGGTGTCATCAACCAAAGTTAGGAATCTGTGATCAGGCAGATGCACCATGAAAACGCACACGAGGATGGAGATGCTAAAGTGCCACCTCCATCCCACCTCCACTGCTCATGGACATTGGAAACATGAGGTGATTTCCCAAGATGGAGAAATTCTGTTTCTGTTGAAAGCCTATTTTCTATAAAATTGCACTTCAATATTTATTTCACTCCTCAATTCATTTGACAAACATTTACGGAGCTCCAATTCTGTGTGCCAGAGTTGGTGCTAAGAGCAAAAATAGAAGAGATGCATATGAGAGAGAGAGAACGCCACACGGTTGAGGCCAGCCAGTCTGTGTGTAGCGGCTGGCGACCGTGCAAATATTGATTGTGCAACTGCTATGAGCCAGGCATGATGAGGGTGCAACAAGCATGAAGAAAAGTCAGATTCCAGCCCTGTGGGGCTGACTTTCTAAAGGGTATGGAATGGAAGGGCTACTGGAATGATGTGGAAAGTAAGACAGGGTGTGGGGAAGCCTGGTGGGGGGAAGGAAAGGTGGCCAGAGGGCAGAGAATAAGATAAGACTTCGGCAGTTCTATTCCAGAGAGGAACAGGGGTGTAACCCCAGGTAAGGTGGGGCTGAAGGGAACAGCTTGTACAAAATTATTTATCCAAGAGACTTCCAAGAACACCACTGTTTGCTTCTGTTAATTTGCTCCTAAGAGGACACATACTACTTTTTTTGGGAACGAACTTTTCATGTTTTAAATAAGCTCTTTTATAAACAATTATTGAAGGAACATTTGTCAGAAGCAATTTGATTTTAAACTGATCCTAGCATTAATCTTCTCTTTGTGAGTAATAGGCCAGGGTCTTGTTTCACAGAGCTTTTCATTCCAGGAAGTTTGAAAAAAAAAAACAAAAAACAGAATTTTATTTAAGGGAAACCAAACATGACTTTGAACTGGGTACACAGGGAAGAGCTGCAGGCCTGGAGAAGACCTGAGTGTGGATGCTAGGTTCTTACTCAGTGAACTTCCTCTCTTCAAACCCATTTCCTCCTTGGTAAAATGAGGGTGCCAAAACCCGCCACCAAACAGAAATACCACATGAGATGACAAGTGAAATTGATCTGTAGTCAATACACAGCTTGGCTATTTGTATTTCTTTTAATCACTTCCTTTGTTTTTTGTTTTGGTAAATCCTGATAGTTTTGTGTTAAGATGGAGGAATCAAAAGCTAGCAATGGATTTGCAATTCTCTTGGGCTTACTGTCACCAAAGAATCTCTAACACAGTCATGGAAGCCCGTTTAAACAGAGAAATTCTGGATTCCTTGGATCCTAAGGTCCAAGGTAAGTGAGCAGGGCTCTCGCTCCTGCTTAAAGTTGGCCATTGTGAGCCAGAGTCCATCTCCCAGGACCCTACTGTCTTCCCCCGACACATCGTGGATCTGTATACCTCCAGGCTCCTCTTTGTCCTTTACAGCATCCGATCCTCTCCGTCACCAGTCCAGCCACCATATAGCTCCTTCCACCTTCCTGGGCAGGGGAATCCTCCACTTACTCCCTGTGTGTCCGTAGCTTAGTTAAGTTTTGTTTTATATCCATAAAAGATGTAATAAAAGAATCTACCCCCATGGAATTGTTCTCAGGATTAAAGGTACTTAAGCATTTTAAGGACTTCACACAATTTGAGGTAATTGTCAGTACTCAGAAAGGTTTGACTAAGGTTACTAGCCCCCATATTTCTTTCTTTCCTCCCTCTTTCCCTTGCTAGCTTCCTCCTTCCCTATTCTGTCACTAACCCAATTTCCTCCTTCCCTTCCACTGCCCCTTCCTCCCCCTTTCCCTGGCCCTCTCCTCATGTGTCCCTACCCCCCTTACCCTGACAGCTTCCCCAGGCAGTAAGTCATGGGATTCTGCTCCTATCCTGGTTCCCGAAAGTCTTGCTGGAAGCTAGAGGGCCGCAGAGACAGACACAGGTCCTGGGCACGAGGCATTGCTTGCCCGATGGAGCCAGCCTGGTACTTGACTTCAGGGTACTTCTAGGACTTGAACTTGAATTTTTGCAGTCACCAGACATTATTTTTGTGAGCTATAAGAGACTCCAGGTCCTTGGGGAGAAAGATGGGATAAATGTATTGCCTATCCCCTAAAAGGGGAGAAAGATTGACTCTGGTCATTTTAAGCTGTTCTTTTAATATCTGGGAAACTCTCTCCTAAGCGCCCTCTCAACCTACGAGAGCCAGGACTCACGGCCCCATGTTTCTTCCCAGCTCCCTCCTCCATTCCTTCTGTCCTTCCCAGTCAGAATTTAGCAGGGTACCCTGACACCCCCTGACTTTCTCTTCTCTACTGGCTTGGAGCCTGCTGAAGGACAATCATCATCCTGTGATGTCCCAGCTCTCTGCCTAGGGCGTTAGGAGCAGGCAGTGTGGATTCAAACAGTCCTAGGAGTCATTACTGTATTTACCACTTTGTTCTTGTGAACTTATCCAGATTGTCTAATTTCCCTATGTTCATTTTCCCATTTATTCATCAAATATTGAGCACCTACTATGCCCCAGGCACTGTGCTAGAGGACTCAAGTCCTAAAGTGGTGAAGGAGACAGGCGTCTTTACCCTCAAGCAGCTTAGGACGAGCAGAGATAATGTCTGGGAAGATTAACAGGAGAAAAGATTAATTTCATTCATGTGCATGAAGGTGACATATGAACATGGGATCTGTGATGCGAACAGAGCAGCATGCATTAACACTTTTTGGGCAGAGTGATAACAAATCCATGAGTCATTCACAACACAAAAGCATTTCTTTTAGTTTAGACCCTAAGTTACTGAAGAATTTAGCAAAGTTTCTTTACACAAGGGAAACAGGTCTGGGAATTGTCCTCTGGTGATAAGATGCCATCTTCCCTCCCAGTACAAGAAGGGCACCCTTCACGATGGAGGTTTATTTCCTGTGTTTAAGAGAAAGGGAAGTTGGGGGTATCATTCATTTACATCCTATGTCTTTCATTCAAAATAGTTGAGTGCCATTCTGACTCATCTTCAGGAGGCTGCCCGGAACCTCTAAGCTAACAACTGAAATGACGAATCACTAAAAGAACACACTGTGATGAGTACTAGAAGAAACACTGAGGACCTGAGCTAAACAATAACAGGGGACACAAGAGATCTACTTCAATGCAGTGGAAAGCAATGATTTAGGGCATCCATTCTCAACCTCAGCACCACTGACATCTGCGCAAATATTTCTTTGCTGGGTTGGGGAGGGACTGCCCTTGCATTGCAGCGTTTGAACAGCATCCCTGGCCTCTAAGCTCTAGACACTGGTACCCAACCACCCTCTCACATTGCAATAACCAAAATACCACCAAGGTCCCCTGCGAAGCAGGGAGGAGGTGTCAAAGCACCCCCAGTTGAAAACAACTGGCTGAGAATATAGGTAGGTCACACAGATTTGTTTCTGAGTCTCCCTTCTACTACTGACTGGCAATAGTGACATGGATTCCATAACTTAGCTCCTGAGCCTCAATGTGCAAAACGGGGACTCGTTTTGAGAAATAACATCCTGTAGACTGGCTACGATGGATAACTGAGATAACAACCAGTAAGCCCTCAATAATGCATCTGTTATTGCCAAAGTCATTATCATGACATATCTGTCTCCAGCAGCCTCGGCCGTTGCTCAGGAAGTGTCTCATAACCTTGACTCTGTCCCCAGCCCGCAGCGCAGAAGCCAGAACTGCTTAAAGCCTGGCAGGCCACTCCAGCACTAGTCTTAGAAGTTTCCCCTCCCCAGGACAGAGAGGCCAATAATCAGCGTGAGTCAATGACCATGACTTTGACCTGCCCCCAGTAGACCCAGTTCTCCCAGTTAGATAGCTGGTCCCAACTAGGCTTTTTTAGTGAAGAATGAAGCAGCTCCTCCCTGCCTGCTAAACTCTTTGGAAAGCTCATTCCCCACAGGGCGTGGCTGATGAAAGATAATATTGCCTTTGGTCTTCCTCTTCTCCCTTAAACAATTGAAGGGACCTTTCCCTTTCCCGTTTGGCTAATTTGAAACCCCTGATTCTCTTTTGCGTGTGGGATCTTGCCCCTGGCTCAGCCAGCGGACCAAACCGAGCATTTGTTCTGATTTCCCTGCCAAATGGGAATGAGAGGCTTGCCACCTTGCTGCCTCCTCCACACTTCCTGAGCCCTTCGCGGGGCTAGTTTGCATCCCCACAGAAATGACTCTGCGGGGAATGACAGTGTCACACTTTACCCTATCTTGCACCTTTCTCTGGGGATATGTGATCCCAGAGGCTCTCTGTGACCCCATGCCTGTTCCTGGCTGGTCGCCCTGAACCTCCTTACCAGAAATCTAGGACTCATTTATCTTTCGAGAGCCTGGAGCAATTCCTCCGTGGGACAGAGAAAAGCAAATCAAGAAGGGCGTCCACCTTAATGGTTTCCGCTCCTAAGAAATTTTTTCAAATGCCCTCCAAGACCTCGCCTACCCCCTTGCCTGGCGGTACCTGCGCGAGTCCCTCACTGCTTCCAGATCCTGCATTGAAGCCATGTTGGCAAGAGAAGATAGGGCCTGATTTTACAAAACAGCATTTCTCGAAAAAGGGCACAAGGTACAAGATGATGCGGATACCTGGCACTGGCGAGTGTGGTTTGTCCTAGAAAGTGGTTGAGGGGAGACGCCTGGTCCCAAAAGCACGTGGCAAGTTTATTAGAAAACAAGTAAACAGAAGTGACACAGGCAGCTTGGGGTTACAGGTGCAAGAGAGCGAGTTGTTAAAATGGAGTGTCTTATACATGGGAGGAAGGGACCTCCCTTCGGGAGTACCCAGGGGTCTCAGCTCTCACAAGAGTCAGAGTTCAAGGTCAGAGGATAGCTAGGAGCTGTGTCCCCAGCTCAGATTGCTAGGGAAAGATTCCAGGCTTTCCAGCCAGTCCCTTCTCTCCTGTACCTCATCACAAGATTCTATTCTGGACACAAGGGTGGCCGTGATGATGAAGAACATCCTCTCCTTTGCTTCTGAAATTCTTCCATGAGTTGAATGCATTGCATGAATGTGTCAGATGAGGACATGGCTTGAGGGTGTGGGATGAAGCGTAATATCCCCTGCCATTCGGAGGGGAACAAGATACCAACTTTGGACAGATGAAGAGCTGGTAGAGATAGCTGCAGAAAATGGAATCTGATTGGCAAGTGCTAAGAGATACTGGGCAACCCTGAGGGGTGGCACTCAGCCCAGGTGTGGAAGGCGGGGTGAGGTGTTGGGGGAAATGCTCTTAAGAAGATGATGCCCAAGTTGAATGAAAGGGCTTCCTACACAATGACCAGAAGCATTAGAACTGCTGAGAACTAGCGCAGTTGGGCAGGACTGAAGTATAAATTTGCCATATGTCCCCGTGTGGCAGGCATTGTCCTGCTTTAGCAACATTGCCTGGCATCCTGCCCAGTTTGAAATTCTGACCTGGTTTCAACATGCGATGGGAAGGTGGGAAGTGGCGAAGGATGAGAACAGGGCATAGCTGGGGGCCAGGGAAGGAAGCCCTGTGGCAGAGGGGCTGCTGTGTGGCTGTCCGCTCCTGCAGGGTCTACCCAGGCTGAGTCCCCTGGCCTGAGTCCCCCGCAACCACCCCAGTGATCAAGGGAGGGGTCCTAATAGGAGGGCCCTTGGGCCCACCGTGGGGTGACAGTGAAGCACCAGTTCCCCAGCACCCCTCTGGGTCACTGAGACTCTGTGAGACCGACTGTGACTTCTTCCTATGGCCTTTCCTGCACCCTCCCGGCCCCTGCATCCTTCCCAGGTGCTGATCCTGTGGGAACATCTAACACCCAATTCCATCCCCAATCTGCTTCCTGCGAACTGGCCTCCTCCAGCTCAGACATGAAACCAGAGGCTGGACTCTGTTCTGTCATTGGTCACATTCGATGATTTTTCCTTAACAGCACTGTTCAGCGATGAACATGCTTCAATGCATGGTGACACCTACTCCATGAGCTGGGAACGATTCCCAGAGAACTGGCTGCATCTAGTCACCGATTCTTTCACTCCATTCACTGTGCAGAGGAAATCTTCCTCACCACCCCTGTTTCCATGCAGAAGAACTTCATCTAGAAAACACTCCTGACATCTTTCTTCTCTTTTCTTTTCTTTTTTTAAGGAAAGGCACAGGCAGGAAGGAAGGCGAGTAGACAGGCAGGAAGGAAGGCAAGTAGACAGGCAGGAAGGAAGAAGAGGAGAAGCAGCTTTACTTTATTTAGTTGCGCATCCTGGCTGTTTCTCTGGCCCTGGGTCTGGAAGCAGGGACCTTGGGATGTACGTGAACTGTGCCTCTGATGCGTTAACCACTAGGCCTCCAGGATGAGTCTTGACATCTTTCTTCCAACAGCCTTCCTCTTAGGAGGAAGAGGGTGGTCAGAGACTCTGGGTTCTGGACTCACCCTGTCCCCTGCGATGAGCCCCAGCAGAAAGAGAACAGCCACGTCTGTGCTGGAGACCATGCAGGGTGTTCAGTAGGGACAATTCTGTACCTGCCCCGCCAGGTGCTGGTGAGAAAAGTGCCCATCCTCAGTCTGTCCAGCTCCACAGCTAAGCAGTATCCCCCGATCTAGCCTTTATCAATAATATGTTAGCCTTTGGATCTTCGCCCACCTGCTTCTCAGTTCTGAACTTGGGCAGGAAAGAGGGATGTTATTTTCCAAGCCCACCACTCGCAATGCAGCAGTTTACAGTATCTCAATGTATCCGTTCCTCAGTTGTCTGCACCATTGTGGAATAAATAAAGTGTCAAATAAGTGGGCATAGCTCTATCTAAAAGCTACAATCCCACTAAGGAATTGGAACTGTACTAATTCAGAGGAGGGCTCCACCCACACTCACCGGGGATGACTGGAGTGAAGCCTTAACTTAATTACAGCTTCAGACTGCATGATATTATGACATTGCTTTCGTGGTGAGCCACAGTGTTTGCACAAGGAAGAAGCCAGTGAGTTTAAGCTCAAAAGCACTTTGCTTTAGAATTCAGTTGAGCATTTTGAGTGTGAGGACTACAGGGCACTTCTGAAAACATTAAAAGGTATTTTCCTCTAATGCAGGGGGCGGAAATCAGACACTCATTTTTCTTGGCTCCTTTACTAGAAGTGAAACAAAGTGGTCAGGTGTCCTGGCTTAACGAGTGTAAAATGGGGAGTTCATAGATATGGCTCCTGAACCCAGTTACCATCATGGACTGGCTAAACAGACACCCTCAGAAGGTGTCTGATGAGGATCAAAAATGGTGTTTTATTATAAATCATACTTAGGGAGCTTTATTGGGTGCCGCATGCTGCAAACAATGCTAAGCACTCTTCATGGAAGTTCACTTAGTTTTTCTCTCCTTAAGGTTCTTGTATCTCTGTTCAATAGATTAGGAAACTAAGGGAAAGAATCTTTGTCATTTCCCCAGGTTCTCACTCTGGTAAGAGCAGAATCAGACCTTGAATCCAGATCCCAATGTAGTTGATCTCGAAGTCTATCCGTGTTGTTCAACCACTGTGCTATATGTGCCTTATATGCTGAAAATAGCATGAAAGAATGGGGTGGGGGGAATACTGAGCTTTGAGAGTATTCGTCCACCTGACTCAGGTGAGTCTTTAACTCTCTCCAGAACCTGGGTGTGGTGGATAAAATCATGGTTTAATCTGGGTATGGCAGGTGGAATCATGTTTCCCAAAGATGTCCACATCCTAATTTCTGTAACATGTGAATATGTTATGATAGATGATGTGAAATTAAGGTTGCAAAAAGAAGTAAGACTACTAATCAGTTGACCTTAAGAGAAGAAGGTCATCTTGGGTTACCCAGGAGGAGTGCTTGTATCACGAGGGTCCTTAAAAGTAAAAGAGAGAAGTAGAAGAGATCAGAATGATATGATGTGATGAGAGAGGACTCAGTCCTCACTGCTGACTCTGAACATGGAAAAAGGGACCATGAACCAAAGAATGCAGGTGGCCACTAGAAAGGAATGCAGCTTGCTGGCATCTTGATTTGGGTCCAGTGGGGCCCATGTTGGACCTCTAACCCACAGAGCTACAAGAGAATACATTTGTGTTGTTTCAAGACACTAAGTTTGTGTAATGTGTTATGGCAGCCATAAGAAATGAACCCACCGTGCACCTGTTTGTCAAGTGGAGGATGATAAGGGAGGAGGGAGCTGAGACATGCTGATGAGAGGCTGGGTTTGTCCAGAAAGAATTCGTGGAGAGTTATTGGCCAGGAACACACAGCGAATAAGTAGTTGAGGTGCCCTGTGGAGCTAGAAAGGTTACATCAAGAGAATACACACGTGTGTATGTGCAGGAACTAAGCTGCCTGCCTCTCACCCACAGGCAAGATGGATTTGGTGTATAATGATGGTTAGGACCTTTGGGCCTGTCCAGGTTACCTGGAGAAAAAACAGCTTGAGTATCTAGGGGCATAAAATAGGAGGGATGAGAAAAAATACCCAAGAGTGAGAAGCAGGGATTCCCACCCCAGCCCCTCCAACCACCTCTCTCCTCCTCCTTCTCCCCTCTCCCTTCTCCTTCCCCTCTCTCACCCTCTTCCCTCTTTCCTCTCTCCCCTGTCTCTTCTCTCTCCCCTGCGGTCTCCTCTCCCTATAGCTGCTCCCTATTCTGGCTGCATTCCAAAACTTCTTCAAACAAAACCCAGCCAGAACAGCATAGGAACCTCTTCAGTCCACAGCAGGGTCTCATAGCATAGTTTCAGGAGCCATGGGAGATGTGAGAGGAAAGGAGTCAGGCAGGAGCGGAGTCCTACAGGAGCACCTCTAGGGTAGTTTCCTACCTGAAAATGGCGTCGTCAATCTTTCTGCAGCAAGTGGTGTCCCCTAAGTCCTCTAAGATGAAAGTACACTGAAATCACAGCTGGAAAATCACTACCTAAAAGGCTGGCCTTAGTCAAGCTCGGGTAACACCTAAAACTTCAGCTGTTCTCATGAACAATGTCCTATGTGTCTATTGTGCCTACATGCCTGACAGAAAACTATTTGATGATTCTTTGTTGCTCCAGGCAAGAACGGAAAGGTAATTGCCTCCAAATTGTGAAAAATCATTGTTGTTAAAGAATCTTTGTCATGGCTCCCTGTGGTAGACACTTCTGGGCCTCTGTGTTCCTCTGCGCTTGCGGCCTGGAGTTGGGTGGAGCCTGGTAGTAGTTCTGGCCAATGGATTGT
This sequence comes from Solenodon paradoxus, assembly GCA_004363575.1. Lineage (NCBI taxonomy): Eukaryota > Metazoa > Chordata > Mammalia > Eulipotyphla > Solenodontidae > Solenodon > Solenodon paradoxus. The sequence continues at coordinate 311,964 of RJWH01001571.1, forward strand.
GGAGGATGTGATAGGTGGACGAGAGCTTCTGGACGAGAGCACACACTTACTACCTGGTTTCTTTCCATTGCTGCTTCCTGCCACAGGCAGGTCCTGTGTTCTGGATGACAGGGATTCAGCCACACTGAATTCCCAAGTCACCAGGGAGAGCAGATGTTCAAGAACTGTGGTTCTCAAAGGATGGCCCCAACCAGAGCATCAATGTCACCCCAGAGTTTGTTAAAAAAAAAAAAAATGCAAATTCAGCATGCCCTCAGATGGGTGAGTACAGACCATGCAAAGCTCAAGGACTTAGGTTCGTGACCGGGATGGAGTAAGGGGCGACAAAAAAAAAATTCTCTGGCCTCACCCCAGACCTGATGCCTCAGAAGCTCAAAAGTGGGGAAGGGAGGCAGCATCTGAGTTTGAACAACCCCCCCAGGGAGTTGTGGTGGGTGCAAAAATTTAAGAATCGTTGCCCTAGACTCTGTCAGGTCCGCAGAGTCACCTGAAGCCATGGTGACTTTGCATGAGAAAGAAATAAACTTGTTGTATCAAACTACTGAGACAGTGGACTTGTTTGCTATCACAACATAGTGTCGCGTACCCTGACAGTCTGCTACAAATGGAAAAGTCTACATGGCTAAATATAGAAGACAGCATAATAAGAATAATTTTACTAAATTCAATAGATTTTTTTTTTAAATTACAGCTTGAGGTCTACTGCAGTTTTGTTAAGAGAGGAAATTAACACATTATAAAGAGAGGTTAAAGATACACTGGCGTCAACATTTTTCTTGAGGAAGAACTGACTCCACATTGAAAAGGGACTAATTCTGTCTCTGTGATTCAGCACTATGTAATCATCACATGCCTTTTTTTCTACCCCAAATTCTCTCAGATACTACCACTGGTATGTGATCAACCTCTGGGAAACACTGAGCTAATTATCTCCTTCGTGTGTGTGTGTGAGCGAGTGTGTGTGAGCGAGTGTGTGTGCGCATGTGTGTGCTTGGAGAAAGCTATGGCCCAGAAATGAGAATGTCCTTGCCCAAGGTCACATAGCAACTTCAAGAGAATTGCTGTCAGCATCAGCCTGAGGGAGAACCTAGGAGGCGGGAACGACGTCAGTGTCCTGAAACCGCTGTAACACATGACCACCGATGTGGTGGCATCACTCGGACATGTGTTCTCTCAAAGTTCTGGAGCCCTAGGTGCAGACTGGGAGTTGCAGGGCTGCACTCCCTCCAGAGACAGAGGGGGAAATCCATCCCTCACCTCTTCCAGCTGCTGGTGTCTGTCGGCATTCCTTGAGCTGTGGCTGCTTCTGTGGAAACATTTCCTCTTCTCTTCTCTCTTCCTCTCCCCGTTTCTCTCGTAGAAGGACACGTGTGTGATGGATTTTAAGACCCACTAAAATAATCCAAAATAATCTCCTCATCTCAAAATCCTTAAATTAACTATGTCTGGCAAGTCCTTTTCCTGACAGCTCCCAGGGATCAAGATGTGGACATCTCTGGGAGACAGTGTTTGGCCCACCAGAGAGTCTCCAGTTCAAACTCGAGGGCAGGCCCATTCCTTCTCTGGGCCTTCATTTTCCCTTTTTGTAAACCACAGAGCTTGTACTTGGTAGTTCCAGAAGACACTTCCAACTTTGGCATGAGGAGTTGACATGAATAGTAAGAGGCCCCTTTCGATTCCCCTAAAGAGCACATATCACCATGTCACCCAAGCAAGAGGTTGCCAAGGATCAGAGGCAGGTTGGATCACAGCCCGCATTTTTCTGGCAATTTTTAAATACACCGACTACCCTCTTTCCCTCCTTATACCTGCTACTCTCTTCTGGTGGCCACTGAAAAACTGGAAAAAAAAAAAAAAAAAGAAAAAAGAAAAACAGCTGTGGCCATGTCCTGGAGAGATGAAATGCCACCTCACATGGGGACCTCAGAGACCTGGTCAAGTCCTGAGGAGCACCCTTGTCCTCCCTTCATTCAACAGCGCCAAGCTGAAGGAAAATACGCAGACATTGTACTCTGCAAACCCTCACAGGACAAGACAACCTGAAACACAAGGTACTTGGAAGATACTCAACCCCCAGAGGTGGGTTTCCAGAGAAGACCACTGCAGTCCTGCCTCGTGACTTTCCTGGGACGGGAACAGCACAGTGCAAGCATGCTCTAGGTTGATGGCCAAAGGCAGGGGAAGGGTACACTGGCAGAGATGCGGGCAGCTCATCTAGCTCCAGGCCACATTACCTGGTTCTCCAGAGAACACTGCCTGCCAAGCCCTGTCACAGTCAGAGCTCCAAGGAAGGAGTTCCAAGTCCAGTGGAGAACTGGCCACCCCCAGGACAATGCCAAGGCAGTGAGAGGAACCAGCCTCGGACTCAGCAAGGGATACTTCTGCGCAGTGCTGGCACTCTGAGAGGCAAGTCCTTCCTGGAAGCCACATCTCATCGAGTCCTGGTAGGTGGGTCCCAGCTGCTACCCACGAGACGGTGTATGAGCAGAGAGATGTCCACAGGAAAAATAATTCTAGTAAAAGGCAGCAAAATTCACAACACTCTCATCACGTGCCAGGGACTATGTGAGGGGCTTTAGATAAATGATTTCCTTTCATTCTCTTAACAACCTTGGAGCTTCCTTTAATATTCATTTGGTCAATAACTATTTATCAAGCTCCTGCTTTGTTGATGAAGTAAGTACTATTTTTAATTCTGTTGTTCAGATTAGGAAAAAAGACTTCAGGAGATTAAGTAATTTGCCCAATTTAGACACCAGCCACATTAGGAATTGAACTCAAGTCCCCGTCTTCATCGCTCTACACCTGCTAAATGGAACCACCATCTATTTCTGCCTACATGCCCAGTACTCGTCTATGATCATTATTAGGAATTATTCAGTGAGATAATGGCATCTGTCCCACAATAAATGCTTAGTAGATGTTAATTTTCATATCCTACATACCATATGTTTGCATATTGTGTTGGTTAATTCTATGTGCCAACTGGCTAAGCCATTACATCTAGATATTTGATCAAACACAACTGGATGTTGTTGTGAAGGTATTTTTAGATGAGGTTACTATTGAAATAAGTAGACTTTGAGTGAAGAAGAAATCTTCCATAATGTGGGTAGCCTTCATCTAATCAGTTGAGATCTTAATCGAAAAAGATTGACCTCCATCAAGGAAAAGAGGGAATTTTTTTTTTAAAGGAAAGGTGCAGGCAGAAATGAAGGCAAGAAGGCGAGCAAGTAGGAAGAGAGAGGAAGAAGAAATATCTATGTATTTAATTTAGTTATTCCTCTTGGTTGCTACCCCCGGCCCTGGGTCACGAACATGGGTCCTTGGGAGTGAACACTGACTGCATCCGGTGCCTTATCCACTAGGCCACCAGGGGCGCCAAAAGAAGGAATTCGTCTCTAAATAGACTTTAGGCTTCAGGAGCAACACCAGCTCTTCTCTGGGCTTCATGCCGCTGACCACTTGTTGTAGTTTAGACTTGCCATCTTCCACAATCACATGAGTCAATTCCTTAAAAGAAATCTCTCTCTCTCTGTCTCACATAGATAGATGGATAGATATCTCTCTCTCTCTCTCTCTCTCTCTCTCTCTCTCTCTCTCTGTATATATATATATACCTATACAGCATTTATTATGTGACAGGTACCATTATCTCACTGAATAGTTCCTAATAATGAGTATAATACAATAGGTCCCTTCACAGTTCTGGCTTCAGCCTCCCCCTCACCAGCACAGCAACCATCATGACGGAGGCTTTTGCAGAGAATCAACATGAAAAACCTGATGCTAATGTTCTGTGAGCGGCGGGTTTTCACTCTGAGAGCAGTCTGACTGTGAGTCCATGTAAGTCGTTTCTGGGCTCCGTGTCAGAGCAGGGTCAGCCCCAGGTCGCTCTGAGTTGGCGAGGACAGTCCAGACACTGCTCATGTGCCTCCCACCGCGGACAGGACAGGAAGGCACTGATAGGATCGTAACACCCCCTCAGTGCAGAGCCGTTTCAACTTCGAATGCTCCGTCTCGTGTTCTCTTCCTAACAGTCCTGTGAGAGTGGCAGCCTGCAGGGGAGGCCCAGGTGGAGGCCGAGCCAGGCACCAGCCTGCCCACGACTTCAAATCCAGAGACGGTCCCTCCCCGTCGCTGGGGAAGGCCAGCTGACAGCCACAGCTTCACCTTCTGCTTCAGGGGGTCAGGAGAGCACAGTGACGCAATAGCAAATCCAAAGCCCTCTCTCCAGGGAGAAGTTCTGGGAAAGAGACGAAAACTGGGAAGAGAAATTAGTTTGAAAAAATAGGGGCCACATCAGCCAGAGTCTAATCAGAGAATTGCTGCCTGAGAACTCAGAGTCATTTATCAAACGTCTCTGGGAACTCGCACTTGACTCACCCTTTTCCCCGGTATCTTAGGATTGAGGGGGAATGAAATAGGTTTTTCTGTGACTGGACTCAGCCACTAACTCACTCTGTGACACTGAGAAAGTCGTGTAGTGCCTCTGGGTCTCAGAATTCTCTCCTGATGAAGAAAGCAAAGGGGAGCTAAATGAATTTCCCAAGCATGAGGCATTTGACTTCAGAAGTGGTGGTTTTGCTATATAAAAGTACCGCAGCTGCGATTATGTACCTCATGTTGTCTTTGTGTGTAGTTACTTGTTTGAAAGGGAAATTCTCAATTACTTCACAAATGAAAAAACACAAACTCTGATGTTAATGATTTTAAAGGAATACATAATTATAAAGATTTTTTAAATCCTCACATGTCAGACCCCTAAAATATTCTTCCCAGTGTCTGAGGGAATCTCTGGCCACCAGCTCCAGTGTCCAGTCTGTGAAAACTTGACCTTGGCCCCTTGCAGCATTGCTGACCCAGGGAAGCCTCCCTCATCCCCTACATTAGAACCGTCCCCTTCCCAGCCCTTCTGAGGCATTTATTGTACTTTTCTGTCATTCTAAGAAAGGCTATCTTCTCTGAAAGGACATAGTATATTGGCCATAGTATCAGATGACCTGGGTTCAAGGAACAAAGCCGCCACAGTCCACTGTACCTGCCGGGTGGTGCTTTTAACTGCATTACATCACATTGCCAACACTCAATTTCTTTATTCACCGAATGAGGTTAATTTTTCTTCAGCGAACAGAATCTGAAAAGATACTATTAGAAGCAATTCAGGTGAGAAAGGCAGAAGCGACCTAAGATGGCGGCCCAGAAGAGTCAAAGCAAGGGAAGATACCTGTCAACTGGAGGAGGGAGGCACATGCTTCAGACAAAAGGGAAGGAAACTCTTCATCCACATGACACAATGTCATTATGAGGACCACACTGATATGTATTTAGTGATCACAATTTTCAGTATTTTTAAAACATGATTTCATTTAATCCTCACAACTGTTATTATTCCCACTTTACAGACAAAGAAATTAAGTTTCAGTGAGATTACATATCTTGTTCAAGAACACAACTAGAAAGGGCAGAGCAGGTTCTTGAACTCTGTCTGACTCCAGGGCCAGCCCTGCCCTCATCCCCGCTGGCAGGGAGTTCCTGAACGAGGCACTGAGGTCGCTTCCTACCAGGAGCTCAGTTCCCCAGGTCCTGCGACCCACTGAATATGATTCCTGATAAGATACCTGCGGTATGTTCTGAGCTCCCCCCTCCCACTGTCTTATCTCCCCGCTCTGCTCTCGCAGTGCACCCCATGAGAGGACAGTGTGCTATGCTGACCGTCCTCATCGGCCGGAAGCCAGTGCCTCTCCCCTCGACAAGGGGTGGCAGTAACTCTGTGTGACACAGACCACACAACACCAGCTGGCCTGGCAGCTTCTAAATAGAGTTCCATGGTGAGAGAGAGCCTGCACAAGGGCCAGTCAGTCTCATCCTTGGTGTGCAATTGCTGCCTGAGTTAAATAAAGTGTCATTGGAATAAGAATAAACTTGGAAAATGTACTAACAGATGGCAGAGTTCAGAGACTGAGACTGTCTCCTGGGCGTACCACCTATCTCTTTAGTGATGTGAAAATGGCAAGCCTGTCTGGCAACTCTGGTGGGGGAATTCAAGGAGAGATCGAGGACAGAAGTACTTCAGTACATAGATGATGTATGCTTGTCTGACATGTGCATGTCAACAAACCCATGTGCTGAGCCATGGTTAAAATCAATGCATTTGAGGTGTGCCCTGGTGGCCCAGTGGTTTAGTCCACCGCAGCGCAGTCCAGGAACCTCCCATGATTCCCGGTTCAAGACCCAGGGCCCAGGAAACAAACAAAATGAAAAACTAAATAAAATAAAAAGCTTCTTCTGCCTCTCTCTTCTAGCCAGCCTGCTCACTTTCATTCCTGCCTGCCCTTTTCCTTTAAAAAATTTAATTTTTTTGGAAACATCCTCTTTCCCCATTTCTCTTCCATGGGTCCTGCTTCCCAAGAATTCTAGTTTCTTGCTCCTACTGTTACCATGTCTTCTTCTCCGCCTCTCTGTCTCTTCACGGCTGCTATCTCCTCACGCTCCATCAGTGCAATGCATCGGCCCTCTCTGGGCCCTAAATCTAACTGACCGTCCTCTCCAACAGCCTGGGCTGCCGATTCGATGGCACCTGGAGTGGCCCCACAACCCTCAGCTCTGTTCTTTGCCAGCCTACTCTTGGCCATGGCCCCATGGTTGGAAAAATGATGATCAAGCCAGAACTAACATAGCAGGTCAAGGAGGGTAGGTTCTGAAGGAGATATTCCTTGCAAGAAGCAAGACCTTTGCATGGTGCGGAATGTCTCTATCTGAGCCCTCTTCCACCCAGAACAGGGGGGATCAGAGGGCTCTCTGACCCTGCAGATGGCTGTCCTGGGCATGAACTATAACCTCCTCGGCAGGAGCAAATTCAAGGGCATCAGGTTTTTAACTGCATTCTGGGGACACTGGGCCCCAGGGCTCACCTGTCCCAGATGGGCAGTGATTATAAATCTGACAATAAATAAATGGCCTAGCCTGGAAGAGGTCACCTCCAGGTGGAATTTCATTCTGCCACAAATATCCCCCACCTCCAAACCCTTTGGAAATCAAGGGTGCCCATTTTCTACAAAACTGAACGTTACGGATATTTCTTTAATTATATAATGAATTTGTCTGTGAAGCAAAAATAGGTATAACCATCCTAGAGGAACATGAACAGACAAGGATAAACTCCATCAGAGTGAGACTTCGTAGCACAAGTGGTGACTTTCTGGTGAGATCTCCATGAGTTTTTAAGATATAGTTTGAACCATAAAAATTCTTTTTAGTCACAACTTTTGTGGAATATTCATATTACAGCATAAATCAAGGCCAATTCCCAGCCTTGGTGGCATCAATTCTCTCTACATCGGCATCAGAATCCCTGGGAGAGCTTGTGAGCGTGCAGATTCCCATACCCACCTCCACATGGACTGGGTCATTATCTCTGGGCATGGGGCCGGGAGCCTGTGTCTTTAACAGGCTCACAGGTGCTGGGATGCAGATAGTGGCCCCCCTCCCACCCATGCACGGTCTTAGGCAGCTCTCTTCCAGAGCTTGTGAAGTGTGGAGGTGCAATCCCTGGTCATCAGTGTGGAAGTCCTTCCTCCCACCCCAAGTGGAACTTCAGGTTTCTGTGACTCAGAACCACCCCCCCAACAGTCACCCCAAATATCTCAGCCTCAAGACCCTGCTAGTCAAAGGCTCAGATTTGAAATGCTTGTACCGTTTTACAGATGGGGAAACAGGAGACAAGGAGGCAAAAGAACTCGCCCAGGAAGTGCCTGGCAGCCCAGATGGGCACAGGAGACAGAGGCCTGGCCTTCAGATCCCTCTGTCCTGACTGGTCACCTCCAGGTCTCTGCTACAAGGCCCTTCCTCTACGCGTGAGTTAGAGAAAGAATCAGATGCTCACGACACCCTGTCCCCAGACTTGACATTCTCCTTCAAACCAATCACAAGGGTAACTATTATGCTTCAGTGTTTGTCCTCCCAACCAGACAGTGGTCACCGTGAGATAAGGACCTGTTTTGTACACTGAATTTCTAGCCCGGTACACAGTAGAAAATCAAGATATATTTACTGGCTGCACAGGCAGATGTTACAACGCTCTCACTTACGTAATAGAAAATAGGAACACTGAAGAAGAGAGGGAGCTGTGCGCTGCCAGAAGCGCGAGTCTGTCCCTGGAGGCAGGGAAGGCAGAGGGAACTCACTTTCCCTCTGGCTTCAATAGTCAAGATGGACCCAGACAGGCTCTGGCAGGCCTTACACTTATTCAGTCCATAGATTTTTAAAGTATATTCAGTCAGTCTAGGTTACAGCTGGACTAGAAAGCTACTGCACACTCTTACTCTCAAAAGGGGGCTGTGGGGGCGTGTCCCTGAGGCCACCCAGCTTTATGATTTCGCACCGCCCTCTAGTGGCCAGGGTATGTCACTATCACATGCGGTAATTTTTGAAAATCACGGTAAGTTTATATGCCTGGCTTGAGTATCATTGATATGTTACCTATTATGAAATGCATTAAAACCACTGAGATAGTCTTTTGTCCACACAATAACGGATCACCCAGGTCCTAATATATTCCTGAGACAGTGTCAGATGAAAGGATATAGCAGCGAGCTGTGAGATGGAGGCCTTGGTCCATTTTAGAGGGGGGCAGGCATTCAGTGATCACACAAACTGGGTGAAATACCATTGTGCTGAGTGTTAGAAAGGAAATACAGAGAGTGTTTATACATAACATAGCAAGTGATGGACCCTTCTCAAGAAGGTTCTCTCAAGAAATCATGCTCACTTGATTTGAAACAGGGGAGAGAATTAGGAGGGCAAAGTGGGGAGGGGGTCATGAAGGGCGCATCAAGACATTCCAGACAGGAAAGAGCTCTGTGAACTGAGAGGGACAGAGGAATCCCGGCTGGCTCTGATCACACTGTAGCACAGAGCTATGGAAAGCTCCAAGAGGTGCCATTAAGCAACTTACTACACGATTACTCCAGAGCAACTGAGATGCAAATAAAGAAGGAAAAGTGTAGGTACCAAGAGAGCACAGCCTGAGAGGACTGGTCACCTGGGAGGTGAAGGGTCTGCCCTGAGACCATGACTATGGGATTGAAAACTAAAGGATGAGTGGGTATAAACTAGGCCAAGAAGGGGAGGGCGTAGGTGGCAGTACCATATGCAGGTAGATGCTCACAAACACGTGAGCACAGCCATAGGTTTATTTGTGTGTATGTGTGCACGTGTGTGTGTGCAGGCTGACAGACGTGTGTGTGTGTCCCGGTTGCATGTGTGCCTCTTATACAGGCACTCTTGCGTCCTTGCCACCATAACAACTTGTCACTGTGAAGCAGATTTGAGGACTTCTGTCTATATGAAGCTCACAGATCATTTCAATAATAATAACAGCCGCTCTGTGTTCATGGTGCAGCAGTCATTATACCTGAAACTTCAGTGCGCCCTCTGCTTTGTTCATCAGCAAGCCCAGGAGACAGACATGGTTATGGTCCCATTGCATAGAGGAGGAATCAGAGGCACTGGGGGAGGAAGAGTCTTTCCCCAAAACACCCAACAAGTTCATTTTGGAGCCGTGATTTGAGCTGTGAAGCATATGCTCTAATGCACTGAGTTCTTTTCTGTCACTAGGGCAAGGGACAAAGAGGATTAGCCATATGGAAGGTCCGCCTCCCACTGTTACTAAAACAATATCCTCCTGGCAATGAATGGAAAAAGTCTTCAATGGAGCCTCCTCCCAGTTCATGCACCATTCAGTGTTTGACCTTGGTCAAGTCCCTCCCTCTCCATTGCCGCTGAGAGTTTCCTGAGCTCTGCCATTCTAGGGGGGCTTGCCCCATCCCCACCCCGCCACCACCCATAAACTGCAGGAAACTCACATCATCTCTCAAGAGCTGTTTCCTCATCTCTAAAATAGAGCTACTAATGGTGCACTCTAGACAGTATTGCTTTAGGGATTAATGGAGCTCACGCTTGCAAAATGCTCAGCCAGGCGACTGTCTCATAATGCATGTTCCATAAAACTGTAGCTGTCACTAATGCTGAGAAAGCCAGCAGACCTGGGTCCAATGTCCATTCTGCCTCTTGCCATGTGGCCTTGGCAGAAGTTACTTAGCTACAGAACTTTCTTCACCTGCAAAATGGGAATAAAAATAGTACCTGTTTCACAGGTTTGTTGAGAAATGAGGGAAATAATGCAAGTAGCACAAAGTGATGGCTCTACAAACGTAACTAACATTATTATTCACAATATTATAAACAAGGGTTATTTGGGGTCTAATTTTGTTCCAGCTGAGGGATTTAGAAGAACATGCAAAAAGTCAACTGGCTTGACCATGTTTGCTGGATATTTGGTTCTTGGTAAAAATACATTTTTTTAAACCAAACTTGGCTCCCGGCTCAATGGAAAGTCAGTTCGCCTCTGGCTCTGGGGCCAGCAGTTCTGTGCAGTTGATTCTGGTGCTGACTCACTATTTGGATAGGTTCAAGATCTAGACCATGACTAAGTTATTCTCCCTTACCCAAAACTATAATCATGTCATCGTCATATTCTAAATATTTATACCTCCGGAAACCAGACCTGCTCACCCTTCAGGGGTCAGGTGCCACTCACTCGCTCGCTCAGTGGGGCTCATTCTGGTCTGGCGCAGAGTCCCTGAGAGCACACAGGCCTATATGTTGGTGTGTCTCACAGGGTGAGCTTTTGGAGTGGGAAAAGCCCTAGGGGGCATCTCAGCCAACACACATTTGATAGGTGAGCAAATGGAGCCCAGAGAGAGAAATGTTTCCCCTGAAATCACAAAAATGAGCTAGGATGCTGCCCCTCTGACTCCCAGACCACTGCCTCTCACAGTGAACCCCCCGCCTTACTCCTGGAAACCCCAGATTTCAGTTCCACCTCAAGCAAGAGACATTTTCACCCACAAACCACCTGAAACAAGTATGGATTAAAAGGTAACCTCACTGATAACAATACCTGCCATTTACTGGTGATTACTTGCTACCAGGTACTTTGTGAAGCATCTTCACATCTATCATTCTCATACTCAAAACAATCTCTGGAGGCATCTCACATTTATTCCATGTTACAAAGAAGACACTGAGACTTAGAGAGGGAAAGGTTTTCCCATGGCGACACAGCTAGAAGGTGTAGAGCCTGGCTTCAATTTCTCCTGGCTTCAAACCCAGTGCCCATGGCCATAGTGCCATGTCCCACAGCGGGACACAGGGAACAGCTTGTATGCTGTGCTAGAGGACCCTCCCAAGCTCTCCCTGGTTGCCAGTGCTGTGATACCAAAGCCTGGAGGAAGGAAGAAAGAGCAACAGATGAGCAACAAGGAGGTTTAAAATCTAGTTTTAGGATGAGCACCCACTCAAGCCAGGACTGTGACAGCTGAAGGATGAAGAAGGACAGTGATGGACAGCTCACTATCTTGTGAGGGGATGAATGGATGGGTCCACCAGCTGCTATGAGAATAATTTGCTTCACCTGACATGGAACAAACCATCTCCTCTCCTAGCCAGGGAGCCCTAAATTGCGCTTAAACCCACAGCCTCTGGAACCAGACTGCCCAGAACTAAATCCAAGGTCTTACTTAGCGGGTATGACCTCAGGCTGTATTAGTATTTATTAAGTGTCAGTTTTCTCTTCTCTCAAATTGGGATAATGATATCAATTTTATGATGTTGTTCATGAAATCTAAAGTTACAATTTGGAAAACACTTAGAACAATCGCTAACACATAGTAAAAGCTGTACACAATTTTACTAGATTTTTTTAAACTTATGTTAATGAGAGGCAATAGTACCTGATTGCTTGAAGTAAGATAGTTAAAGATTTAAAATAACAGAATACCTGACCCAAAGTAGCTTAAACAAAGTTTTATTAATAATTCCCCTAACAAGAAACATGTGAAGGACAATAATTCCAAGCTCAAGAATGTCCCCAATAACTCAGCATCATCTTTTCTTTCCTCCCAATATCTTTTGCATAAAATTAATGATTTCCCTCATGTCCCAACATGGCTGCAGCAGCTCCAAGCATCACATCTTTACAAAGTCACACTCTGAAATAAAAAGAAAAGGACACAGGAATCTCCCTCATCCATACTGATTTCTTTTAAAGAAGGAAAATATTTTCCTAGAAGCTTCCTGAAGACTTCCTTTGTTTGTCCCGAACAGGTTCATATAATTACTTTAGCCACTGTAGAATGTAGAAAAGTAAGATTCTGGCATTTTCAGTCACTATTTCCTTGCTGGACTCCACAGCAAGGAAGAGGAGCAGAAAAAGAGTGCTGAATAACTAATGAACCTAACCTGCCTTGCAGGATAGTCTTAAGAAGGAAATGTCAGAAAAAGGTGGAGAGATTCTGTGAACTATATCTACACCTGTGAAAGATATTGTTCTCATATAATAATAATAATAATAATAATAATAATAATAATAATAATAGTAGTAGTAGTAGGAAAGGTAGACTCTACAAAGAAGTAGGGTACTAATAACTCTAAGTAGTTCTGTTCTTCTATGGGCATGGCAGCAAGGGACAAACAAAAGAAAATCAACTGCCCTATGGCTCTTACCACCAAAACTGACATTGTACCACCTCATAATAACCCAGATCATGAGGCAATTTGGTCAGCAACTCCCCCTGTCAGTTTGATGAGTTAAAGAGGTTGGAAAGAAAGAAAATGAAGTGAAAGAACAGTAGTAAAATTCCTCTGAGACGAGAAAACTGTTGTTTACAAAACACTTTGAGAGGCCATCTTGTGGTGAAAAGTCAGCCCTGTGGCCATGGCCTAAATCAGTGTTTGGATAACTTTTTCTGTAGAAGGCTGAGAGTAAGTATTTTAGCATTTGCAGGCAATGTGGTCTTTATTACTGTATGAATTATAGTAATTTATTTGTGAAGCATCTTCACATTTATCATTTTTATACTCAAAACAATCTCTGGAGGCAGCTCACATTTGCTCCTTGTTAGAAAGAAGACACTGAAACTTAGAGAAGGAAAGGTTTTCCCATGACGACACAGCTAGAAGGTACAGAGCCTGGCTTCAATTTCACATGGCTTCAAACCCAGTACCCATGGCCATAATTTTATTTATTACCGTAGTATGAAAGCAGTCACAGACAATATGTCAGCAAAGGAATATAGCTGTGTGTCAATAAAGCTTTATTCATAAAAGAGCTAGAGGGCCAGATTTGACCTGCAGGTTGTCATTGAGCAATTCCCCATTTATCAAGTTACAGAAGATAACAACCTAGGATAAGAATCTTCAACTCAAACGCACATGGGCTGGTGGAGGAGGGCAGGATAGATACTATGAGGCAGCGAAGCCCACAGTGTGGGCTATGTGAAGACATGACTCATGGTACAAAGCAGATGTACAGACCAGTGTTGTCAGCTCTTCCAATTTTTAAACAAAGACAGATATGCAGATACTTCTATCTCCTAATTTTTAAATTTTGGCAGTCAGTTCAAATTTTTTAAGTTGATGCAGACCAATCAAAGCCCACTTAGGAGCCGGCACAACTTGGGGGCAAGCTGGTGTGTGACCTCTGGCCTAGAAGATCATCCTTCTTGAGCAACGTGCTATGGCAACCAAGTACACATGACACATTTGAGTGACACAATCCAGGAAACTTAGTACAAAGCCAGTCTGACCTATTGCTAATGGAATGCATAACCGCTACCGTCCTGCCTGCTGGTCAGGCCCGTGTGGGTCTGTGTACAGAAAAGTATGTCTTTCTCTTCCTGCCTGGTCAATGCTCTGCTTTCTCTGCATGGCAGAGGTGTCATCGTATTCTGTGACATCAGGAGCTGTGTGACGTTCCTCATTCAGACCTTCCTGTGGGCCTCAGTGGTGCCATGAGGCCACTTGTAGAAAGGGACTTTGCAAACCATAAAACCACGGTAAGGTGTAAGGTCAACGTGACTGGTTTCTGGTTTCCACAGCCTGAAACGCTATCAAAGCCTCTGATTATGATTATATTCTCAAGAGAGACGTCAAAACACCCTAGCTACAGGACAGACACAAAGCCAAAAGACTAGACCAGATTTCCTGCTGGTACAAAGGCCTTCAAGCTGGATCTGACACTGAGGAAACCAGCACTGCCAAAATGTCCGTGGTTGCAAATATCTTGGTGTGTGACACCTGTCCATGACTGGATTTCAGCAGCCTTCCTCATCAATTCATGGACTTCTTTGCCCTTCCCTCCAGTTCCTGGAAATCCACCGTACCCCAGTATTTGCCAGCGCTCCTCTGTGGCCCAGCTCAGCTCACCATCTTCCCATCTTCTGCTGGGCCTTGTGCCTGAATCCACAACCTTAAGGAAAGTGCTGACCCGCCTTTTCTCTGGAGGGGTTCCACCTTCGGACCCTAGGATGACTCTGGCCCACTCCATGGTGACCTCACCTTCCCAAGTCAGTTTGTTATCGCTTCTCCCACCAAGGACTAAGGCCACATCTAACTTACTGCATCTACTACACACACCCGCCATGATGTTGCTGAAATACCAGCAGAGACACCCACAGAAAGGCCCGGGCAGATTGCCTCTCAGTCAGCCCTCCATGACCAACTGCATGACCCTCAACAGCATGACTGTCGGAGCAGCTGCCTCTAACAGAGACCCCTCACAGTGGGGAAGCATGGCTCCTTGGACATAGACGCCATTTGGTCGGAGGCCTTTAGATTTGACTGAACTCAAGTACAAACCCGCGCCATCGGGAAGTCTAGCACCAACTGGGGTGGAACCATCAGACCGACAGAGACAGACTTTCAACGGACTTCATTGTCTTCTTCTAGTAATGTCCTCTGTGCTGGCCCCGCCAGTCCAATCAGTCAAAGAGAAGCTTTAAGTCCTTCAGCAGTTGTCTCGTCAATCAATGCCACCCGGTCATGAAAGACATGATCTGAGCTCACTGGAGGCAGTCTATGAGTGAAATTGGTTTCTCTTTGGATATTTGTGGGAGTATCAATACCATAACTCAGCAGCACCCTTCTTCAGCTTGGCCACCTCTGGCTTCCTCCATCGAAGGCAGCCAGCTCCATCACTTGCTCATTCAACAAACATTTACTAAGACCCACTAGGAAACAGTTACTATGTGGGGAGTCAAATAATAGCCAGAGCACAAATCCCAGAAAAAATAATAGGACCCGGGACTATGAATATTGAGGGGCAGGGCTGGCGGGGAGATATGAAAGGTGCTGGGGGAGGAAAGAGAGGGATGAAGGGCACTGGAACTCTGGTGGTGGGGGTGGTGTGAAATATAGACTGAGGAACAATTATCCTAAAATGAACAAAGCATTGTGAAATAAAGAAAGTAATAATAATAATAAAAGCCTTAATAGCAATCAACAATAGCATGCAGTTTGTGAGCAGGACACAGGTCCCCGCATGCTTTATCCACAGTGTCTCAGTTCATCACCACAGCGGTCCTGTGAACGATACATCGCGTTACCCTGCCTGAAAGATGGTCTCACAGTCTGTCTCCTTCCCCAGCACAGGCTAATGAGAAAGTCGAGCCTCTGTGTCTACTCCACCAAGTCCAGGGCCAGAGGCAGCTATTCCTGTTGACTCCTGAGAGTCAGCTCAAGGCAGCTCAGGAGGAGGAGAGAACACACGGAGAGTTGACACGAGGGTCAGCAATGGTGCCCCTGAACGCTGGTGGTCGCCCTTGAATATAAGGGGACCGCCTGGCCCCTTCATTCCCCCAGCAGGGACCCGGGTGCCGGGGCCAGCACATTGTTTCCATGGAACTCCCACAACGACTCTTCCAGCAGGACCAGCTGTTTGGCTGTGTTTAAGCTGTCACCCAGCCAAGGCAGCTTGGTGGCACGCCCAATCTCCAAGCCGGCAGACGCACCAGGCCCGTGACCCGCGTCGAAACTTTTTAAAAACATCATTTGAATGAAGCAGCCAGTCACTTTAAAAGTACACCAAGCAGAGAGCCAATGAAATTTGAAAACAAGGAAAAGTGACAATACAAAGTAAATCTATTGATTTATTCACGTACTCCATTTATTAGTTAAACCTTGATTTCTTTCCAAAGAGGCCTAACATATCAAGAGCCAATTTTTTACAATAAATAATTCTGAAAATTTCAGTGACATCGCCAAAGCTCAATTTAACCTTCGAAATAAAAAGTGTGTTTACCTGTGTGTGTGTGTGTGTGTCTGTGTGCGTGCATGTGATCATGCCCACCTATGCTTGTTCACTACTCCACAGACTATGAAGTGCAGGGTTCTCCCTCTCTTCTGCTCACAAAATAGAAAACTATCACAGGCCGGGCTTTTCACCAGAGTCAGGCATTCATGCCTTGAGATCCAGTAAAGTCCAGCCACAGGCCACACACTGTACCAGAAGTTTCATAGATGGTGGCCAAGAAGCCACACATAGCATGATGCCACCAGACACATGTAAACAGAGATCTGCACAGCACACTGTGAGCTGAAAAACTGAAGAGGGTTTTCCCAGAAGCAACCATTCACGTCCCTACCTCAGTGTTTGCCACAGGCCAGCACCACCTCCACAGATTCCTTTAAATGTTCTCCCCTCCACACTCCTGTTTCCTTTTCTCTTCTTCCTTTATTTTTTCAAAAGGAAAGATGCAGGAGGAATGAGGCCATCAGATAGGCAGCCAGGCAGAGAGAGGAGGAAGAAACATTTATTTTTATCTGGTTGTTATTCATGATTGCCCCGGCCTTAAACCTGAGTTCATGGGACGCATGTGGGCCGGGTCCTGTGGCCTAATATCCGCTAGGTCACCAGGGTGCACCAAACATGCTTATTTTAAGAGAAAACTCTACATCAATGCTGCAAATGGGAAAGCAGGATTTGTCATAAATGAAATTTAACCGTAAAAGTAAATAAAAAGAAAGCATAATAATGTGATTAAAATCTCATCCAGGTAGATGCTTGTCGTCCAAGGAAGACTCGAGTTTGGAGTCTGCTCTCACATATAATAAAAGTAAGATCAGGAGATGGTTAAATGGTGTTAAAATATGCTAACACTACCCTGAGGTATTTCTTCTCTTTTTCAGGAGAATGAAGGACATTATAATTGAGCACAATTTTCTAATATGTGACTGAATTATTTTAATGTAGGAAAACCAGTCACAGGATTTAGGAAATGAAAACTTAATCCTGTTCTCTTATTTTCCAGAGAAACCTGGGGCTCAGAGAGGGACAGCATCTTGACCCAGGGTGCACAGCGCCTGTGCTTCTACCAGACCAGTATGTTCTGCTGCTGTGGGCTGCAGATCAGCAAATAAACAGCTAAATAAATTCTTATATTTTCTCCTCAAGACCAATCTGTATCCACTTTGGTTCTGGGTGGGAAGATACCAAATTCCATCTTGCTCACTGGCAAAGACGGAAATGTATCATTTTTTTTCCTCTGTTTTCTAGCCACTCATTTTCCATGTATTATAGAATTTCTTGTAATAAAAGTATCCACTAAGATCCCACATAAAACTAGGAAAATTTATAGAAACTTCTGGCTATCCCACATTTAAGAAAGATCTTCAGATACCCAGCAGCTGTGATAGGGAATTTGGGGGAGGAAGTGGGAAATACCAGGTCCCATCCAGCACGGACACGTGATCTTATCATATTTTCTGTGTGTGCATCCTCGTCATCTACTCAGCAGTCCCCTCCGGTACTGACTGTAACTGACTGTAACACTTTAAATCAGATCAAGGAGCTATAGGAAGAGAAAATCCTCTCTCTCCCTCTGAGACCATCTGCGGCAATCCTGCTCCCAATCCACCTCGAAGAGCAGTATTCAACAGTGCTCAGAGGGGAACGGCAGGCAGTACACACAGAAGATGTCGGTCTGTCCAGGAAGATGCATATGGGCATCCTTTCATCCTTCTTCTCTGGGAAAATGAGGTTTTAAATTCACTTGCGGGGCGCAAGGGAGGGAGAGAAGACAGTTGCTAAAATCTAGCTGCTTTTCCTTCTTTCCTTTGAACTTGGCTCAGGAACATTTAAAGAGTCCTCAGAGGGACTGAAATCCATGTTTTCTGGTGACAGCTCTGAATTCCAGCTTCTTCCTGCCTAAAGGAAGTCTACCACCTCCCAGATTAGACTACACCTGCTTAGCTTACTTGAGTGCACACTAACTCGAGTCTTCTAGGATTGAAGCTGTGTTAGCACCCCCGAACCAAAAAGAGGTGGCTCCTGCTCCTCAGGTGAAAAGAGCAGGGTTTCCCATGCTGCTGCTGACATTTTCTGACTCAGAACAAGATTTAAGCAAACGGTTTTCACAAACAGCGGGCGGGAAAAGCCGAGTGTGGCTTGGTGTTTCATTAGCCATGACTCAGACCCTGGTTCCTGGACGCTCATTCATCCCGCCGGGTCTGATGAGTTTCCAGTTTTCATGCTCAGCCATCAGATCCCATCTCTGCCACACTCATTGTCCTGACAGCCTGTTTGATCTCCTGAGAAGGGCTCGCCTCTGTCCTTCCTCTTGCGTTATTTACACTCAGTTCCAGTTTCTATTTTGAAATTGATTAGGTCTTAATCATCCACTCGTGTTTCTTTCCAGAACCAGCTCTGCTGCCATCTGGGAGAGACCATGATTTATGTGGATCTCAACTAGGGTCAGGGTTTCTCCCAAACTGTTTTCAAGTTTTGGATGTCTGCCCAGTGGCTACCAGCAACAGTTGGAGAAAGTGCGTTGAGGGTGCGGACTCAGCAAAGACTGCCTGGGGCTCGCGCCATCATTTCTACATGACCGATTCCATTCCCAGATTCTTCCTCCCTGTCTCAAATTGGTCCTCATTCAATCAAGAGTTAGCAAGTCCTATTTATGAATGAAACACTGTTTTGGGCTACAGAGATGATGGCCTGAGGCCCAACTGTACTCCAACATGCAAAGGACCTCCCAGAGCTATCATGGAAGCACTGTGGGTCACAGAGAGAAGCAGCACGATCCAGCCCCACCTGTCCTTCCAGCTCAGCTCACCACACGCTTCCCCTTCTCACCCTGCTCTGGCCCTTTATTCTGATCCCAGCTGCCCTTCTCTTCCTTCTGCCTGGAAAGACCTTGCCCTCTCATGCAAGCAGTGGTGCCATTCTTCTCATTTTATAGATGAGGAAAACAAACTGGAAACCTACCCAAGGCTAGACCACTCGAATGTAAGCTCTGAAGGTCAGTGTTCTGATCGGCATAGATTGAATAACATCTCATTGCATGGTGATCATGAAAACCAAGTGGATTGCTGGGATGTGTGACCTGCAAGGTTCTGGGTTCCTGGGCCAAGCAACATCATCACCAGCGCCTTAAGGTTTGTTAGAAACATAGAAGTTGGGAAGTCAGGTCCTCTTTGACAACAATCAATTTAAAATCTGCAGTATAGGAGTGCCCTGGTGGAGTAGCAGTTGGGTCTGCCGATTCCTAAGGAGCACAGTCCACATACATCCCAGCAGCCCAGGACTGCATACCAGGTACAGAGGAACGACCAATAGGAACAAGTAAATAAAACTAAAAGAAGTTACCTCTTCCTCCTCTCTCTCTTCCTCCCTGTCTGCCTACTGACTGTCCTTCCTACCTGCACCTTTCCTTAAAGAAGAAAAAATTTAAAAAATCTGCATTATAACAAGATCCCCCAGGGATGTGTTTTGAGAAGCACTGAAGCAGCTTCTTAGCCCCCTCAATGACTTGTTCAACAGGCATCTGACATTTGCTGAGTGAGAGTCATTTACTCCAGACCTTGATTTCTTCTAGGCCAGTTCCTTCTTAAACTTTAATGTGAATACCAGCTGATTAGGGACACATTCTGATTCAGCAGGTCTGAAGGATGGCCCCCAGGTCTGCATTCTCACTGGTAGCCCAATGGTGTGGCAGGGACTTGGGGCCTTACCCAATAGCAAGGGGTTTGAGGAACCCAACCCATCCAATATCTGAATCAGCAAAGCCAGAGACCAGACCTTGCACTTGAGATTATTTTTTGGGGGATGGGCTTCGCCACTTAGCATCACCCCCCAAGGGCAGACCCAGTGTTCTCAGCACCCAGCTCTGTGTCTGTCATAACGGAGGCATGTGTCACCACTGAATGATTCGAGTGGGCACCAGTCCATTCTCACCTCTCTGCTTAAAGCTGTCCACTGGCTTCCTGTGAGAGCCCATGAGGCTCACCTTGGCTGCAGTCGCTCTCTGACCTGGGTCCCGCCTGCCCCCAGTGCCTTCTCACTCTCCCTTTTTATTATATCTACACCAAGTTCTTCTCTTGCCTCAGGGTTTTGGCACCTGATTTCCCCTCGACCTGGAATGCCCTTCCTCTAGCTCTTTCCATAGATGGCTCTTTCTTGTCATGTACACCTCAGCTCAAATTTCCCCTCCTCAGCGGAGCCGTCCCTGACTGACCTGTCTAACCTGGTGTGCACACACTCCACCCCGAGACTCTGTCCTGCATTTTATTGCTTTTTCCTAACATTATTCAACCTCAAAGTAGTTCATTTACTTTTTTCGCTTTTATTCTTTTTCCTGCTTCTCCTTGAAGAGAACAAGCTCTTGAAAGCAAGGACCTTGTCAGCAATCCTGATCCACAATCAGTGGACTGTGTGCTAAGTGTATGGAGGATCAAACACACCCCAAAGAAGCCACACTTTGATTCTGCACTTCAGCAAGGGAGGGAAAGATAGGAACCAGAAAAAGAAGTGACCGCTTCCTCCTGGTAAGGAAAAGGGGTCATCTGGGCCCACTCTGGGAAGAGGGGATTCTGGCTCAACTTCACCAGAAATATGGAAAGGATTTTGTAGTGCAATGAGAAGCAAAGCAGCCATCCCATGCCAAAAAAAGAAAGACAGAAAAGAAAAGAACAGCTTGGGCAGAAGCACATAGCAGGACAGGCTGCAAGCAGATGGGTAGAGACTCAGTACCAACCCCATTCCTGCCACCCCTGGGGCTCCATGAGAGGCAGCCCTATAGGTGTGACAGAGCTTGGCAGGACTCCTGCAGCTGAGCAGCTGAGGTCACTGCCTTCCCTCAGGCAGGACTCAGCCACACCCTTAGTCAAGACAATGAGCCCAACTTTCCAGCAAGACAGGGCATTGGATGGAGACCATGGGCTGGGGGCTAGGCCCACCTCCAGGCTCTCTCTACCTCACTCAGTGGGCAGCTCTGAGATCTGCTTGCCTCCTGTTCTCCAGCCTGTAGAAGACCAAATCAGTGGAGTTATTTCATGAGCTACCTGTGATCATTTGCTTCAAATTCAAGTTCATGTTTATCTCTAAGTTCTGGAGGAAGGAGTCACACTGGTCAGTCTTCTTCATGCCTCTATTCCCAGCACTCGTGACAGGGACCTGACTCTTTAGTAAGAGTGTTCCATTCATTCATTCACCGCTAGTGATCAAGGACCTACTATGTGTTACTATTCACATACAGGCTCCAGGTGTGACACTCAGCTGAGGTCTCTACCCTCCCAAGGGTAGAATTCACAGTCTATTTGGATCAACACATTTTAGAGACTGGATTCTGCCAATCTCACTGTGTGACCTCATCATGTCCCTTAATTTTCTGGACTTCCAAGAAGCTAGATCACCTAATTCAAAGTTCTGAACTAAATATGGAGGAATTCAAGGGTTTTGTAGTGTTCCCTGGACTCGGCAATAATGTATTTCTCTTAAGGAAGTCTTAGTGTAACTAAATAAATTTTTTTCTTTTCTGCTTTCTTTTCTGAGAATTTCATATAATGTTCTTAAGTAAAATGAGTTCTACCACTTAATTAAAAGTTGGTTGGAAGCCACTAGCCCAGTTCAACTTGATAGGAGCCAGGGTGGAAGAAGGTGGAAAGTAGACATGTCTTCCAAGTCAGGGACAGTGGAAAGTGGTATCTAAGGCCGTAATGCAGGGAGATTAACCAAAGAACACAATCCCATGGAGACCTGAAGAGGAGGTGAGGACAGACATGCTCCAGGTCTTGGGGACATGGAATTACATGCTGGTAGCTAGCAGTGGCCAGATAATTTCTAGAAGATCGAATATTGTAGGAGTAGAATTAACTCAGGAGTAGAATTAACTCAGCAGCATCTATCAAAACAACAGATGCGCATCCACTGAGGAGTCCATAATTTCATTTTTGTGGAATTTACCTTACATATATATATATATATATATATATATATATATATAGTAGAACATTGAACAATGCAAGGGGTTAGACAGAGTTCCCCTGCACTGCCAAAAATCCATGTACAGCTTTTGACTCCCAAATTTTACTAGCAATCACCTGCTGTTGATCAGAAGCCTTGTCAATAACATAAGCAGTCAAATAACATATATTTTGCATGTTAGATGTATTACAAATTATATTCTTACAAAAAATGAATGAATTAGAGACAAGAACATGCTGTTTAAAAATCATAAAAAAAACATATACCTCATACTGTATTGTGTGGATATTGTTTACAAGAAAATACATTCATAGAGGACCCTAGCAGGTCAAATACATGTTGTTCAAGGGTCACCTGTGCTCAAACCCAGGAAATGGCAGCACGTAAAACTGTATGTCACAGCATTATTTATACTAGCAGAATGTTGGAAACACCAAAACTGCTGCCATTACAAGACTAGCAGGTGCTTCCAGGTGGAGGAGCGGTTAGGCCAATCGCCTCCAAAGGAACGTAGGCCACATACCATGGGTTCGAATCCCAGGTGCAGGGAAAGAACCAGTGTGAACAACCAAATAAAAATAAAATAAATTGCTTCTTTCACCTCCCTTTTCCTACCAGCCTGATTATTTTCCTTGATTCCTGCCTTCCCCCTTTTCCTTTAAAAAAAAAAGTCTATCAAAATAAACTGATCACCATCTTGCAGTGGAAATTTTTGCAGCTATAAAGATGAATAAGAATGCTCTTAATATACCCATATTAAATATTTTCCAAGATAAATATGTAAGCAAAAAAATGCAGAGCAGAGTGTAAAGTATGCTAAAATTTGTGTTTAAAAACGGTGAGTGAATATGTCATTGAATTATTGTCTCTGCACAAAATATTCCTGGAAGAACACACAGAAATGAATAAAAAGTATTGCTTATGGAAACTCAGAAAATTCAAAATAGAACTACCAGAGTATCCAGTAAATCCACTTCTGGGAATACGCATATCCACAGGAAGTGAAAACACTAGTTTGAAAGGTTATCTGTACCCCCAAATTTATAGCAGCATTATTTACAAAACCAAGACATGAAAACAACTCAAGTATCCATCAATAAATAAATGGATCAAGAAGTGGAAGATAGATAGCTGATAGATGGTAGTTAGATAGATACACAATGGAATATTACTTGGCCGTGAAAATGAGGAAATCATACCATTTGCAACAACATGGATGGATCTTGAAGGCACTGAGTGAAATAAGCCAAACAGAAAAAATACTATATGCTCATGTTTATATGTGGAATTTTTTTAAAAAAGCACAAGCTTTCACTTATAAGATAAATAAGTTCCAGGAATATTACAGCATGATGACTATATATATTACTACTGTATCATATATAAGAAAGTTGTTAAGAGAATAAATTCTTGCTCACCCTGATGGCTCAGACTGACTGTCTGTGGGCATAATCTACATAAAGCCTAAGGACCAGGGTTCACAGGAGGGGGCCAGGGGAACAGCCTAAATAAATAAACAAATAAATAATATTTCTTCATTCTGTCTCTCTCTCCCTCCCTTTCCTTCCCTCCCTCTCTCCCCCCTCTCTCTCTCCCTCCCTCCCTCCCTCTCTCTCTCCCTCCCTCTCTCTCTCTCTTTTTGCCTGTCTACTTGTCTTCATTCCTATCTGTTTCCTTCCTCTTAAAAAAGTAACAAGAAACAGTAAACCCTAAGTTTTTTCAACACAGAGATTTTTTTTTCTGTTATTTGTAATTGTATCTATACGAGCATGTGGGTGTTAGCTGAACCTATTGAACCGATTGTTGTAAATCTTAAATTTATCCATGAGCTATGTCAATAATTTCTCTATAAAACTGGGAGTGGGGAGTATTGTCTAAGGATAGGGAAATGGGATAGAGAGAGAAGGCATTTTTTGCTATCCATATTTTAAGTTTTCATTTGGGAACCAAGAGAAGGCATTGTCTGTTTATACAGATTTCTAGAAAAAAATATTCTTAAAATAAAAAAGTGAGTTATTTTAACACGTGTGGGCCCATGAAAGATAATTTTCGGTGGCTGGAGCAGCAGAAGCATTGAGTCTGGAAACAGAAATAAACGAGGAAAAGGTGGTCCTGGGCCAACTGTGACATTGGCATTGAGGCTCATGTTGGCTCACAGGGAGACGCTCCCCTCCTAGAGCTCAGTACACACATCTGTAGAAGAATGAGGGTGAACGCAGAGATTTCTTAAAGGTCTTTTCCTGCCCTGAGATTCTGGAATCTCATCTGTGTCTAGCTCTGTTTAATTTGAATTAAATCGTGTGTTCTACAGAAATGTCCCAATAGGGCCTTTTGAGTACTATAGTTTGATTTGCTGCATTTGCTGCCTTTTCTAAAAAATTGCTAGTTACCTTTTTTACTAAGCGTTCTTTTGAGAAGCTCTCACCTTGGCCTTGCTGAAGAAGGCCACCGGGTCCTGATGGCAACTCTGGCCTGGGATGTGGTGTGGCAGGGCCAGGCCTGTTCCTAAGAGGAAGATAACCCAAACAGAGAGCAAGGACAAGGGTGAAAAGAAGCAAATTCACTGAAGATGGGCAAGGCCTCTCACATGCATGCTGAGCCTCTGCACTCAATTTACCAGCTGGAAGGTCCAAGAAACCAAATGCACCTGTCCTCTCCCACTTCCATATACCTGGCAGCTGAACTGCTCTGAGAAATCAGATTTTAGATGAGGGAGCACGCACTGATTTCATCTTGTCAAAGTGAATGCCCCACTGTCCAGTAACAACATTCTAGCATGTTATTTGTGGGGGAGGGGACAGATGGAGATTCCCCAGTCCGTGTGCCTCTTCCCTGGGTCCAGGAGTCTCAGGCGGTCCAGACTGTGGAATCCAACCTGCCACAACAGACATTGGGACCGGGCCCTTGGTGCAAAACACTGGGGACTAAGATGAGTTCTTGGCTGTCACACCTAACCCAGGAGGGGGATGTAAGACATGGAGCCGCTGGCTACCTCACTGCGCAGAGCTTAGGAACACAGGGACACAGAGCCAAGAGAGGGCGACACCTCTAAGGTTCTGTCAACCTTTTCCAGCATGCTTTGAAAGTCGCACGAACCAATTTCCGATTGGGGTTTGGTTTCGTTTTTAAATTACTTAAGCCAGTTTAGGTTTCACCTTCTATTACTTGCAGTCAAAAGGACCTGTGTCCAAATACCAATGCCAGTGGCTGGCTGGTGACTACCTGAAGAGTGATGCTGAGAAGAACCCCAGAGGCCTCGCCTGGGTTCATGACTCACGAGAAAGTTACTGTCGCAAAGAGACAGGATGATGCATAAAACAGTACATCCCGTTGACTAAGAGGAGCCCTTGACTTCATCCTTTGTGTCCTGTGGCCTGGGCAGTGTTTCATATTTTTCCAAGGTGTGGTCTTTCAGGTGGGGATATGGATAGGAATTTGTCAGCCTGTGTCCCAGAAAGGTAAGTGCTCATGTTCACTTAAAGGCCAGTGGGTGCTCCTGTGCTTGGTGCATCATGTCAATTTCCTCCTAGTACCTGCCCTCAAAGAACTTGCAATCTACAGGGAAAACCTACTTCCCATGTGACGTTGTGTGCTTTGTGTTCCATTCCTCTCTCTGATCTCTCCGTTTGCCATCTGCGTGTGGTCAAATGAGTGACAATACTAATAGCATGATGAATTATAAAGGTAGTGCTTTAAAAGTTTACCAAACCAAGGATAAGAAGTGAGTCTTAGGAGGTTGAAGCAATGAAAGGCCATTCATGTATTACGTACAAGTTTGTTTCACGGTTGCCCCAACTTGGACACACAGATCTGGTTAATGAAGTGCTTATTGATGGTTCTTTAATTCATTCTGGCCCATTTGACATCCTCAGAAAATAGACACTGAATGAAAGTGGCAGTACCTTTCTGACAAAGTTATTCGCTCAAACATTTTAAAAGCAGGGGTGCCCTGATGACTTGGGTACTAAGCTGGCTGGTCGGGGGAAACTGGGGCAAACAACAATAACAAAAAAAATTGGGTAAAAAAATAAAAAGTCCTTCCTCTTCTTCCTTCTTTTCTTTCTTAAAAATGCTGCTTCTGCCTCTCCCTACCTCCTTTTAATTTTTTTAAACTCAACACACAAATATATATTATTCTTTTATTTTCAAGCAGTCAATCTATGAAGATAAAATTTACATGCAGTAAAAATCATCCTAGGCACACCCTGGTAGCTCAGAGGTTAAATCTGTCACTCTGGTGTAATCCACATAAAGCCTAAAGACTGAAATTCTTGAACTCATGTCAGGGGGAACAACCAAAATACACAACCAAAAAATAAATAAATGCTTCTTTCTTCCTGCGTTTCTTCCTCTTTAAAAATCATTTTTCTAGTTACATAGTTCTATATGTTTTGACAAATACATTCAGTTGTGTTATTAATATCCCAGTTAAGACACAGAAGAGTTCAACCATTTAAAACAATTCCCTCTGCCCCTTTATCATCAACCCCTCCCCCACTCACAGCACTTGGCCGTGGAATGATAGAGTACGTAGCTTTTTTAGTCTGAGTTCCTTCAGTTACCACGATGCATTTGAGATTCAACCAAGTTGTTGCATGTGTCAAGAATATGTTCCTTTTTGCAGTTGTTCCGCTTTATCTGAGCTTTTGCTTCCCAAGTTTCAGCTGGCTGTGATCAATCACGGCACAAAAATGTTATATACAATAAGGTGTTTTGAGAGAGACTATATTCAAATGGCTTCTATTACAGCATATTGTTATAATTATTCTATTTTATTATTAGTTATTGTTGTCAATTTCTTACTGTGCCTAATTTATAAATTAAACTTTATCTTATGCTGGTACATAGAGAAAAAAGCATAGTATACCTTGGGTTTGGTACTATCTGTGGTTCCAGGCATCTATTTGGTGTCCTGGGATGTGTTCCCCAAGGATAAGGAGGGACAACTTACTGTATTAAAGGGTCGTACAGGCATACCTCACTTTATTTCACTTTGCCGATAATGTATGTTTTTCAAATTGAAGGTTGTGACAATCTTGGGTTGTCTATTAGCTCTATTTTTCCAACAGCTTGTGCTCACTTGGTCTCTGGGTCACCTTTTGGTGATTCTCGCAGTATTTCAGACTCACTCATTGTTATTATATTTGTTATGGTGATCTGTGATCTTGGATGATACTATTGTAATCGGGGTGCCCCAACTACCCAGGTAAGATAACAAACGTGTGTGTGTGTGTGTGTGTGTTTTCTGACGTCTCTGCTAACAATTCATTCCCCTCCCTCTCCCTCTCTTTGAGCTGCCTGTTCCCTAAGGCACAATATAGAATTTAGGCCAATTAATAACCCTGCAATGACTTCTCAGTTTTCAAATAAAATGAAGAGTCTCAAGTCTCTCCCTTTGAATCAGAAGTTAGAAATGATGAAGCTCAGTGAGGAAGTCAGCTTATGCCAAGCAGTTAGCCAAGTTGTGAAGGCCAAGGAAAAATTCTTGAAGGAAATTAAAAGTGCTACTCCAGGGAACACACCAATGATGAGAAAATGAAACAGACTCACTGCTGATGTGGAGAAAGTTTGAGTGGTCCTGATAGAAGATCAAACCAGCTGCACCATGCCCTTAAAATAAAGCCTCATCCAGAGCAAGGCCCCAACTCCCTTAAATTCTGCGAAGTCTTAGAGAAGTTAGAAATCTGAAGAAGAAAAGTTTGAAGGTAGCAGAGGTATTTCATAAAATTTAAGAAGTCATCTTCATCACATACAGAATTTCAAGATGAAGAAGCAGTGG
This sequence comes from Solenodon paradoxus, assembly GCA_004363575.1. NCBI lineage: Eukaryota > Metazoa > Chordata > Mammalia > Eulipotyphla > Solenodontidae > Solenodon > Solenodon paradoxus. Next base: position 339,848 of record RJWH01001571.1, read on the forward strand.
TGATACAGAAACTACAGCAATTCATCCAGGAGATCCAACTAAGATCATTGGTGAAGGTGGATTAACAAAGGATCATCAATGGCGATGACATAGCCTTAGATTTGAAGAAGGTTCCACATAGGACTCTCAGAGCTAGGAAGTGAATTCCTGATTTCAAAACTTCACAAGACAGGCTGACTCTTGTTAGAGGCCAATGTAGTTGGTGACTTGAAGTTGAAGCCAATACTCATTGACCTTTCTGAAAATCCTAGGACCCTTAAGAATTATGTTGAATCTATATGTTCTACAAAGGGAACAACAAAACCTGAATGACAGTGCCTCTGTCTTCAATATGGTTTACTGAATATATTAAACTCATTGTTGAGACTTACTGCTTAGGAAAAAAAAGATTACTTTCAAAATATTACCACTCATTGACAATATACCCAAGAGCTCTGATGGAGATGTACAAGAAGATAAATGTTGTTTTTATGCTTATTAACACAACATTCATCCTATAGCCCAAAGATCCAGAAATTATTCTGACTTTCAAATCTTATTAAGAAATACATGTTGCAGGGCTATAACTGCCATAGACAGACCTGTCCATTCATGGACAAATCAAATTAAATTAAATTAAATTAACAAATTAAATGGAAAACATCTTGGAAAAGATTCTAGGTGACTTTAAGAACATGTGTAATTCATGGGAGGAAGTCAAGATGTCAACATTAAGAGAAGTTTGGAAGAAATTGACTCTAATCCTCATGAAAGACTTGGAGGGATTCATGACTTCTGTGGAGGGAGTAACTGCAGATGTGATGGAAACAGTCAGAGAACTAGATTTGTAAGTGAAGCCTGAAGAGGTGACTGAGTTGCTGCAAACTCATGACCCAAATTGAACACGAGAAGTTGTTCCTTGTTAGTTTCTTGAGATGAATGTATTCCTGGTGGAAACGGTAAGAACATTATTGAAATGACAACAAATTATTTAGAATATTACATAAGCCTAGCTGATAATGCAGCCAGAGGATTTGAGAGGAGTAACTCCAATTCTGAAAGAAGTTTAACTTGGGTAAAATACTATGAAACAGCATCAGATGCTACAGAGAAATTTTAGTGAAAGGAAGAGTCAAATAACATCAGTCAGTAGGCATCAACATTGAGACAAGACCCTCCATCAGCAAAATGATGACAGCTCATGCATATCTTATAGACTAGTATTTTTTCCAGCAAGGAAGTATTTTAATGAATGTATTTTATTTTTTATCATAAAGCTAATGTACACTTAATAGACTGCAGTGCAATCATAAATTTTTATTTGTGGAAAAGTAAAATAGATTCTTCTGACTTGATTTATTCTGGTGGGCTGGAACCAGCCCAGCAATATCTCCAAGGCATGCCTATCATACATTTGTGAATATACCCTAGTTTGTCCATTCAACAGTTGAAGAACATTTAGGTGTGACTAGTTTGGACAACTGTGAATAAAGCAACTGTAAACATTTTCTTGTAGGTTTTGTATATAGAAGTTTTCATTTCTCTTGTATAAATACTTAGGAAGGGTAGGGATTTCTGGGTCATTTGATAAGTGTATATTTAATTTATTAGAAACTGCTGCAGAATTTTTCCAAAGTGGATGTTCCCATTTTGCATTCCCAGAAGCAATGTCAACACCTTAATTTTTAAATGGAGGCAATGTCATCTTATCCAGGTTTAACTACGTTGCATCTCTCCATCAAAGTTTAAGGGACTTGATGTCTGTTGTGAGGGCAACATAATCTAGAGGTACCTATTAGTCATTTTTGTAGCATGAAATTTATGAGTACTAGCTGTAGAGTAGTTGTTGAAAAAGAGACAAATGCATAGACTTTGATGTTTGAAAGGAAATGAAAATTCACTAATTTGACATCTTTGAATAGGGCTGACTTTGTTACTGTTTTTTACCCCTCAACTTCATTGAGATATAATCGACAAAAAAAAGTTATATGTATTTGAGGAGTACAGCATGATTTTTGATATAGGAACACATTGTGAAATGTTTACCACAATTAAGTTAATGAATATATCTATACCTCACAGAGTCATCTATTGGGGCCAGAGGGGGTGAGAACAATTAACGTATCGCTTAGCAAATTTTAATAATATCATACAGTATTAACTGTAGTCACTATGCTACACATTGAATCCCCATATATTATTTATCCTGCATACATGAAAGTATGTACTATTTGACCAATATCTCCCGATTTCCCACATTCCCCTGCCAACCTAGCAACAACCGGGTTTTCGTCTAAGAGTATTTTGGCGTGGTAGCTCAGGCATAAAACCCAAGGACCTAGGTCTGCGACGTAGGACTGGGAGGAATAAAAGTGAACAACCACAAAAATGAATTTGACTTTTTTGGATTCCAAATATAAGTGAAATCATGCAGTAATGGTCTTTCTGTGTCTAGTTTATCCCATTTATCCATATTGCCACAAATGGCTGGATTTTCTTCATGTTTATTGCAGCATTAATCGCAGTAGCCAAGTTATGGAAAAAGCCTAAGAGTTTGTTGATATATATATAATATATACACATACATATATATTATATATATGTATACTTATGTAACCAATCATAGCCAACTGTCACTCATTAAGATGCTGCTCAGTAGAACTATGTTCTCTGTGAATGTGAAATTGAGTATGTTGCTTACTTAACTTTAAACCTTAATTTCTTCTTCCTTCCAGAGTTTTTGTGGGCTCAAGAGAAAAAAATGTATGGGAAAGAATGCTGGAATCAGAAAGCAAATAAACATTAGGTATTCATCAGAAAATAGACATTGCTAGTCATTTAATTTTCTATGTGTGACCTTACTAAGCCCAGGTATTCCTTGCTGTGGTGGCTTAGTGGATAAGTCGTCAGTCCACATACATCCCACAGAGCAGGATTTGTGACCCAGGGCCAGGAGGAGCAACCCAGATGAACAAATAAATGAAATTTATAAATTCTTCTTCCCTCTCTCTCTTCCTGCCTACCACTCACCTGCATTTCTGCCTGCACTTTTCTTTTTTTTAAAAAAAAAAGCCTTATAATATAGATAATGTGATTATTAAATGTTAGAGCTAAAAAAACTTTGGAGATCTTTCACTCTGTCTTAGCCCATAATGGTAGTCTTATTGAGGAAACAGGGGCTTTAAAAGGTCAAGTTGTAAAACATGCTAGAGATTAGGAACTTCTGAGCCTGTGCCCAGTGTCTCTGTACTCTGCATAATGTTTCTAAAGGCTGATTTGAAAGATGATCAGTCACAACCAACCTGTAGGCCGGTCCTTACAACAATGGAATAACCACCCAATTTAACGTAATTCCAAGTTAGTCTTCATCACACAATTCTTTCTTTCCTCAAAGCTCTCATTTCTACCTTCACTCTTTGTCTTACCATCACTGTCCCATCAGAGGGGAGGAACCTCTCTCAGTAACATCTGCTAGGATATAATAGGTCCTCAGCAAATGTTCATTGATGATGACATCACACATGCTCACAACAGATTTGACTACATGACAGATATTTTCTCTGACACATTTTTAAGTCATTTGTTTGGGTACCTTGCAGGCCTCCTAGGTCAAATTGGAGCATGAGAATTGCTCAGGCACCCAGATGTGAGGGCCCTAAATCCCATTCTCATGCAGTAATCGCAGTCCTGCTCTGTCTTGCTCCTCTAAGGGACATGCTGTCTGAACAACTTCAAGTGTTAACTTGTTCAATCGGTTACACCCAAAGGGTTGAGATTATTTAACAATGCAATAAGATGAGGTCATATCAAAAATTCTGAGGAGAGGCAGAGTTTTCATAGACTTTTTCTCCATGCCAAGGAGCTATTGTTTATGAAAAGATTTTTGGAAAACCAAGAATCAACTCAGTAACGAATCTCTTTCATGAGAATTCATTGCACTTAGTTCACTCATTTTAAATTATTTACTACAGGTCTATCCCATAACAATTGCACTTTCTCACTTTAAAAAAAAATATATTTAGTTATTCATCTTGGTTGTGTTGCCCTCAGTCCTTGGACATGATCCTGGGGTCCTTGGTATGCATGTGGACTGCATCAGTCAGAGGCAGCAAACCCAACCTCTACTCCACTAGGGCATGTCAATTGTTTCACTTTTTATAATGTGTGCAGCAAACGTTTCTAAGTTTAATTGGCATTACACTTTAACCATTGTTACTCATCAATGTGGAGGGAAAAGTATATCAATGACAAAGCACCTTTTTCTGAACAAAGATTGGTTCCATTTGCCACCACTGGGAATGTTCAGGAATATTCTAATGGGACTGTAAATCCTAGATGTCAAGGACTGTGTAAGTTTTATTCAATGACCTATTTCTAGAGCCTGGAGCAGTGCTAGGATCATGGAAGGAATCTAACAACTAATTGCTAGTACATAAATAAACTTGGGGCTATTTACCCAAGTTGAAGCCCTCCCATGACTAATTCAGGAAGACATCAGATTGGTCCTCCAGCTCCCAACCCTGTCCCAGAGAAGACCTGGGTGGCACTTTCCTAGAGTCTCACTGGAGACAAGCACTGGAATATTTAGGTGCCAAAAACCACAACATAAAACAAAGAGAACCCTTACAACAAGGGAGGTGGAGTGATTCTGTAAGGATCATGAGATTAAGACTTAGAAGAACAAAATTCTGGTCACTCCCATACCACTTAACTAGTATGTGAAGCTTGCCAAGTCATGTCTTCATTTTAGACTTTCCAAAGACAGGGGGGCTTCATTAGATTACATATTTTGTCATCTAAAAATCTCTGCTGTGTGTATTCCGGAGTGAATTTATATACTGAGTGTACCCAATGGTGAGCCCATCAGTACTTCTGCTACTTTCCAAATGTCCAACAAGGAAGGCCCCCAAATGTTGTACCTGCCTCTGATCAGGAACAGTCCTTCTAGGGACAGAGAAGATGACTTACCTAATATCATTCTTACATTTCTTAGGAATAAGATTGATTTCTTTCATTTTCACTAGATAACACAAATATCTGTGCTGGTCTGCTAGGATGGTTCAATAAAACTAGCTGAAATTTATGAAAAATGGGCAACACTTTTTTCTTCTTTTCATGAAAATGAAAGTAGTTTTCAAAAATTCTAATCTAAAAGGGAGGGCAATCTGGTCTCATAAAAACTCCCTCTGTGGTATCTAGTCTTCAGAGTGGCCCTCAATGAACTATACATACCAATATTCATGCCAGTGAGAATTCCCCTCTCTCACCAAATCTAGACTGACCCTGTATAAACAATAGAATGCATTAGAGCAGCTTCTGAAGGTAGGTCATACAATGCTACTGTTATGATCTTTTGGCCTCTCTTGGATCCCAGCCACCATGATAGAAGAAGCCCAAGCCATATAGAGAGGCCATGTTTGGGAACGCCAGTTGACCACAGACTCCAGTTGAGCTCCCAGCTTAACCAACGTCAACCACCAAACGCAAGGGGGCACTCTCTAGGAGATAGCGCTCAGCTGACTGTGGATGCCTGCACTTCAGCCACGTCTGACGGCAACCCCATGAGAGCCCCACGGTGAGAAGTGTGGGATGAGCCCAGTCAACCCACAAGAACAAGACAGGAAGGTACTTTAAGTCACAAGGCCTTGGAGAGGTTTGCTATACAACAACACATAACTGGAACACTGCCTGAAATTCCTTTACTAATTTTTATGACCCTGAGCTCTCTCACAAGTCATTTATACTCGCTTATGCAAGACTTCGCCCTTTCTCAACAAAAGTTTGCAAATAACTGGTCTTGTTTTAAATACCTCAAAAGTAAAACTTTTGAAGTTAGAATTCTTTCCTAGTGAATTTGGAAAGATTTGCTCTTCATGGGAAACAATGAAGTTGAGTTTTTAAAACTTTATCATAAAACTGCAGCTGACCCTTAACAATACTGGGGTTAAGAGTCCCGACCCCTCATGCAGTTGAAAATCCACATATAACTTTTTACTCCTCCCAGTTTAATGACTTCTAGCTAGCTATTGACTCAGTCTTACCAATAGTATAAATGATGGATAATGCATTCTTTGTATTTTACTACATACTATAGTCTTACAATAAAGACAGCCAGAGAAAAGAAAAATGTTACTAAAAAGCCGTAAGGAAGAGAAAATACACTTTACAGTTCTGCACTGTATTTATCAATACATAGGTCTGTCATCTGTTTTATAAGACATCCTGCATATAATTTCCCCCATGCAGTTCAAACCAGTGATGTTCAAGGATCAGCTGCACTTGTTGGCTCCAAATACATTTCTGCAACTATGGGTCTATAGCTCTAGTGACTGTTTATCAAAATTATCCCCTTTCAAATCATCATTCTCTTAAATCACAGGCATTATTTTTGAAGTTAAAATTCAGCAAACCATTTTGAAGAGCTAAGCAGCAAGAAGGATATCCAGGGACTTTTTCTGTGAATCAACCCAAGTGCATTGGGGTGAAAATGGGATCTAGAGCTGAAGAGAACAGATTTCTGGGCTGAGTGTGTGAGAGCGACGTGTGCACACATTTGTGTGTCTGTGCACGTGTGTGTATGTGTTGGACGAGTTAGGGGAGGCACGTTTTCTCCATGGGTCATTGCTCAACATTTCCTCTCAGTCAATTCATGCCCCCTTAAACCACTTTTCTCTGCATTCTGTTTTCATCCTGGAAAAACAGCGTCAATACAAGACTTCATGATAATATGCTCAGGGTAGATATGGGTTGCTTTGTTCTTTCTCTCGCATATTCTTGTCGTTAGTCACACCTGCAATCCCTTTTTCCCTCTAGGACATCAACCATTTAAAATACAGCTATGCAGAACTGAGGTGACCAAAAGGGAATGGGGTGGGTGGGGGCAAATGGTGGTGGAGCCCACTGGGCAATGATGAAGAACACTTGGTGATGTGGTGGAGGGCAGGTTGTGTTGACATATATCTCAGGAGTGGGGAACCCACATATATGAGATAATCTTAATGTGTGGAATAATTACTACAATCATATATTATATATGTATGTATGTATGTGTGTGTATATCTATCTATCTATCTATATATATATATATATATATATATATATATTTATATGTGGACTGTTCCCAGAATCCAGTCAGGATCCCTTTTACCACCTGTCAGCACCTCCACTGCCCCACAAGTTTGGGGGCAGGTAGACTTATTACCATAAAGAGACATTGGCCCCACTGCCAGCCCTGTGAGATAGTGTATTTTCAGTGCTCTCAAGAATTCAGAAGCTTCTTGAGCAGGCTTCTGTCTTCATTTATGCTTTGAGTCAGGTATAAGGTGATTATGTCAGAAATTTTCCCCTAGAAGCCCCTGTTCCTTCAGCAGAGGTGACATCCAGCAGCCCCCATACACTGCCACTGGGCGGTTCCGACGCCTGCTTGGGGCGGGGCGGCCAGTCAGAGAAGCCAGGTCATAGGAGCCTTGCAATTAGAATTAGGGTGACTAATTTCCAAGAAGAATTAGAAGTTCTTGCAAATTGTTTTTGTAGATATCATACCCACTGGTACCCAAGCTGTCCTGAATCAGTCTATATTCACAAGCAGAAACAGCTGATCTGCAAATTCTACAAATACAGAAAATAATTACCCAGGACCTGGTCTGAAGAGACAGGCCTCCTCTTGTATCACAAAGTGGTTTTCCAATGGTGTCATGGCAGTTGCCAAATTTTTCCAGTGTCTAAGGGGAGTGTCAGAAGGCAACCCTGCCATGGGTGATTTGAGTGACCTCAGGTAAGAATCTTCCCTTGTCTGGTTTTCCCTTCATAAAATGGAAGACTTGATGATCACAAAACTTCACCAGCTATAGCAATTTATCATGTGTATGAGTCTCTGCACTTTGCTCATTTGAGAGGCAATGGGAAGTAACTTAGTTGAATATTTGACTATTTCATTCAACTTTCCTATGGAGTTGATCCTGCTAATATTCCCATATTACAGATACAGAAATTGAGACCCAAAATGTAGAATGTCATGCTCGAGATCATGCCCAGAGAGGGATTTCAGCCTAGGTAGCATAACCTCAAAGTCTATGTTCTTAGCCATTAATAATATTTAGGAAAATACGAATAAACCAGTCATGCATACTGAGAGTTCAAAATCCTTCTCTGGATTTCTCTGTTCTTCTCCATAAATGGTGTGTGTGTGTCAGCTCTTGGGCAGATTTCATACATATGGCCTTCCTAAGTCCTAGCATGTCAACCCTGGACAAGTCTTGACAGATCACCTAGGCTGGGTGTTCTGAATTCATCATCCTTGTTCATGCATGACTCTCAGGGCCCATGAGCTCCCTGAAACTGTTCGCAAAATGTGGATGTGTATGCATGACTCTAAGGCCAGACTTCACAGAGTTCTTCAGACTTTCAAAGGCATCTAAGAACTTTTAGAAATCAACCCATCTTTTGAGAGTGGATAAATCTGTCACCGAGGAAGGAAATGGACTTGCCTAAGTACAAACAGTAAGGTGCAAAGAGGAACATTTGGACCCCAGCACTTGACCCAGACACCAGAGTTCTTGGGCTGTGTCCCACTGATCTAATTCAGTTCCCTCCAACATGCCTATGAAGCTGCCAGGGATGAGATACTATCGTGGGATTAGAGACACAGCTCACAGGTTTGGGATATGGCTTAGACAGTCAGTATGTTTCATGTACACATATATTTTTGAGGTTAACCTTGACCTCTGATTCGCACCTTTTCTCTAGAGGTCTCATCATTGATAATTACCACTGATCTGTCCACCCCTCTCTCTGCTGTGAATGCAGATGTAGCTCTCAACATTTCACTCAGATTTGGCCCAGTCTGTCTGGCCTGCTCTTGGCCTCCATAGCTGCTTAAGGTGCTCCCACATTTACATCTCACTGTTTTGGTGGAAATAAATAGTCCACGACAAAACTGCCAATGGCTTAACTACCCAAAGCAAAGACATTAATGACTAAACACCGACAGAGGAAACAAATTGTCCTGACAAAGTTCTGATCAGTCAAATAAGAGCCTGGAAAACTGTAGAAACAAAGCCACCACAGAAAATTCATGATAACAGAAGGTAAAATTTGATATGATTAAATTTGGTACATGTAAAACACAATTGCGATATTAAGCTAGCCTATCCTTGTGAAAGCTCATATGCAAAAGAACTGATCTCTGTGAAATGATTTTGTAAAAATAAAAAATGGAAATGGCAAAATAATAGAAGTGGCTTCACTATACTCAATGAACATTGATCCTAAAATTTAAAAGGATTAATGAAAGTTAGTTAATAAAAATACTTTCCTGCAAAGGGTAATGAGGGCCAAGTGACAGTGGAGGAGGATTATTAGAACTTTGAGGATAGTCCTGGTGTGTTATCATATATATCTAATTTTTTTAAAGGAAAGATGGAGGTTGAGTAGGCAAGCAGACAGGAACAGAGAAAAGGAAGAAACATCTATTCTATTTCGTTTTTCATCTTAGTTGTTCCCTCTAGCCCCAGAATACAAACCCAGGTCCTTGGGATGTATGTGAAATGTGCTCAGCTGGAGGCGGCTGACCCATCCACTACTCCACCTGGGTGTGCCATGTTACCAAATATTTGATGTACAGAGAAAAGGCCCACCTATATGTACATCGCGTTGTTAATCAGTGTTATTAATGTTACCAAAAATAAGTACCATCTCCCTAAAAAAGGAGAGAAAAACACTTGTCTCACAAAAATTCAGCCATGTTGTTGCTTTAAATGTTTATAGTTAAAAGCATGCAATCAAAGCATCCTCAGTGCCAAATCGCAGAGTTAAATGTCTGCCAGGTTAAGCAGCAGGATCTCAGTAATAGAGAGCGATCTGAACTTCCTTTAGCTGTGCTTGGTGAGCAGGGATGAGATCATTTCAGCCGATTCTTTGACAAGACAGGCAAACTGAGAGAGCCACTGCCATTGCAAAGCTCACCCACATACCCAAGTGACCAGCACATACTACATACGTGCAGGCATGCCTTTCCCTCCAAGGTCAACAAAGAAGCAAAACATCAAGGAGTACATGTTACCGTGTGGGAGGTGAAGGAAGAATTTCCTGTAGCGAGGCAGGATCCCTAGAACATTTCCTTTACCTCCAGAAGAAGAGGGGTATCTTTCCTCTTGGTCTTCCAGTTCTGGTGCGGGCCCCGGAAGGGCTCACTCTGTGTGATCTCCGGGGTTAAGCATTGGCCCTGCCATCAGACTCCTGAACCTTCAGTCTTCTCATTCTCTGAACCCCGTCTTCTTTGACGGGGTCGGGGTCCGGATGATGTGCTAGACCTGGCTTCTATCCACTCCTGAAAGCCAATGGTCAAATTTCACAACTTTCAGGAGCTGAGTGCTACTAAATGCAGCCATTACGAACAGTTAAATTATTTAAAGTAAACATTTAGGATTAAATATATCACATTAACAAGCTGTAACAAAAACTCAAAACTCAAAAATAAATACTCAAAACTCATCGCTTCCTCATTAGTAGATTTTCCAGTGATCTATAGTCTTGTTCACATCGATTGTTCTGGATGGTAGCAATCCAATCTTTCTCAGACCCACATCAGTGGTATCACATTAATACCCTAAAATCAACCAATGAGGGAGTATTTATAGCACAGAAATTTGCAAGTACTACAAGTCAGAAATTCATTATGGCATTGTCAATTTGTCTTTTTAAAAAATGTTTCCTTTTTCTTTTGTTTACATTGCTATATTCATTGCAGGATATGGAAATCACACTTCAGTCAACTGATTGTCCTCTAATGCTAATAACGCATATTGCACTTAAAATTGTGTCAAGTGTGTACCTGCATATGAGCACAAAAAAAAAAACAAAACAAAAAAAAAACCCATAAAGAAACAAAAAAAATGAGGCAATGATCTTTCAATTTCAACAGAAACAAAAAACTCATGCCACTGAGAAACAAGTGGTTTTCCAGTCGTCTGGTTGTTTCACATCTTACTTGTTCAGGAAAGCATTAACATTCTAGTCAACACTTGCTGTTCACAGGCAAATCATAATTGACTCCAGATATGAAAGTTCCACATAAGTCAATGAATGCTGTGTCTGAGAACCAATTTGTGGTATGAAATTTACAATGAAAGTTACTGGTGTTTTATTGCTACCTCCAAGTGTGTGCTGTACACCCTCCATAAAAGCCAACTTTATGATAAACTTGAGGGCGCATATGCACACACTTTCTTTTTCATCAGAGAGCCAGGTCTTGGACATCAATGCCTGAATCCCTCAGAAGCCCCTCTGTCTCTCCCACTAGGCCCTGAGGCCAAGTGAGCTCCTGGTGGGCCCAGGAGGAAAGGAAGGCCAGTGTTTACAGTGAGGGCTGGCTTCAGAGCAGCCTTTGTCTGCTTAAGACCTTTATTTATTTTCACACCAGCCTAAGGCCTTTGACCCCAGTTTGAAGTCAAAGAACAGGAAGAAAAGTCCTTTTCCTTTGTGAGGCTTGGCCACATAGTTTGGCTGGGAGAGAACTTTGCCATGCTGTGAAGGTCTGGCCCAGGACCTCCCAGACCCCTGGAATGATGGTTCCTGTTAGAACTGGAAAGAGAATGACCCCATTTCTTGCTGCAAGAAGCACAGAATCACCATGTCCCTCTCTATTTCAGGCCAGGACAACATTCTCCAAAGGGCATTTCATTCTACCCTAAATAAAGCCTTCAGTCAGTTTATTTACCCAATAAATCACTACTGAGCATCCTTCATGGGTTAGGCAGAGTTCTCATGCTGTGGGTGCAATAGCGAACCAGACAATCTGATCTCATGGCACACAAGGTCACATTTATGGACATGAAACTGGTTATATGTCCAGTTGGAGACAAGCTCTAAGTGCTTGTTTTATACATTCCAGACTGAGTACATTGGTTTCTTTACCCAAACAGTTTTCTGAAATGTCTGTTGATATATAATAACACAGCCATCTCTCATATGACATGTGCCAAGCACTCATCTGAGTATTTTAGGTTCATTAACTCATTTAATCCTCATAGCAATCCCCTATAATGAGCACTATCACCCTCATTTTACCAATGAGAAAATCAAGTCATAAGTCTTATCTGAGGTCACATATTTGAGAAGCACTGAGATTTTTTTGATATTACCACCACTCATCCTGGGCAGATGTTCAACTGAACAAAATCACTCTGGCCCAAGTTCTTATGAAAGTCAGCAGAAGACTAACTTCAAATTTATGCAATACTTCCAGTATGGATGAGGCTTTGGTTGGTATTTTGACTCTGCCAGTTGATACCTGCAAGACTGGATAAAATTTAATTTCTTGCTTAACCTCTTTGAACTTGTTTTCTTATGTGCAGTGTATGAACCATTATTCTGTGCAATTTCTTCATGGATGAGGAAGGACTATTATGAGGAGTTGGTGACATAATAGGAGCACAACATTTAGCACAGTGTCTGGACCTTAAGTGATTACGTCTCAACTATCTGTGATGGTGACAATGATGGAAGAGTTTTTCAGAGAACCCTAGCTTACCCAGGACATAAAAGGATGA
>RJWH01001572.1:0-351708 GCA_004363575.1 Solenodon paradoxus
CTGAGAATGATATTTGAATATAATTGGTATTAATAGCACAACTCTTTTGCTTGCATTGCTTCCTCAGGAGAAGAGGATCTGACTTTTTTATTCCCTTACTAAAAGAGGGGTGGGGGAAGGCTAGGGCAAAGCTTTGCAGAGGAAAACCAAAGCTCAGAAACCAGACAAATCCATCTGTTCTTGGTATCCTCACTGGCCTTGACTAACTTTTCCTTCACTCTTGAAGCTTCAGAGTAGAGATTAAGGTATTGGGGTGGGGGGGGGGGCAGGCAGACAAAGGAAATGAATTTTAATTTATGGTTTTAGATCTCCTGATATCAAAGTAGCATCTTGTTCTATCATTAAGCACTCATGCATGTATTGCCTGGTATTTGATGCAAAAAAAAAAAAAAAAAAAAAATTTGTTTTAAGGCTAATACCACAAAATTAGCACTACTTAAGGAATGAGGAAATCCAAAAAGATTAAAAAATGTGTTTCAGAGCTGGGATGCAATCTCAAGAATCTAGAATTTGGGAAACTTGCCTGGGCACTGCATTTCAGATGCTTTTCTTGTAGATACAGGTTGTCTTGATTAAAATCTTTGTCATCATTTTTGTGACTACTCACTCACTGGATGAGCTCAGTATGGGCCAGGCCTTGTGGTACCAATCCCTGTACCATGAATGCATAATTGAATTTCTAAGCTCTTAAAGCCCAGTTTCAAATGCTTTGTTCCCTTTAGTTCAAATGCATCCGCCACACATTGTCCCTTTTCTGCCAAACCCTATTTATTGGTTCCAGATGCAATAAATCATCTACTGACTTGAGCGACATTAGAGGTAAATACCAAGTTTAAAATGTAGAGATAATTGAATAACACCAACTACCAGTAACAGCAGTCCAGGCAAAGGAGGAAATAGACATGAAGATTTCAGATAGGACAGTCTGATGGAAACCCTCCACTCTCAGGATCAAAACCACATGCCATTTCAATAATTATGGAAAAATATCTGCATTTTATTTTTTCTGATTTTCGTATGCCAATTATCAGTATGGAGAAGCAGGTGTGACAAGCAGGTGGTGACATGATTTAAACAACCTCATGATTGAAAAATAAAACATGCAAAAATCAAGTGCCATCTAGTCAGTGCACCAAAGCAGTGTGCTTTTATACACCATTTATTGCTTTGACTTCTGATAAATAAGATTAACAAAGTATATACATTTTCCTTTGCAGTAAACTCTTCTTCAGAGAAAAACCCCATAAAGCAAAAATTTTCCAATGCCCTTCCAAAAATTCATAAAGCTCAATATAACTTCCAGATAGCAAAATGCACTTTAATCATTTGCTGTGCAGTCACCTGGAATCCATTGTATACAATGCACATAATGTATAAACATGGGCATATAACATACACACATAAGTTTATACAAGCACTTGAAAAACTTTCCTGATTATGTGTCTTTAAAGGCAGAAAACTCAGAACCCTGGGCAAACACTAAACAATCCACAGGCATACTTGTCACCCAAGAAGCTTTTCAAAGTTTGGAAGTTTAAAAGCCACAAAGACCCCCATGAAATGAGCCTTAAAGCAGCGGTAATCAACTCGCTAGGGATTCGAGACTCAAATAATTCAATAAAGAATATTGGAGATTTATCAAAGGCCATAACACCTTTGAGAACACATGCAAAATAACTTTCTGCAGAATTCTCACAACTTGAGGGAAATACCCTCTTGCTGAAAATCAGTAGTTCAACTTACTAATGATTAATTATTCAAGTAGCTCTGCTTTGCCTTAAGAAAATGGAAACTTCTTTCCCAATGGGAAGAAATATAAATTCAAAAGAGCCTTTCTATTATATCAGAATTCATCAAACCTTAAAGATCTGTTTCAATGTCTCATTTCAAAAATGTGAATGAGTGGGGGTAAACTCAGGTGAAAAGTCAAATTGAAGTGATTTCTTTTCCAGCAAAAGACATAACCTTGCTTCTTCAATTAACATAATTTAAGTAGCTCTTTTAAGCTTTATTTTAAAAAATCAATAATAGTCCTTTATTCAATACTAATATATAATTCAATGTATGAGGCACTGATTATGGTGTTTTTATAACAATGCCATTTAATCCTCACAAAAACTCCACAGGTATATTTTACCATCATCCCATTTTACTCTTTAAAAACTTTTATGAACATTAATAATTTTTACAATTTTTTAATTGGAGTAACTTTGGTTAAGAACATTATAACATTCATATTGTTATGAGTGTACGTATGACATTATAAATCAACCTACATATATACTAGAGTATGTTTGCCACCAAAAGTCTAGTTTCCCTCCTTCCCCATACAACAGTGACGCCTTTTACCCAAAGAATCCACCCCTTTTCTTCTGGTAACCACAATTTTGTTCTTATATAATCTAAGAGTTTCCTTTTGTTTTGTTTGATTTCTTCCTTAGGCTTGTTTACCTTTCACATCTGAGTGAAATCATATGTTGTTTCTTTCTCCCTCTGACTTATTTCACTGAATATAATGACATCGAGGTCCATCCATGTTGTTGCAAATGACAGAATTTCATCCTTTCTATAGATGAATAGTATTCCATTATCTATATACTCCACATCTTCTTTATCCAGTTTGTTTTCAACTCTTTAACGTCTTATTTTTATTTTATTGAAGGAACATTGCATCATAACTTTATATAGGTTTAATGTATTCATCATTATGAATCAACATTTTCATTTTAAATGTTTTCTAGATAGAGCAGTCAATCAATATGCATTCCAGTAGATATAAGCTACATCAATTGATCCTGTATGTAAGCTGGCAAACAAGTCCACAGCTTTCCATTATTCCCCATTTCTTACTACTTGACAACTTCCTGACATCCCTTCTCCAGGTGAAGTTTTCTCTGCCTAGGGTCTACCCAAAGATTTTGCTTTTGTGTTAGAAAAACGACCAAAAAAAAAAAAAAAAAAACCAACTCATTTCATCTATCAATCACATAAAATGGAAAGAATTAACTTTCCCTTCTTTCTCCCGTTTCCCATTGTACTCAACTAATTGGGTGAGAGGGTGGTTTTTAATCTGCAAGTTTCTCATCTGGGCAGAACAAAACAAACCTAAAACTTATTTATTTTAAAGCATTTTTTTAAGCTTTTGAACATACTGAGAACATTTAGAGGCAATGTAATGGGCATAGGCAATCGACACCTTGTCTGATTCCGTAAGCAACTAAGATGATAAGAAGGCACCTAAAGTATGTTTAGAGGATAAGAGGCAAGACCAAAAATAAATGAGGCTTAATTATGTTCTGCAGACTAAACAAGAGATTTAGATTTTAAAGACAGAATTTAAGCCAACATAATTTATATGTGATGTTTCTTTGTTTTTCCATGGGGAAAATGTTCATGACATTGAATTTGGCAGTGATTTCTTGTATATGACAACAAAAGCATAGAAACAAAAGAAAAGCTTGATAAATGGTACTTCATCAAGTTAAAAGCTTTTATGTGTCAAAGGATACCATTAATAGAGTGCAAAGGTAATCCATGAAATGGGAGAAAACATTTACAAACTGTGTTTCTGATAAGAGACTGAGATCTAGAATATATAAAGAACTCCTAGAACTACTAACTCAACAACCTCAACAACCATGTTCAAAATGGCCAAAGGACTTGAACAAAAACTCTCCTAATAGATGCAAATGATAATAAGCATATGAAAAGGTGTTCAACTTTACTAATCGCTAAGGAAATGCAAATCTAAGATACCACTTCACATCCATTAGGATGGCTACTATTAAAAAAATAACTGCTGTGTTTTTGAATAACAAGTGTTGGCGAGACTGTGGAGAATGGCAACCCTTACGAATTGCTGGTAGGAATGTAGAGTGGTGCAGTCACTTCGGAAATGGCATGGCAGTTCCTCACAAAATTAAACATAGAATTACCATATGATCCAACTTCTTTGTTTATAACCCAAAGAACTGATCATATGAAAGATATTTGTATATCCATGCTCATAGCGGCTTTATTTACAGTTCCAAAAAGTGGAAGCAGCCCACGCTTTCAAAACAACAAAAAGTGCTACAAACATACGATGGAATATTATTCAGCCTTGAAAAGGAAAGAAATTCTGACACATTGTACAACATGGGTACAGTGTGGATAAAAACTGAAGACCTTATGGTAAGAGAAATAATCTAGTCTCAGAAAGGCATGTATTATATGATTCCACTTATCAAATTCATAAGACAGAAAATAAATGGTGATTGCCAGGGTCTGGGGCCAGAGGGGATGGAAGACATTGTTTAATATGTATGAAGTTTCAGTTTGGGAATATGAGTTGAGTTGTTCTGGAGATGAACAATGTTGATGGTTGTACATCTATGTAAATATACTCAATGCTTTTGAACTGCCTAATTAAACAGTCAATAAGTTTTATATTATGTATGTTTCATGACAATTTGAAAAGAGAGAGAAATAGTTTTTGTTTTTAATTAAATCACCAATTTTCTTGGATCCCCTAGTTATCTGGACTAAGTCAATAGAAAACAAATTAAACTTATATAGTTGGTACAGTGTTTCTGTAGAAACTAGCTTGGAATTGAAGGATTTTAGAGCATCCAGCACCCTCATTTTTCAGCTGAGGACACTGGAGCCCAGAAAGGTTAATTGACTTTTTCAAGATTCTAAAGCCAGAGGAGGGGATGAAAAATCAAAACTGAAGACAACCTCAGGATACGTGCCTGCCTCTTTGCTCTGTGGATTTCCCACTTTCTGTCTGTGAGTATGTGTGTATTCAAGGCCTCTGTGCTCTAACCCCTGTTCACTCTACCTCTTAGTCCTTAGTGACAACATACAGAAATCACTATAGTTCTGTGACACACTCTATGACTTCACATGTCCATGACTTCATTCATGGAGGTTATCTCGAAGTCAGCTGAGCCCCTGTTCTACCAGGCAAATGATTGCTCAGGCTTCAAAAATCAAGTCATTGCCTTTTTCTGTGAAGATTTTCTAGTGTCCCCTCCCTTCCTTATTCTGCACCCATTGGACTTGCAGACTCTGCTGTAGTACTTATCCCACACCACTTCACAATGTTTGACATCTTAGGGCATTTTGTATCTCAGACTCTGCTGTAGTACTTATCCCACACCACTTCACAATGTTTGACATCTTAGGGCATTTTGTATCTCTACACCCACCCGAGCTATGCACAGATGAGAGAGGTTTTAAAGGAACAATTGAAAAGGTTAAAGACATAAGCATTTGATACATACCTCTCAAGTTGAAGGGTAAAAACAATGACTAGAGCTTCCCCTGCCCACAGGCAGAAGGAAAAGAAGGCACTGATTTGCTGGGAGTAAGCTGCAAGTCACCACTAGAGAAACAAAGGTGACTGCGGTTCCATCAAAGGGAACAGGTCTGTAGTGATATAAAGAAATTTTCCCAAGAAGTAGACTGGACTATTGGAAGAGAGAAAAATTCTCCAAAATTCAACAGAACAGCCAGTCAGGGAGTTTGAGGAATATTTATGATATTCACACAAAAGCCCATGAGAGAGAGAGAGAGAGCTAACAACTGTACATCTCTCATCTTATTTCCTGGCACATATGATGAGTCCTTTCAATCTGACCTTCTCACCACTTAGGCCAACTGCTAGAGAAAGTAGGGAAGAGGATGGAGGAAAGAGAGATATAACCTTTGCCCAGTCCAGGCTTCCAACACATCTGGGGATGGGAGACTCTTTAAAAATTAAATAACTTTTGAGGTTTTGAAATTACTTTGGACTGAATTAAAATCCATCAATACTAATGCATTCAAATGCAGATCCTAAGATAAAGACCTAAAAGTAGGTTTATTTAGTAAGAGCTTAGAGAAGACCTTGGCCATGGGTCAAGTGACAGCTGAGGGGCTGTCACAGTTAAGAATTGAGGGAAAGGTAGAATCAGGGATGAGGTGCTGGAACCAGTCAATGGTATTCCTCTTTCAACTAGTATGGCCAGAGAGGAAAGGAGAGTACTCACTGTGTAAAAGCAGAGTCAGGAAGAAAAGGGCCAAAGAAAGATTAGGGGAAATATAGAATTTTTTAAATAAACCAGTTTATGTACTGAGGAAAATGAGCTAACTAAATAAGAGAGATGGAAAAGAGCTAACTGGATAAGAAAGACAGAAAATGCAGAAAGGGGAAGAGATCTGTGATAACATGAAGTCTTCCAGGATGGGAGAGAAAGTGACCCAGATATAAGGCAGGGGTCATCCTCCGTCTCTGATCCTTCCAGAACCACTGGCCATCCCCAAGGTCCATTCCCATCTTCCTCATCTGCACATTCTTCCAGGATCTTGTCACCACTGCCCTTGCTCTCTATTATCATTACCTTATAACAACTCTCAAATCTGTATATTAAACCCTGAACTCTCTTCCAAATTCTAAGTGGCTGTGTAACTCTGTGTGTGCTACGTGGGGCATTCAGGCATAGCAGTGCGACATCGCATTCACTACTTCCCCGTCTCACAAACGTATTCAGTCATCAGTACCTGAAATACTGGTTAATGAGCTCTTTAATCCCCAAAGTTTAGAGTTACCCAATTCTAAAAATGTCATCACTTGTAACTGCTCCTGCCCTCACTCTTGACATCTAATAGGTCACAAAATGTCCATTCACCTCATAAATGCCTCTTGATTCATCCTTTTCTTTCCTTGTATGAGGATACAGGAGGAACTCATTTTTTACCTGTATTTCTTGACAACAGACTCCTTGAGGACAGAGAGCAGTTCTTATTTGTGTGTCTAGAGTTGGCACAGTACTTGGTCCACAGTGGGTTTTTAATGAGTATTTATAAGTGAATGAATGAAAGTTGAATGAGCAGCCATTACATTACATTAGCCTTTCCAATTCTAACACTGCTATTATTCTCTTCCTAGAAAAATTAAACATCCATTTATTCAATCATATTCCTCTCTCTCTCTCTCTCTCTCTCTCTCTCTCTCTCTCTCTCTCTCTCTCTCTCACACACACACACACACACACACACTCCTACTGTGCCTTACACACACACTTAGATACATAGATATATAGGTACGGAGCTTTGAAAAGAACTGATTCCCAATGCCTAAAGAATATGGAATAAATTCAAAAAAGTATATAAGCCCCACCCTATCATTGGTCACCTCAGCCCCATCTCTCATTCCCCCCATGCCTGCACTGCACATCCCAGCATTAATAATCAAGCTATACCAAAAGGCACATTATCTCTTTAATGTATCATGATCATGCTTATGCTTATGTTCTCTCCTGGGCAATGCAATCTTTCAAGATCTGATGCCATTTTAAATCTCCCTGAGATGACCTTCTCAGGCCCTTGAGAATCTTTCCTCAATTTCTATCCTGCACTCTGCTCTTACTGCTATATTGTCTATATTTTTATTAACATTTTACCTTGCTAGATTGTGAGTTCTATGAGGGCAGAGATTACATCATAATCACCTTATATTACCAATCACCAGCATAGTACCTGGCACATAATGAGCACTTAGCAAGTTAATTAGACAAAATAATAAATTAGAGTGGCTATGTGGAACACTCAGCCAACAAACAGAAGATCACAGTGACACATAATTTCTTTCGCCCGAAGTTTTACAGTGTCTTTGTCCTCTGTTAAAATTATTTTGTGTATTTTTTTTTAAATTACAGAATATATCCATGAAGACCCAACTCAAACGGTTGCCATTGTGTCTGCCAGTAGAGTGCCTCCAGCACTGATTCAATAAATTGATAGCACTTACTTGCAATTTGCAGCCCCCATTTGCATGCAAATAATTAATGTGCTAGAGTCCATAAAATTGATTTTTCTCTTAAGTTAAATATTCTACCTACAATCTTGTTAGTGTATCAATTAATGAAGTTTTGCTATATTCAACCAATAAACATTTATTGAGTCAGGTACTGTGTTAGACCCGGAGGATAAAATGATAAATAACGAAATTCCCTGCTCTCAGGAAGCTCACTGTCTAGAAGAAAACAACTTAAAAGCTCATTCTTTTTTAAATTTATTTTTTATTATAGTGATTATTCTACACATTAAAATAATTTCCTATGTATAGTTTCCCAACTTAGTTACATTTCAGCACACCTTGCCCTCCACCAAATCACCAAGTGTCCTTCCCTATTGTCCAGTGGGCTCTGCCACCATTTGCTCCCACCCCATTCCCTTTTGGCAACCTCATTTCTGTTGCAAATGTTTCAGGCTTGGTTATGTTTCATCTGTTCCTTTCTAAAAGCTCATTCTTATAATACCACGCAATCTTGTTTATTTTCTTATAAGAGCAAAATCAGTATATTTGCAGAGAAAGTAGAGAAGATAAAAGCTAAAAGGCGTTATTCCTAGGAATACTGTCTAGATTATAAACCTACTTGCAGAAACATAATTACTTGACTTTTACAAAGAAATCATGCAAACTTTTAACACTCTGATTCATACAATCTACTCAGTATGCTCCCTTAATCTGTGATTCAAATGTCATGAGAAATCTATAAACAATAACTGAACATACATCCATTTAAACAATATAACTGGATTCTTTTTCATTTCAAGATGGCAGACTGGTCACAATCAATGGTCTTTGGTAGCACAGCAACATTTTTCAAATCAGTTAGCTTACATACATTTCCCACTACACTCTAGCTCTATTCTAGCTAGAGTCATACAAAAATCTTAGGGCAACCAAAGCTCAAATTCCTTGAGAGTTGTGGTCACAGAGTCCGCAAGAGAAGCCCCAAGGTGTCCGCATTAGACCACCTCTGAGGCAGGGACCCTGATGCCATAAAGCCCCTGTGCCCCACACTGAAATCAGGCCACTGCTTGGGAGGCCTTTGCAAGATTCAGGAAGGGAGTCCAGTGAAGCTTGCTGCTAGCAAAATCCAAAATCAAAACAAAGGCCAAGTTGGTATCAAATTTATAATTGGTAATGCAATTATCAATTAGTCAGAGAATTTAGCACAACAGGTCAACTCAAGTTCAGAGCTGCACAGGTTAATCCAAATCAGGTTTAAAAAAATTTTTTTTCATTTAATTTTCCAGGTAAGCACAGTGGTGAGAACTGCCCAGCCTACAAATAATGGAGGTGCTTGTTTGTATTAAAATTTTTAATTGGAAACATCATTATTGTGTAAACGGAACCTCCTTTCACATTTGTATTCAGACAAGGCTGGAAACAGCATCTGAACACATAATCATATCACAGTGTGTTTCTCACTGAAAAGCTGAACCTTCTGCCTAACACTTTCATAGACTCCTCCAGGCCCGCTTCAAACAGACAAAACACTCCTAAA
The DNA here is from genome assembly GCA_004363575.1 of Solenodon paradoxus. Classification (NCBI taxonomy): domain Eukaryota; kingdom Metazoa; phylum Chordata; class Mammalia; order Eulipotyphla; family Solenodontidae; genus Solenodon; species Solenodon paradoxus. The sequence continues at coordinate 9,321 of RJWH01001572.1, forward strand.
ACTCAAAGAAACATCGCAACACCTTTGTAATAGGCCTATTTCCCAAGGGGGGGATAAAAGGACAAGGCAAATTAAGGGAAATGCGGAATATAAACTTGAAACCTACTGTCAATAAAACCAAAAACAAACTCGAGGTGGGGGTGAAGAAAGCAGGGGGAGGAAAAGCAATGTTAAATGGTCATCTTTCTTCTCATTTTATTTGAGGAAGTTAAGTGTGCACAGCTCCTTACAAGCTGTCTTTGGCTAAAATCACTATTAATGAGCTTTGACATTTGAAATTTAACTGAGCATGAGCTAACAGCTTCCAGCACTGCACCACCCATGAAGGCAACTGGAAATATTTTGCTAGGGCCTAACGGTGTGTTTATTGAAAAGACACAGCTTTCAAGAGAAAGTGTTTATAGCAACCACTTTACCTGCTATTCCTGCCCTGTGATGTCTGTTTGGTTTCAGGGTTTGGGGGGTCCTATCTAACTCCTTCTAGTCACTGTTGTAATTGTTTTCAAGTCTAGCAGGAAAACATTAAGAAGTTCTTTGCTCTGGATTGTAATGACAGGCATGAAAATGTTGACATATGACAAAGGAATGGATCATAAACAAAAAGGAAGAAGACCAAAGGCAAGACAAAAATACTTGTTTTTGGCAGTGCCATTAAAATAATCCTTTTCCCAAAGAGAACACAGTGAATAGACTAGTGAGGCTAGGAAGACATCTTGGATTCTTATTAGCTAAAATTCTCACTGAATGAAAGTTAATCTATCATTAACCAAGTAGTTCCCTAGAAAGGCCTAGAAGGAAGCTATTCACATTAACCTTCCCCAAAAGTTTTAGGAACGCTGACGTGTTTAAGAAAGGAGTATGATGAAAAGAGAGAATAACCATGAAATAAAGGCTACTCACACATACCTTACTCTTGCACAATGTCTGCATGCCGCGTGTCTCCACCTTCATGGTGTATTAATACAAAATGGGGAACAATGTTCTGAATCTCATGTCACAGACCTAAGAACAATGTTCTGTGTTCAGTGACCCTGTAAAGATTTTTGACCTAATTATGCCTGGATGCCAATGTAAGTATGAAATTCAGAACCAACACCTTTCCTCTGAAGCCAGTGTTACGCTGGAGAATGTAGGAGTATCCTTTGCCAGAGGCATTACTAGACCAAGTAAAAGAAAAAGCAGAAATTATAACCTAAACTGGAATGCCTCTGAGGAATTCAGACAAAATCTCAGTTACAAAGAAAAGGAAGTTCAGAATCTGTGAACTAGAAATCACATATAATTTCAAGGTTTTCATTCACCAAACCACAGTTGGGTCACCCCAACAGTAAAAGGAAAAAACACCCAAGATAATGCCAAATTATGAAAAGCATTCAGAGATTGCAACTGGAAGAGTGACAAGAAAACAGCAAAAGAGGACTCATGATCCAAAGATACTTTTCTCATTATAAAAAAAATTTTCCATAGAAAAGTCAAATAATTTTGGATTATAATTTCTCTCAAAATACAGTGGAATCTTTGCATATTCCCTTATTCTCACATATTCCATGAGTTTTAAATTATTTCTCATAATTATACAAAGGCATTTTTAAAAATAATTTATAATAACCATTAGTGAATCAGAATATACTTTTGATAGTTATTATTTAACGAAAGGTATAGATCGCATTACCAGTTTGTTCTTCATCTTAGCATATTTCCAATTATAAAAGCAAGAGTGAAGCGAAAACTTAATGATAAACAGGAAAAGTCCTGCTTTTAGAATCTGTGTAGCTATAATACAGTGTCCTAAGTTTAAAAAAAAAAAGAAATATAAGTAATGTATAGTCATGTGTTGCTTAACAATGTTTCACCAGACAGACTACACATATGACAGTCCCAACAGGCTGAATCATACAGCCTAGGTGTGCAGCAGCTCCGGGTTTGTGTAAGTGCCCTCTATGACAATGGCACAATGACAAAATCACCTAACAATGCATTTCTCAGAACATATACCCATCTTTAAGCAATGCAGGTATATATAGCATGTGGCTCTAATATCATTGGGACCCTATATTAGGTCTTGAGGGTAGAGGGGTACATAGCTGATCTCTCACAGTGTCAGTCATGGAGATAATTAATGAGAAATAAGGGAAAAAGGAGAGGACTATCAAAACATCCATATACTAAAGTCTGTGAGCTTCTTCAAGAAGTCTTCAAGGTGGTATCAAATCCGCTTACTCTGACTTTGGATATGTATCAATTATAAGTTTGTTATTTTGTCCACTGGGGAAGAAGAACACAAAGGATAGACCAGAAGGAAGTGTTGGTTGCTGACAGCCATCAGGTGTGAGACCTGCAGTCTGACAGCAAAGGAAGGGACCGAGCGTATTAATTCAGCCACGGGCCCTTAGCAGGGAGCACACGCCTTTCTGCAATCTCAAGACTATCTAACATAGGATATTATCTTTATAAAGTGAAAGAGCTGAAGTTTATGGCGATGATCAGAAGCATCAAGCAAACGCTTGATTCTACTGCCGAGCCTCAGTCAAAAAAGCATAAATGCCTTTGCTCTAATTAGAAGAAAACATCTAATTAGAAGAAATAAAGGGAAGCTTTTTGGTTGCCCAGAAATTTAACTCCTAGATTATTCCTCATTTCCCAAGGAAAAGGAGAGAGAGGAATTTGGTCCAGAAATGAAATTCAGAAATGTTGTTTATTCAACAAATGGCAGTACAATACCTACTCATTACACCCTGAGGCACATAATCTAGCAGGAAACCAGATTTAGAGCAGGTGTTAGGTATGCAGTGGAGAAAGGAGTCTGGAGCAGCCCCCAGCAAGACTAGGAAGGTGACCACATGGGTGGGGACAAGGCCTGTCCATGGCACAGTCTCAGATGCCAGTTGTCTCTTACTCAGGTCCCCACATTCAGGTAGCACATGAAATTGATCTGAATTTGAAAATATCAAAATAAAAACCAAAATAATTAAAAAACTCAGGACTGAAGATGTAAAGTCAAAATGAATAATAACAATAATAATAAAAATAGCAAACACTGAGCATTTATGAGACATCAGGCACAATAGTGCTTCCATCACCCTATTTAAACCTCACAACCACTGTGGGATGGATTTACCTCATTAGTCCTATTTACCGATGAAAAAACTGAGACTTGCAGAGGGAATGGAACATGTCCAAAGACAAAATACTAGAAAGTGAAGGATCCAGAACGAGAAAACTCTTGTTTTCAGACTGTAGGAGCCTATGGTCTAGAGAATGATATAGAGCAATACATAAACTTATCTCAACAGTGGTGAAGTTCCAGAATCTGAAATTAAGAGAAAAACATTATCCTAAGAAACACAAAGATGTTAAAATCAAACTGAATCAAAAGTTTTACCCAATCCACTTCATCTCCACATGAGATTTTTCCTTAGATCTTTTTTTCTGAAAATATGGACTTTCAGGAACTCTGATACTATGGTAGAAATCCAGTGTTCAAATCACAGCTGTTGAAATCTTACCAGTTGAAGAAAATGGACTTCGGAGGCAGTAACACATACTTAAACCTCAACTTCATGACTTACTCACTGCATGACCTTTGTCAGTCACCTAAATTCCTTAAAGTTCAGCCTGTCATCCATGAATTGGAGATTTTTCAAGAGTCATTATATTGAGTTAATCAATATTCGTGAAGATGAATCCTGTGCTTAGTGTCACTACTCACTCCTTGTCTTTCTTATACAATTCTTTAAACAAAAACAAAGAAAAGATAGATTTCTGAATATTCAGTTGTTTCCTCAAAATCACCATCAATGGAAAAAATGACTATTAAAGCAAAATCATTATTCTTGGGTGATGAAATATTCTGTATCTTGACTTGAAGCATGGGCTTCACGGTACCTACATATGTCAATGAACTGTATACTTAATAGCTGTACATTTTGTTATGCAATATCTCAAAAAAGACATGAAATAAACTTGGCAAAATAAACTTTAATTTTAAATTTAGTTTCTCCAGTGTATTAATAATATGAATAATCCAAATACACGGCATACATTTTGTGTTGTCAAGCTAGAAACTGTTAAAAACACAAAAATTGGCACTAGGTTTTTTTCATCAAGCCCTGCAACTTAATTCCTCCCCCTTGATACCACGTTAAATAACTTTATGGAACTTTCCAAGAACCACCATTTAAGTACTTGACTCTGCAAAGGCCACATCACAGTTTTCTATGCAGGCTTCTGTCACATAAAAAACAACCACCAACTCCTTAGATCACTGGCATCCATCCTGAGATTAAAATAAAAACACAAAAAAAAAAACTTTAAAGAGTTAAATAGAACTTTACTACTCTGAGAGGTTTTTTGCTTTTTTTTTTTTTTTTTTAATCTCTAGACCCAGTTAAATCGCAAAAACTGAAGAAGTTTTTGTGAAGCACTATTACCATACACGAGGGAAAATGTAAGCGAGAATGAAGCCTCGCTGTAAGATAATATTGCCAGGGACTAGAACCCAGGTCTTTAACCAACAACATTCATTCCCTTTCCATTAATCTGATGCCTTTCACAGAGGAAGGGATGGCAAAAGCAAGTCCTCCAACTTGTGGCAACTCCAGCTAACTCTCACAGTACTGACTAGTAAGAACCAGTGACCTAAGACCAGGAAGCCGGATGGGTGAACTCATCTAGTCATAGAAAAAGATGAAATCTGCTAAAAAATACCATATTTTTCTGTTCTTTCCAGGGTTATTGGGGGCCAATATTTTTATATCCAGCATTATTCTTTTCAAAGGAGAACATTAACGACACCAATCCTCTTCAGCCTTTAGGCCTTTGGTCCCAGAACCAAAATTTTACCTTCTACAAACATTGCAGGGTGGGGGTGAAGGGAGGGGGGAGGGGAGGGGCAGGAGGAACTCAGATTTTTCCAGGTCATATAAAAAGAAAAAATTCATGCTAATTAAAGCCATACTCTTTTAGAAAAAACAAAAGGAAAAAATACCTCAGTTCTCCCTTTTTTAGCTTTTCTTCTGCAAAACTTTTTTCAAAGGCTAAGAGAGCCAATTAAAATTTCTATTATGTGAAATTATTATGTGAAATAAAATTCTGCTGATGCAGCAATATTGAGCAAAAGAAATTTTACTACTGTCTTTTAAAAGTGTGCACAGGTGCTTATGAAAGAAACTATACATCTGGGCTTACCTGTGTGTGTGTACATGTGTATACATGTGCATGTGTATGGGGAGAAAGACAGGAGAGTATCACAGAAACAAATTCACATATCCATCTCAAATAAATTAATACTAGTGTAATCTAAAGGTATATTTCTTCCATTATACAGAAGAATTTCATTTTGTTTGTTTTGTCTCTTTCTCTCTTGAATAATTATTATAGACAGAATGGGGAACTAAATAAGAGATTTAATTTTACCTGTCCTAGAGAGTAAAACAAAAAAAACAGACTTAATTCAAATCAAATCATTTAAAATGTGTACAGGAAAAATTAAGAATTTATAGCTACATGTATTAAATTTCCCAGCATAGCTCTAAGTCTATCTTAATTTCAAAGGACAGGGAAGAAGGAAGACAGAAATGAAAGAAAGAAGGGAGAGAGGAAAGAAGAAAAAAGTGAAACACTAGGAGAGGGAGGGAACTAGGGAGGAAGAGAGGAAGAGAGAGAGAGAGAAAGAAGAGAAAAATGGAAACAGTGATTTCAAGTATCCCATTCATGCACCTAGCAGCCGCTTTTATTGTTATTTATTTCCTCCCCTTTTGAGCTAGATTCTTTTTTCTCATTTAGTACGACAGAGATTGTCCTCCTGGAGTGACCTTTTATTCTTTCCTTTTCCTTCACCCCTCCAGGCTATTGCCCTCATGCCAGTAACTAGATAACACACTCTATCAAAGATTTTTTTTTAAAAAATCATTGGGAAGGCACCAGGGCTGATAGTGGCATCAATCGTAGCCTGACACGGGCTAGGGTCAACCATTTATCTCTTCACATAGCCTGTGGTTACGGCAGCGGCCATCTTGACTTGCTACATCTTAACAACTTTGTGCAGATGTTGCCTCTCCCAGCACTGATGATATCTGCTCCCTGAGTCCTTTTCTTTCCTCGTTGGGTACAGTTCTTTGTTTTATTCCAGTAGACACCTTTCATGCAAAATCAGGGCAGGAGTGAGTGAAACTTCTCCCTTCTTTCAGAGCCCTTCCATATTCCCAGGTCAAGGAAGCAGCTAAGGACTGTGAAAAGAATCTTGCTTTGGGGCCTTTTTTTCCTAAATAAAATTGAAACACTTTTGTTTCTTAGCAAATACAGTCATGTCCTTGAAGTTAGACTGAATTCACGTAGCACCACTCTAATTCCACTAGAGATGCGATTTTATTGAAAGATTTATTTTGATTAACCTAAATTACTTTTTCATAGTACTCATCTTTTTACTATACCTTCTTCCCCTTACCCCTAATATACCCTTTGCTATCACTTTTAGTAGCTTATTCCACAGGCATAACCATACTTAGGAGAAAATTTCACATTAGGTAGATCACATTTCAGAAACTCAATTCTAGCATTATTACCCATGGGACTGTAAGTTCGTCAAATTTCAGAAGTACCCATTTCCATATCTGTAAAGTGAAATTAATAATATATACTCCATAATGTTCTGAAAATAATGTATACAAAAAAGTTATATGCCATGTGCCTATTACATATAAAAGGTGAATGTATTAGAGCTGCTATTTATTGCCTTAAAATTAATGAGCAGTTGATTAGTTACTCAGAAAATGGATCTGATGGATCCATCCCATACATAAAATCATTTATACTGCCTATTTTTCTATCATTCTAACTCCATTTTTTTTCAGTCTGTAAGAATTGTTGTAAAATACAAAAATACCTAGGGAATTTTCGACCTTATGAAACTTAAACCTGAAGTAGGAGTTGAAGTTAAATATAAGACATAAACGAAATGGAAAAAAAATGAACAAAAAGGATTGAAAGGAAAATTTTGTTTATGTATATAGTTTTTAATTTTTCATCCAAACCTCAGGTGCCTCCTGCTCTTAAAAATTGAAATCAGTGTGAAATGCAGTCAAATTTTTACAATATTTTAACAAGACTATTGGGCTATTTTCTAATTATACCATAGAGGTATGAGATATCCTGGTCAAGAATGAGGTCAATTCCCTTAGTGCTGAAAGAGATGGTTTCTTAAAATGGACCACAGAAGTCTTAAAAAGTGTCTTAATGGTGGATTTTATGCATAGATAAATAGTCATGGATATATCATCCCACACATTGCCAACACTGAACTTAGGCCACTTACAAATTTATTCATCTAACATACAGAGATGGTCTTTTAATTACGTCACCAAATAACCATACTTCTATACTCAGTACTTATAGATGTCAAAGTTAGGAGCTGTCATCTCTAAACTTTGCAGCTTGAAGTTACAAGATGATGGTGCCAAAGAAGTATTTAATGGCTCATGACATCACTGACAAACTTGACCAGGATCAAAGAAAATGGATGCCGAAATTATACAGGATCTTTTTTTATCTTGTTCTATTATCTCTTTCAAGTGTTTTTCTCTAAACATGCATTACTCCTGTAATGAGATGAAAAGGTATTTTATTTTGCATATGAAAGCACTTAAGTAATATTATGGGAAAGCAAAAAGTGGCAGAAAGAGAGAAACATGAATAAGAAGGCAACTTAATATTGACAAGCACTTAAATATTAGGAAATTTCTGTATCTCTTAGACCAGCATTCCTCATCCATGCTTTGTAGGATATCTAGAGTCTCAACCAAAGTTTCTAAAAGTTTTATAATAAAGATTTTGAGTACTGACTCAGTGTAGTGAACATACATTTCAATTATGTTCATTCCTGTATTCAGTCAACAAAATTGTATAGCAGTTACAGAGAAGATACATACACACAGACACACACATATATACACACACATATATAGGGCTCCCATGGCATGTCACTACCATACCAGAATAAATGTGCACCAATACACAGATGTCAAGGCAGGAGTGGAGAAGAAGCAGAAAACCTCACTGGAAGGCTCTAGAACAAAAGTGATAAAACAATGTCCAAAAGAAAGCAGGAGCTTATTGGAGTTAGGACAATAGAGAGCAGAACTCTAGACCCATGCACCCAGTGATTTGAAACTCAAGAGATAAGTTTTAACATACTTGCACTTTCTCTATTATCTAGAGATCTACTTCTACAAATTTATATTGTAATTTCACATATTTATCTTGGGGAAATACAAAAAAAAAAGATTTTCTCCTTCTTCTTTGAAAAATATTCTTTTTTTTAAGAAAATTAATAGTCACAGTCCAGACTCTGAAATTCTTCTGTCTCTGTTCCCTGCATTGCCACTTACTAGGTGTGGGTCCTGAAACAAGTGACTAAACTTGTCTGAGCAATTTAACTGCAAATTGGAGATAATAACAGCAATCACTTTAAAGCTTTGTTTTGAGATTAAGCGGATAGTTCACATAAAGGGCTTCACTCAGTTTACATCTGACAAGCAGTAAGCATTCAATTAATGTTACTTTCAATTAGTAGTAGTAATGGTGTTTCTTAACAATAAAATACAAAATATACTTCTCTAGATGGTGTCATAGCTAGTACTACAATATGCTATTATGTTTTTCTTTCCATTTCCCTCAATCTTCCTCAGACAGAAATTATATATTTGGTTGTTCCATCTAAATGCTTGAAAACAATCCTTTGATCCAGGTGAGCAGCAGGGATTTAACAAAAGGAATGAAGACTCGCCTTCTGACTCAGTGGTCCCTGGATGAGATGGGGTACAGTGTGAAGGTAAGTTTAAACACTGCAATGACTCGCCAAGAAACCTCACCCCAACTCCTTTTGGAGATATCATTAGTACAGGAAAGTTTCAGAATAAGTTAACCAAGCCTAGGAATTAAGAACTCATGCCTTCTGAAGACTCCCCTCAGGCATGGGCGTTGAAGGCTTCCATCAATGTAAGACTAGAGGACTCAAAATGTAGCCCAAATTTCATGCCACATGGCAGACTGAGACTTTCCAGAAGCATTGCTAGCATATATGCAACATGAATCAATTCTAACACCAATGTGCAGAAACGTCACACAGAGAAAGAAGCAAGCTTGGCTTCTCCCTGCCCCTTTCCAGCTCTGGGTTAAAGAGGTACAACTTTCAGTGCTGCCGGTAGAAGGATCCCAGTTCAAACCTTCAGTTCCTGCTCCCATTAAAATTTAAAGCCAGATTCGACCCATCATGGTGTGGCACCAGAGGATTGCAATTTCATCCAGGATGATTTTTATTAGCTTTGCAATTTCTTAATGGGCTCCCCTGAGGGCTGGCTGGTAGAATCCTGCACTACCAGTCTGGATTTGCTACAAGCAACTTAATAAACATGGCATCTGCCCCGTGACAATTGTCATAACATCTGACCAGGGTGCAGGAGGCAGAGCTAAAGGTTAACAAAACCACTGCTCAGGTGGCAGGGAGGTGAATGAGGAGAATGCTAGAAAATGTAATCTGAAGGAAAAGACTGTTTGCTGTGTCCATAGTTCTTCCAAGCTGGCCGGAGTTCCCAGGAGTGGAGCAGAAAGCACACCGCCTCTTGCAATCAGCCTGTTTTACATACCTCATCAGTGTCATCACTCCTGACATCTCATTATGCACCAGAGGTGGAAGTGGACAGGTACGGAACACCCGAACTTTGCTTTTTCTTATTATTTCTGCAGTGCACCATGAAACTGGGAGTTAATTAAGTCCTGTGGGACAGACAATCAGTGTCTTTTTTTGCTAGGTTAAATTACATTATATACAGATGCAAAAAAAGAGAAGAAAAAAATTATCCCTCAGCTCTTTCCTGGTTAATAGAGGACGTTAGAAATATGATGATTCCAACCTGGAAGCAGAAGTTGAAGGCTCCTTAGCATACAAGGCTTCCAGTGAAGTCATGATGAATCCGTCAGGGAGCTCCTGCTTTAGAAGATCTCAAAGCACTTTTTAAAACTTGGAAGGAACGTCTTGCCTCAACACTGAAAGCTGATTGGAGGACAGAAGTCAATTCTATATTATAGGTAGAAAAAAATCATTCAAATGGGCTGGAAAAGTAAACTTTCTTTGGATCGGGAAAATCATGGACTGAGAAGAAGCCTCCAGAGGTAACAGAATCACAGAATGTGGGTGTGAGACCTTCTCCTAAAATGCTTGGGTCCCCGATTTCCCACAGCATTCCACCACAGGTGTTGCATGAAAAAAAAAAAGTAAATAAGTAAGATTCTGACAGCCAAAGAAGTTTGAAAAACTGACTTCAACACAGTAAAACTGCTTTTCTTTCTGTAGGTCTCTCCAAGTCGGTAATGTGTTACTGCGCATCCTGAGCCTCAACGTGGAATTGTGTCTGCAGTATTTCCCAAACTTATTTGACACACAGCCTTTATTCTAATGAGACGTTCTTTGTTACTAATTATCCAAAGAACTCCAATTGGAAAATGCTGCTTTAGTGCAATTCCTCAGTAGACAAAGCTGAAGTTTTTCCCAAGAACTTGCCTACAGTCACACAGGTAAGACCCGAGCCTGGGGAAAAAAGGTCTGAATCAGTCACTTTCAGGTCACTATCTCACACAGGTTCTCTGTTAACTTATGAGGGATCCAAAACACTGAGCAGAATCACTTATGCTTTCCTGTCACTCCATAAGTCATATGGTGTTTCACCACAGCACCTTTCAGAATACCATTCTTCAACTCTTAGCGGCAGCTCTAAGACACCTGACACTTCAAAGGGTAGTGCTGCCCCTCATCTTGTATCTAACCTCCCAGAGAATAGCAACAACATAGGTTCAGACCAACCAGGCATCCAGTGACTTTAATTCTGACTTTGACATCAGCTTCAAGGGATATCTCATGAGACAAAGTGGAAATTAGGAAATTTACAAAGCCCCCAACACTTGACAGTTCCTCCTGGATTAAATCACATACCTTTATTTGACACTTAAGACCATTCATATCTCCCGACCCTCTCTTTCTAGTTACTCCTTTACTGATTATTTCTTTTCAAATCATACACTCCATACAGTGCAATTCCACCTCTGGGACTCTCTCTTCCCTATTCTACCTTATCTTTATAATCCTGATCAGTACAGGACCAGATAAAATGTCACAAAGTCCAGAGAATTTCCAGGTGACAACTTTCCCATCCAGGAGATTTCTTGGCCTTCACAGATTTGCCAGAGTAAAATACAAATTTTTATTAACATATTTATTGCATTTTGCTGAGTGTAAGTCATTGGGCTTGTATAGCTCTACTATCGAACAGTACATGTCACCAGGGAGGGTTTGCATCTTATTCATCTGTGGAGTTAACACAACCCTTTCAAAGTTGAACGCATAATTTTGTTCAAGCCCCACATAGTTTTATAGTCTTCAGTCATCTCTCAAAGCAACCGTCTGAAAATCTCATACGGGGACTCATATAATGGTGAGCACCCACTGAGTGGTCATAAGCAATATTTGCGAAGGACAACAATTTCATTTTCCTGGTGCAGGAGTACCAACCACGCCTTTGCTGGTCATATTGCTCCATTTGTTCAATGACTTAGTGAAATCATCAGGTAGTGTCCTTCAAACTCATATTAATCAGTGCCAGGCAGAAACAGAACAAAACACATTTGATTCTGCTTGGCTGTGCATACTTTTTCCCTCTGGGAAGGGAAAGAAGTTAAATGGTAATTCTTTCAAGGACTGGTCCTGGAGTTGTGAGTCCCAACTGTTGAGGTCCTTGCTTTTGACAGTTCACAGAGAGACTGGTCAGTTGACTGTCTACTCCACTCTGCATAAATAGATATTTATTACACAGGGACAACTGGGAGGTTTAATTAACATTTGCAAAGAGTCATTACGAGAAACAAACACTATATCAGACCATTTCCTTCTGCAAGTTGCTCTTTTCCATATTATTAGAGCAGGGTTGTCTCTCACATAGAACAGAACGATGAACCATTGGAAGCTGGTATCTCATTAAAAAAACTATCATTTTCAATCAAGAAGATTCACAAAGAAATACATAGCTGATTTTGAGATCCTACAGGCTAATGAAGGTATTATGTGTGCTTTACATACTCAATATGATGTTTCAACTGCTTGTTTGTTAAAAGCAAATACTAAAATCAAAATAATGCAAAGGGAAACAAACTCTTTATTTCCTCTTCACTTAGCGAACTCCCTTATACAGAAAAGGTATCTTTTTTTCACCTTGTCAAAATTTCAGACAACAGCAATGCCTTCTATTATCAGGATGTCAGAAGGATCTGAGAAAGATTAGTTTAGAGTCATAAAGAGAAAAGTGAGACTGTTGTGGTTAAATGCTGCCTGATCCCAATTTTCTAACTTCCTTCATCAAGCCCCAAGATTTTCCTCCTAGACATCATTACTCTCATAACACACATAGGAGTTCTGAAGGAGTCTGTTCTATACTAAGGTCCACATTGAACACTAATTAGCAAAAACAACCAGCAAAGCCTACCATTCTGAGCATAAGAGAGTGTGGTCAAATAATTCAAATTGGACTCATCATGGAGAGACATTTGGGGTTTCTAGGAAAGAAGTATCCTCTTCTTGAGATCATATCCATAGAAGACTCATTTCCACACAATGTGAATAGGGGTGCAAACAGCCTTGCGAACCGCTAGCAATAATTTCATGCCTACGGAAAGGCATCTTTAAGTATAACATGACCCTGTGGAAGGCAGAGCAGAAACACAGAAAGAGGCTTCTCATTAATAAACATGAGCTACTGGGTCAAAAGCTTATGGCACCTGAGCTTTCTTAGTCTGGGAGCCATGTGGTGAATCTCTATCATTTAAGTCTATTTGACTTGTTATGGTTTTTCCCTTGTGGTTGGAGTCTTCATAACAAGGCTCTTAAAAAGCAAAATTTAAAAACAGATGAGAGAGCATGAATGTATGGGAAAACACCTATAAATAGAATACACAGAGCTAGGCATATGGGTATAGACTATAGATGATATAAATATATGCACCATTTAAACAAATCTTTTCTATGAATAATGTTCCAGAGTAATTCTTAGGAAGAAATAAACAGAGACTTAGTACAGGAAAAAAAAATGCCAGAAATAGCTTTCTCTACCCACAAACTCCCACAGTGTATGAAACTGCACAAGAAGATGATTAATTGCTTAGAACTAAAAAATTCCAAAGAGGATCTTCCAGGCATAGGGACTGTGGATGAGAATAGAAACATACCACCAATAAAGGAGAACAAAGTGGAAATCCAGAGTATAGAAAGAAGCTGATATCTCCACTAAACCCCATCAGCGTATAATTTCTGTGTAGTGGTCCCATAACAAAATACAGTTTCTCATACTTGCCATCAGGAACATAAACCAGGTCAAAATTCCACATGGACTCGTAGAGAAGAATTAAAAACACCATGTGAATACAGTGGGATAGCCACAAAGTCAAAGGTTAAAGATGGTGTCACTAGCTAGGACTGGTAACTCTCCAGGGTAGAATAACTAACCTCTATAAATTGACCCCATGCTCTGAACATTTAATAACTACAACAAAAGAAAAGAGAGGGTTAGAGAATAGAGCCCTAGATACATACTGCTTCCGTCTACATTCTAAGCAAGTTACATGACCCAGCAAACTTGAAAAGAGTAGAGAAGTCAGTTAAATTAGACAAGAAAGGACATTAAAGTTATCCAAATTGGAAAGAAAAAGTGAAATTATCACTATTTGCAGATAATAATAAATATAGAAAACTCCCAAAGAGTCCAGTAAATAGCTGCTAGAAACAATAAAAAAAAAAAAACAGTAGAGTGATAGGCTACAAAATTAATAGTTGAAAATAAGTTGCATTTCTAGATGTAAATAACAAATTTGTAAAAAGAGAACTCAGGAAAACAGTCTCATTTGCAATTGCATCAACAAAAAAAGAAATTCAATGAACTTAACCAAAGAAGTGAAATACCTACACTCCAAAGACTACAAGACATTGTTAAAAGATATAGGACACACAAAGAAATGAAAGATATTCCCTGCTCATGGGCTAGAATTAACAATGTTAAAATGATCATATTACTTAAAGCAATATCCATATTTAATGCTATCTCCTTCAAAATCCCAAAAGCATTCTTCACAGAAATAGGACCCCAAAAACTCATGAAATTTATTTGAAATTATAGGAGATCCTGAATAGCAAAGACAATCCTAAGAAAAAAGAACAAAAATGTAGGTGCCATGTTCTCTAACTTCAAGCTATACTACAAAGCAATAATACTCAGTCAGCATGGTATTGGAATAAAAACAGACATACAGATTAATGGACAAAACTGTGAGCTCAGAAATAAAACCACACAAAAAGGACAATTAATTTATGACAAAGGAGACAAGGGTATACAATGGAGCAAGGACAGTCTCTTCTATAAATGATGTTGGGAAAACTGGAAAGTCACAGGCAAAAGGTTGAAACTAAGTCACTAACACCGTAGGCAAAAATTAATTCAAAGTAGATTAAGATTTAGATGTAAGGCCTGAAATGATAAAATACATAGAAGAAAACATGAGCCAAACATTCCTTGACATTGACCTAAAAGATACCCTTGGGAACTGGACTCCAACGTCCAATGAAATGAAGTTCAAAATAAATAAATGGGATTAATCAAGCTAAAAGATTTCTGCACAGTAAAAGAAACTATGATCAAAATCTTTCTACTAACTAAGAGAAGATAATTTCAGATCACACATCTGACAAGGGGTTAACATCCAAAATATACAAATTGTTCATAAAACTCAACAACAGAAAAACAATTCAATTTAAACTTGAGAGGAAGGTCAGAATAGACATTTCTCTAAAGAATCCATACAGATGGCCAACAGGAACATGAAAAGATTTTCTATCTCTCTGGTTATTAGGGAAATGAAAATCAAAAAAACAATGAGGAATCTCCTCATGTTTAGAATAGCTATTATCCAAAAAACTGGAAGCAGCAAGTGTTGGCAAGGATTTGGAGGAAAGGAAACTCGCATTGTGTTGGAGGGGGGCAACCATTATGGAAAATAGCATGGAGGTTCCTCAGAAAATCTGATAGTGCAAATCTCATATGATCCTGTTATTCCACTGTTGGGTATTAACCCCCCTAAAAAAAACAGTAATTCAGAGAACTATTATGCACTCCCATATTCATTTCTGTGTTATATACAATAGCCGAGAGTTGGAAACAACCTAAGTACCCAGCAACAGATGAGTGGATAAAGATGTAGTATATATACACAATGGAATACTACTCAGCTAATAAAAAGATGAAATTCTGCCATTTACAACAACACTGGTGAACTCAGAGAAAATTATGCTTTAGCCAGAAGGTTAAAGACAGATATTGTATGATATCACTCATGTGTGGTACACAGAGAAACCAAGCAAAGAAATAAACTTAAGGTAAACAAAAATAGACTTTAGTCAGTAAAAGTTCATCGGTGATTCAGGAAGCGAAGGGAGAGGAATGGGCAAATTGGGTAGATGGAATCAATTGCATAACGAAGGAAGAACTGAAATGGTGGTGGTACACTTAATTTATTATATGCAGATGTTGATTTACAAGGATGCACAGCTTAAACCTGTATAACATTATGATGCAATGTTTCTTCAATAAAAATACCTTTTAAAGGGTAGGGAAGTGAAAAACTTCTTTATGCTCAAAACAGATGAGAACTAGATAGTGGCGACAGCTGTCACAGAGGGGACTAAGTGCAGAACTGCTATGGATTATCTTAGTTAAAAGAGATAAACAGCTCTAGAAAGTCAGTTAAAAATCCATTAATCTTAGAGGTTACATGCACTAAATTGGAAGTAATGAAATTCTTCACAAATGTTCTTTTTGTGTTAAACATGCATCTTCCATCAAGAGAAGAACCTGAAAAACTTAGCGCAGTGACTATCATACCTTGGGAAGGTTGAAGGTTCCTTTGACAAATCAATGGAATCAAGACATGCTTTTACTATTCTTTGTTTTGGCTTTGTTTTTAATGTATAAGCTCCTGGAAGCAATTTATTCCCTATTGAATGATTGCTTCTATACATTTCCTTCCTCCTTTAGAGAGGACACATATCCTTCATCTTGGGCTAACTCATCTCTCCATGTATATTTTATGGAAAAGTTTGTCTCATTCACACATTCTTCCTTGATCATTTATCTTAGTTCCATTCACAAAGGATTACCGGACAAATGCCTTGACCGTTTTGGGGTTAAAGCATTCCTCCATCAAAACTCCTGTCAGTATCCTACTTGCAACCAGGTTTAACCAAAGACAACAAATGGCCAGTAGAGGTGCTATTTGCCATCCTACAAAGCACCCCATGACAGCGGGAAGACAGTAACTAAACGAGACATAAAGTAGAATGGGATACAGGTACCCTCCCTCGATCTATCCACTAAGATTAGTTCCCTCAAATTTGGAGTGAAACAGTAGGCAAAGAAGAAGAAAGTCTAAAACACAGTCAGTAAAACCTATATCTGAGACAACTCTCTGATAGACTCAGTAACACATTAACACCATTCCACCCATTCCAATGATAACACCTTAAAGAAAATCTCCATTTTTGAGTAAGAGTTTGTATCAAAGATCAGGTCAACACTTTCTTATTTCTACTCAACACCTCTGCTTCTCTTTGTTTCCCCTTCTCTTCTCTAAAATAATCCCTGAGATAAGAGAATTCATTCTCTTTGAAAGAAATGTTCGACTTACTGAGGTTTCCATGAAACTTCCAATGTTTGAACAACTACATCCTCCTGATGCTTCCTATTTACTTTTACCCAAATGCCTTCACTCTAAAGCCTCTAGCTTCTACTTCAGCAATCTAGTCCAAGGTTAGATAGGCATTTTGCATAATTGCATGTATTTGTGAGGGGGTAGCCATGATACATATTTGAAGAAAGAGCTGACCTCAGTACAATGCTACTAACAGCAAGAACCTTGGAGAGGCAGATAAATTACTAAACAAACAAGATTTAAAAGAGGACATCACTTGGGAGAAAATCCAAGTTTTCCAAATTAACTGAATTTTTCTGTTGTATTTCAAGAGGGAAATAGTTATTTGATGTTTCAAATAGAAATTCCATATGTATTAAACTCAAAACTGATATTCCATAGCTTTAGCAAAATATTCAATATGTTTACTAAGAAACTATATACCCAAACATTTATGAAATTCATATTGTTCCTTCTTACAACATAAATACAACCATAGCATTACCACTTCCAACACACACACGCACACGCACACACATGTACACACAAAGTAGAATTTCATCTAATTTCAAAAACCCTTTCAACTACTATGTGAGACCCTTCATACATGGGAAGGGAGCCTACTCATGGATGGATGCTCTTAATTCTTTATCAGGTTTCAGGGAGATCGTGATTTATGATAATGCCTCAGGAAATCAACTATAATGAACCTCTGAAAAAATCAAACTTTTTCTCACAAGGAATTAAATATACTGATACTGCAACATGTTCATATAGTACTGTTTTTGCACGCCATCACTAGGGACTTCTATGTCACAGATAAGGAGCCTGAGTCATGAGATTAAATACTGAGTTGTCCAAGATCACGAGTTAATCAGCAAACTAACTCGAACATTTCTGTTTCTTTAGTCACAAAACCTCACTGTAAAATCAAAGAACACTCATATGGGACCATCCTACCACCCAAAGCAACTTCATAGCACTCATACCTACCTTCAGTAAAGACTCGGAAGATATCTATCACTACATTCCCACAGTCAGACGCAAAGTGAGCCCACATATTTCTGTATATTAGGTTTCAAGAAAAAAAAAAAAAATCCATGCCCTATTTATTTAGACCAAGACAGTTTCAATTTACAAAGCTGTACTTTAGAAAAAAATAAGCATTCTATGTCCCAATGAGACAGCCCTTTGCCTAACATTACACAGTCATTTCCATGGAACTAACAAAGCTGACTGTTTTTCACTGAAAACAGAAAGTATTATTTTAAGTTTAAAGTTAAGAGCAATTTTCTAAGTGTACACTGAAAGCTTAGCAATGGATAAAGAATATGTGGCAGTTCTATAATGGAATACTATCTACCTATAAAAATAAAATCTTGCCATTTAGCGCAACATAGACGGACCTCGAGGGTATATTGCTATGTGAAATAAATTAGACAGTGAAAGACAAACACTTTATGATTTCACTTGCATATGGAATAGAAGGAAACAAAGCAAATAAACAAACAAACAAAACACAGACAAACTCTTAGAGAGAACAGATTGATGGTTACCAAAAGAGAAGCAGGTAGGGTAAAATGAGTAAATAAGATCAATTGTTTGATAATGGATGAAAACTAGGCCTAATGGTGATTATAGCATAGCATATACGGAGGCTGAATTACAATGCTGTACCCTGAAACATATATTATAAATCAGTGTTCTCAATGTAAATTTATTACGAAAAGGGGAAAAAAGTGAATAGCTTATCTGAAATGATTCAAATACACATGGCAAAAGCATAAATGATTATTCATATTAATGATACAACAATAACTAGAAATTCTAAGATCCTTTTTTGGCCAAAATATGGCAAAGACTCTCCAAAACTATAGCCTCACTTACTATTAACATACCTTTGCATAAAAGGAACAAGCTGGTGTCATTAATTCACTTAATACAAAGAGTTCCTGAGAAACAGAGAGGTACAATTAATTTGTTCAGACTAATTTAAACCTGAATTTAGGCTAAACATTTCCTGAATAACCTCTTTCTAAAGAAAGAGCAAAGAGGAGTACACAAAGCCTTAGGTTCAAAAAACTGGTAGAAATTCTTTCAAATAGAAAGTTCTGGTCATGAAAATACCTTAATGAATGAGACTCTGTGCTAAGTGCTCGACATACATTATTTCAAAGAAAATCTGCCCAGAGTTATACAACAAGTATGTAGAAGGGTTAGCCTCAAATACAGACTTATTTTGGAGCCCAGGCTCATAGGCATTATAGTATGATGCCTCTGTAGGACTTTGGGCTTCTTCTCCTACCATGCTTTTAAGTGAACTGTCTTCCTCTCTCCAAAAGCTGGAAGCCAAGTAGGAGGAACCTTAATCCACTGAAAGGTTAAACAATGTTTGACTCAATGTCAGACAGGGACGTGGTTAGAACTAGAGGCCAGGCCCCCGGAGTCCTGTTTGTCTCTCCTAACTGCCTAATTATCCTGAGGAGATAAAGCCCCTTTCACAGGTGAAACCTTTTGCCTTCCCAACTCCTCCTGGCCCCTGAATAGGCAACTGGTACACATTAGGAGTTTCATCTCTCAGAGAAAATACAGGTATTAAGAGCTCAGTGAGTTTCCTCTAGGATCAAGGGAGATGGCTGAGTTCCTACATCTCTGGTGGCTGGTCTAACACGCATTCAAGCATGCTTTCAACCTCACCTTCCTCCACAGGAGCACAGCTCTGAAGATACATACTGAATAAAAGAGGTGTTTTGAAAGGAAGAAAAGAAGAGAGGGAGAGAAGAGAGGAAGATGGAGGGAAAGACAAGGAAAAGGGGCGGGGAGGGGAGGGAAGGGGAGGAAATGAAAGTGAAAAAATGTTTTGGAGTTGCAGTAATAGAAGGAACAAAATCAATCAGGAAATGGAAAGTAGTTTTATATTAACCTCCAATTAGCTATGCACATAAATCTTGCCTTTTGCAAACAACCACAATGGACCTTGAGGTGATTGTGCTACACGAAATAAGTCAGAAAGAAAAAGAAAGTACCAGATGGTTTCACTCATATGTGAAATATAAAGAAACAAAATAAACTAAGAAAACACAACAAAATCTCTGGATTCTGAATTCAAGACGAAGACTGTGGTTGCCAGAGCGGTTGGGGAGAGGACATGGGGAGGGAGGCTGGGTGCAGGAGTAAAGCTGACAGGGTGACAGGCACTAGAATGCTGCTGGTAGATGCTGCAAACTGATCACACTGAATGACGTGTGGCTCTAGTCTCCTGAAACTTAACCACAGAGTACTGTAAACTAGAGAGTCATTTTTTTTACACTTTTTTTGAGTTAAAAAAAATGAAGAAAATGTAAAATTTGTCACATCACTGTATTGCACTCATTTTCTGGGAGAAACAATTAAAGGGATTCAATTAAACAGTGGGATTCTGGTTTTTTAACAGAAAGCCAGGCATTGGAGAGCCCAAGTGAATTTAAAAATACAAATATTTCCAAAATAAAGGGTGATGACTTAACCAAACATCTGAGATGTCTGGGGTCTATTTTGAAGTCACTAAAAAATGAATGTAGTGAATGTTCTGTAGACTCTTGGTCTTGTCAAATCAAGTGAAATACTTGAAGACTTCAGCATTAATCCAAGCTCCTTTAGCTTTAAAAATCATCTCTAATATTAATGACAGTGAATTTGGGCTTCGAAAAGAGGCTATTTTTAATCAAGACACTTATTTTACATGTTTCCTTTCTCTTCATACTTGTGATCGATACCAGCTGCCTCACTCACTCCTTAACCCCACAAAATCTGCTACTTCACTCCACCAATACTGTCCTGCTGTTTTAAATGTCACTAAGACACCTCCTGATCACAGTCCCTATTGACACACTTCATCTTCTTTCCATCTCTTCCTTCCCCCAGGTTCCAAGACACCGAAGCAAAAGTTTTCTAATATTCTTTTAGCAGTAGAACGTTTCTATCAAATGGGATCTTGCCTTAGACTCCTGTTGATCACAACTTTATAATAAGAAGTGAAATTAGACTGAATATGTTATCAAACTACTCTTTTCCAAGGTAGTTTTGAGTATTTACTACACTTTTGTAAAACTTTTGAATGAAAACAATTCTGGAAAATTCTCCCCAAAACAAACCCGCAAACCACCCATTGGAATTGCTAGGATTCTAAATACTAATTTGAATTGACATCCTAACTGGAAGAACTGACATCTTCCAATAGCAAATCTCCTTATGTTCCCTCTGATTTGTAACCCTTATGCTTCTGAGATCTGTGGACTTATAATTGTTATCAAATTTGGAAAAATGTTGGCCACTATCTCATCAAATATTTTTCTATCCTCCTACCTCTACCTCCTTCTCCGTATCTTCTCCCGACATTGGCAAACCTGAACCCCCAAAACTTGTCCCTCCCAGGAACACTGCTTCCCGTTGTTTGGATTCTATTTTGCTGTGCTGTGTTTGGAATCGTACCCCCAGGCAGAAAGTCACTCTCTTTGGGTGTCTCCCCTTCTCTCAAGGATCACAGTCTTGTGTTGTCTGTTATCCAATGCCTTAAATATGTTTTGACTAGCGTTAGAATTGTGTATAGCAGGGAAATATATCTGAAACTCATTATCCTCTCATGGCCAAAACCAGAAGTCTGTCCATTCACATCTGACAGCAATGCCCTAAAAAACCAAGTGAACAATCTGTGTAAGAGGGACTTCATGAGGCTTCCAAATTTCAAAATCTGTAGGTCTTTAAAGTCTCCCCCCAAAAGTATATCTTCCAGTTTCCTTTCCAGAGGAGAACTTGGGTTGCCAGGATTTGGGAGCTGAGCAAAGGAAAAGAATTTAATAGAAGATAGCAAAGACTGGCCTTCCTCACAGAGTAGGCAGACTTTTTTTCATCCTCCAGAAGTCAGTGATACTCTCCATGCCCATTCCACCCTGCATGACATCAAGTCCTTAATGAGTATTGAACTAATTCAAAAATGTATCTGGGGTTCCCGAGGACAGGGCAGGAAGAGACATCTGGTTGGGTCAGCTAGTCGTCCTCTCTGAGGATCTCACTACTGTTCATAGAGAATTTCAAGCCACCCCTCCTTTTAGCATTCTGCCTCATGTCCACTTGCTAGTACCAAAATTTCGCTAAGGCCAAGCTTTTCTAGCATTCTTTGAGGTAGACTGTCTTGCTTTTTATCTAAATTTCTCCTCACAAAAAATTTTGACTCTCCATCTTATTAATCCATTTGCCATTCTCCCATATACTGTCCATTTTCACATAATGTGGTTAATCTTACAGATGTCCCCAGACTTTAAAGGTGGGGGTTGGGTTATGCCTCTAAAGCTTGTTCTCCTTGGAGTCTACCTACTTGACACAGGAGCCTCTTGTCTCTACTTGATTAAGAATCCTTTGTTTTCAAAAAGTTTTACTCTGTTTTGCTAATCTGGGGGTTCTTCATCACTGTTTTTTATATCCCATAGCATCTTTGTTTTTAAATTCATTTGACAATTTGCCAGAATATATCATTTCAGAGAGTATACCATGGTGATACATTTTCTAAATGATGTATAGCGTATGTCTTTAGCTTATTCTTTCTCCAAATATTATTTGACTGGGAATAGGACCCTAAGTTTCAAATGGTTTCCCAGATAACTTTGATAGCATCGTTTCAGACTTCTTTTTCCACTGATAAGCAGATCAGATGGTCAGAGAATGCTCTTCAACTTATAATAGTTGCAATTGCTGGGTAACATGTGTATAGGTGTAATAAAAGCTAAAAATTTGCTTAGAGGCAAGAAAGGAAGAGAATGCTGCTTTCCCTGCCCTTTCTTCCTTCCCTGGGTCTGTCCTAGACTTTCAGAGTCACCCCTGGTTTGATGAGTTTAACATCTCAATGAACCAAACCTACCTCCTGTCCCCAGGCAAAGAATCCTCCTTTGTTTTATGAGTTGCTCTGAAGATTTCATCTTTATTTTTATTTGGGGGTTATTATTAGAGTTTACAATACTAGATTAGTGTGAGAAGAAGAGAGTCACCCATGCCACTGTACATACCACACCGCACCAACTGCCAGAGATCTAGGGCCAGTCACCACCGTCATTTTTAGTGTTTCAACCTCAGGTTCCTCCTTCTCTCACCTTCCAGCTACAAATCCAACCATCTGAGTACAGGGACAGAGACTAAGAGGGGGAGAGAGACGAAGGGAAATGTTGTCCTAGCAGTACCCTTAAGGGGTCCTTTCTTTATTACCCCGATACTGACTCTTAAGTTCAGAATTGTCCCCAGAACTTCATTGAAATGGATAGCTATACTCTCACTATGCTTTCTCTAAATTTACTTTGTGTTATTTGCCCTTCTGTGGCCTCCTACCCGTCCCACCCACTCTGCTTTGTCCTTCAGAAAGCCCTCAAAACCTCTGATTGACTTCCAGCACCTTATTGTCTTTTCCAGCACTCTTTTGGATTTTTGGTTCCTTTTTATAAAAGCCTTTCTCTTATTTCAATAAATCACAGTGATACATAGTAGGTATAATCGATGCTTTTCTGAAGGAAAAGACAAATGTGTGCTAAAAGGAAAAGATGACCATGATGTATTCATTCATTTAAAAATCCATTCATCTATTCAATAATTTCTAATGAGACCTGCTATGTAAGCAGTGACAAAACAAAGTTCCTCTTTTCAAGGAACTTATATTCTAGAATGTCATTAGATTAAAAAAAAAAAAACAAGCTGAAGAACAATATAAATATCCCATTAAAAACTGTGTGTGCTAATGGTGTAAGTACACCTGATTGCGTGTGTCTATCCATTCAGATATTCTCTTCAGGATACAAGATTGGACAAACAACATGTGAGAAGACTTGTTTTTTTTTAACTACCTTTATTTGTATTTCTGTATGGTTCATTAGTACAATTGATTCAAGCTCTGCTCTGGGTGCTTGGGATCTAGCCCGTGAGCAAAGCAACCAAATATTTCTGCCACCTTGGAGATGACATTCTAGCAAGAAAAATGAGACACAAGCACTAGTTATTATAAGAGCAGGAGAGAAGGATGGTGGAAACACAGATGAAAAGAAACTACAAGTGTGGACTGAGTAGCACTGGGTCACAATTTCAAAAATGGTAGGAAGGGTAAACTTCATTGAGGAAATAGCATTTCAGCATAAAATGAAAGTGAAAGGTTGCACTCTTAAGAGGAGCCAGAGGCGTATTCTAGTCAAAAAGAAGAGTAAATACAAAGATTTCCATATAGGCGCAAGCTTGACTTGTTCTAGGAACAACAAGGGGTCCATAGACAGAGGAAATGAAAACATAGCAGGTAAAAGGGTAGAAAGTGTCAGGTGGAGCTAATTGGGGGAATGGACTGGAAGGAAGACTGGCCCTTAATGTCCATGTAAGGACTTGGATTTTTATGAGAAATAATTTGAGAATCATTAGAAAATTTTTGAGGAGCAGAGTGAAAATGATCTGACATATTCTGAAGGGCTACCAGTCAAATGGACTAGGGAGGCAAGAGTGGAAAAAAAGGAAAGTGGTCGAGACAAAAACATAAGGTGATGTTGGTAGCAAGACTTGCTACAAATGGTCGACTAAAGGTACAATGAGTAGAATTTCCTAAGAGATGTGTGATTTGAAAGCTCAGGACGCTTCTGTGACCTGAGGAACTGAAAAGTTAAAGCTGCTATCAATACAGAACTAGGGAGGAGATGGAGGTGAGCCATGGAGATGCCATAGTTCAATTTAGAATCCATTAGATTCAAGATACCATCTTGATTTCCAATGGAAAATTTCAGTGCTCAGTAAAATTCGCTAATATAAAGTTCAGGAGAGAATTATGGGAGGGAAATTATAATATGGGAATCATGAGCATGGAGTTAAATATATTGCTCAAAAATATGAGAAGATCATTTTGAAAATGTATGACACAATTTTCTTCCCAACTACATTTAATTTTCCACAAGTTTGAACACTTTGTCTAACACAAGTGAACAAGGGCATTTCATTGGTGCCCTGTCCCCTCTATACCGTCTGTCACTTCCCTAATTCAATGATCCTTCACCTGGTTGAGATGCTTCTATTTCCCAAGAGTTTGTCGAGGTATCCCATACCTGCCTACCAGATCAGTGTGACTAAAACACACTTGTGATCACACAGAGACTTCTCAAGGATTACTTATCACCTGCTAAATTACAGGATCTAACACCTAACCTGCCATCACAGCTCCAACCCAGTCCACTTTTACAAACCTATGACAAGTGCCCTTCATACACACCATGCTCTTTGCACTACTCCTATGATTCTTGCCTCAGCACCTTGCACACACCAGTTTCCCTACAGAAATACCTTTCCTGCACATCACTCAATGCCTAAACTCCATCCATGTTCATGGCATGATATAAATATTGTCTGCTTACCTAGACTGACTGCCCCATCTGAAGACAGCCTCTCTCACCTCTAACCTCCCACTCAATGATAGGAGGAATAACATGGCATGGTTCACATTTCCCAAAATGAAGGCAGCAGGACAGGTATCAGCACCACTCTATTAGAAACAGAAGGCTCTGTGAATGAGCAGGTTCAGATAGAGCTCATACCACAGCCTTCTTTTAGAAATCCACATTATACCGTCATGAGTTGAATGCTCTCGAAAGTCATTAGGTAATTAAAAAAAAAAACAGAGAATTTCACTTAACCAGCTTTTTACAAATGTATTTGGCTTTGAAACTTATCACAGGAATTTATTAACATTTTTGGGTGTATGCTGCTGGCATAGTGGTTGGGAACAATCCACATACATCCCAGTGTCCTAGGTTCGCATCCCAGAGCTGACAGGAATAATCAAGATGAACTAAATAAAAATAAAGAGCTTCTTTCTCTCTCTTCCTGCCTAACTGCTTCTGCTCATCTTCATTCCTGCACATACCTTGCCTTTCAAAAAAAATTTTTTTTTTTGTCTAGAGGTCCAATATTCTCACATAGTATTTGGAGCTAAAGAACTGAATTCTAGTTCTGATTCAGTACATGTGCATGATGGTTTTCAGCAAACCCAAGCCTGTGTTGTCCTCAGGTCCAAGCAGGAAAATCACACATCCCAACATCTGTCGGGTAACCATATATCCTTGGACTAGAGTTTCCTAGACACTGGCACTAGCCTAGTAGGTTTTGATAGACATGACCCTCTGGTGTCCATTTATTAAATCACTTACCTCTTCCACAAAGACTTATGAGCACACGGATTATGATGTGAAATTACTTAGCTATGTGGCCTTCATCAGGTCACCTCAAATGAGAGGGCCAGCTTGAATGGTGTCCAGTGTTCCATCCAACTGTGATGAATTGACTGTCCATAACCTTCTTTGAACCTTACATACATCGATACATAGGCTCTCTTCTTCCCTTAAAGGAAGGGCTTCTTTCTACATTATTATTTTATCTCTGTCAGATCATGGGCATTGGACCCTGAACACAGTTAGAACTCCATAGCTGCACGCTATATAAATATTTAGAGATGATTGAGGCATTTGAGCCTCCAAAAAATTCAAAGTCAGTCTTTGAGACGATAAAAAATTAAATGAAATCTAAGAAGCAAAACAATCTGCTCAAAGCAACCAAGAACAGAGAGAAATAATTCTCCGTCATTTTCTAGTTGGAACCGCTACTAACAAGCTAACACCGCCAATACCAACTAAAGTTGGATGTTTATGTGTGTGAGGAGCAGTGCTCAGTGTTCAAATTCTCATACCAACCCTTAATAGGTGGGTACTATGATTATACTTACTTTACAGGTGAGAAAACTGTAGCACAAAGGGGCTAAGTAACTTGCCTAAAGTCTCAAAATAGCGAATGATGCATTCAAACCCCAGCAGTTCGCTGCAGAACCCACCATGCTAACCTGCCTCTCCCGTCTCTTTACCAGCATTTGCTCACAAGAGCATCAAAACCCAGGTGATTGCCCAGAAAGACACAGAAACTCAGAAAAGCTTAACGATTGCTCAGTGTTCCCAGGTAGTCATCAGATCTCAGGTCTCTCCACAATACAACACTAATTCACTGGTCCCACTTCACTGTGATAACCCTAGGAGATGTCACTGACAGCCAACTGCTGAGAAAGGGGCACAGGAATGAAGTGGACGTGACTGGGGAACGGTCGTGCTGGAGATGTTGAACTGAAGCTGGCCATGAATCAAAAGGAAGAAGCATCTTTGGGGAATACAAGGAAGCAAGAAATGACAGCCCTGAAGGGAAAATAATGTGGGACAGGTGAAGCTTAGAGAGGTGATAGAAATGGACAGGGAAACCCCAGCGGGGTGGGAAGACAGACAGGGAACAGCTTAGGACAGACATAAAAAGACAATGTTATACATAATTACATTCATTTCAAGCCAAGTCCATAAGTTACCCCAACAACAGGCACCACAATGCTAGGAAGTTTGGGATTGTGAAGGTGCAGAGCAGAAGCTGGTTAGTGCGTGACACATAACAGGCACTCAATAAAAGCTTGTCCTAAATCAAAGAGACAAAAAGAGGAAACTCTGAAAATCGCTTTCATAAAGAGAAAGGTACCTAAGGGAGTAGGTGCTCAATAAATATTATTTTTCATCTGTGTGCCATGAGAAGCCTGGGGAGTTGTAAAAGATGATCTGATACATTTCCAAAGAGCCCTTTGCTTCTGATTTCAAGTCTCGAAGATTCCCAGGGGAGGCTGTGGGATCTCTCACGAGGGACTTTTGAGAACAGGGTCTTAGAAGAGCCAAGTGGAGGGAGTGGTTCAGACAGTTTTAAAGCAGATGAACAGAGGTAGAGAGGTCAGACCAAATGACCCAGCGGTCCTTTCCCGCTCTCATTTCTCCATGGTATCTCCTTAGAAGCTCAAGTTTCCACTCTGCTCCTCACGAATAGAGATGCACCAAGTGGACAGGCAGACACAGCCATCCAGCGCCCCGAGGATGGCTGAGTGACTTGGCAACCTCCCAGAAGGGCCTGGTTAAATTGTAGGCCATTTATTTCACGCAGAAATAAACCACAGAGAGCCCCTTTCAAACATGCATACAGAAAGCAGGACAAAATGAGAAGATTATCTGTTCAGAATTTGTTTTAAGAGAGCCCAGGCAGCACTCATTTATTTTTGAGAAAATATATGATTAACCATAGTTAACTATGAATTCAGATGTTGTGCATTAGATCAGCTCCTCAAAGTTTGAGAGCATTTAATATTATATATCGCTGCCATTTGGACTAAATTGTTTTTTTAATGTACACAATATTACAAATTTAATTTGAGCTGTTTGAATCAGTCTGTAAAAAAGATTTGATTATACCTGAGTGTTCTGGCCCCAGCTTTTCTGTATCTCAGTAATCTCGGCGGTAATTGGCTGATTAGGCGTCTCACACTCTATCTTTGCCTCAGTTTCCATGGTAATGTTACAGGAGCTATTATAGATGAGAACTTCATCTCTTTCCACTTTAGGGCTGAAACGAGAGGGGAGGTTAAATGGGGTGTCATCAATCTTAATGAAATGCAATTATTTTTACTCTTATTAATCATTGCAAGCCATTAGCTTGTGGCAACTACAGGCCACCATTTGTCAAATTTTGCAAATTTCTGTAATTTTGTTTCCATTCTTTTATTGTTTATTTGTTTTCCCTTTATCTGCACACCCTGCGATGAAAATGCACATGGTAAATATCTTTCACTGAGGCCTTTCTTTTTCAAAATCTATTAGGGACATTAGCAAAGGCTTCTGGAAGCCCAGCTTAACGAACAATACATAGACAACACTTCCAGATCCAAAAATGGAAGAGGTTTTTTAGGGGCCTTTTTGGGGTTTGGTTTTTGGGTTTTGTTTTTTCGGGGTGCTTTCCCTCTCCTGTTCTTACTCACACTTAATTTTGTGGGGTGGGGGTGTGGGAGGGGGTACAGGAGTGAATTGCCTAAATCCCCCCAGGGCAGATGGAGAAATTGGAAAACCCACACAACTGGCTAACTGGTCCCTAATTCCAACTGTGAAAAAATGAGCTCATTTAGGCTTTCAATTCCCTCTCCCCAGCTGATGGCAATGGGGCTCTGTTGCTGGCAGTGGAACATTAACTTAGTAAATTAATTAAACTTACTTAACAGCCCAGACTAAGGAGATTCGATATATGTGCCAGTTATACTACCAGCCACTCGTTTTGAAAGTCCTCTTGCTTTGAGGAGAGAAGCCAGACTGGATTTAAAATGAAAAACAGCAGTGCAGCATTATAGAAAATCTAAAAATAAGGAATGCGGAGGAAGTAAGAGCATGGATACTGCACAGTATTGCCCCCAACAGGTGTCATATTTATTCCAGAATAATCCTGGCTTTAGGCATTGTTGCAACTAACTCAAAGATTATCAGTAATAATAACGCACGGTTTCCAACAGTTTCTTATGCATGATCTCATTGCAGCTGGTAAATTGGGCAGAGGCACACACAGTGTAACCCAGAGAGGTCAGGGGATGTGCATGAAATCAGACCCCAAAGTGCGGCAGCACCCATTCTGGAACGTAGGTGCGCCATCTCCTAGAGCAATGAGCTCACGTTTTGAGACATAATCAAATTTCAGTCACAAACACGGCAGATCCCATGGGAAGATCAGGAAGGGTGGTAAAAGGGCAAAATGCCACTGTTTCAAAAATTATAAATCATTTTAAACCGGAGTATCTGTTTTTCAAGTCAATGTCAAAAGTACCTCCCAGAGCTTGCTAAAAAATAATGAGTAGAATAACTACATCTCACTATGTAATCTCTTCACGCTGAAGCTGTCTCAGCTCTATTTCCACTCAAAGTGGGACTTCCATATTCACTGTCTTCTAGACTTAGTTACAATAGTTGGTTAATATCTTCACACTGTGCTACCCAGAATCGAACTCAGAGTTCAGGCTGATCATCGGAGCTACTAACTCCCTCTATCTGAGCCCTGCCTCGCATGGCATCTAACATTATGTTCCTCCACCTGCTGAAAGATATTGGTGAACTCAAGGTCCAGAGCCAAGATGACCTGAGGATTTTGCCACGCTCTATTTGTTCAGCTGATTTTCTGAGAGCATTAGTGTGCAGAGGTTAGACTTGGAAGCAGACCGTTTAGATCTGTGAAGATGACGGTCAAAGTCTTGTTCTCCACATTTATAAAATGGAGTTCCTAACTTTGGAGTACCTGTTTTATAGAGCTGTTTTCATAAATGAGGGAAATGAAGCTGACAAAACAATTTCCAAAGAATCTGGTGTACAGTGTTCAGCAAAGGTAGTTGTTTCAGAATTTTTTATAGTAGTGGTGTTGGTGGGTTTTTTGTTGAAATGTAAATGTGAGAGTTTATATTCATTACTGTTAGATGTCAGCTCACTAATATGGGCCCACTGCTCAATTATCTATAAAATATATATTAAATCTGTAGCCTATAATCGAGCTACAAATTCATTTAGCTGAGCCGTCACCTGGGGGCAACAGAGCCACAGGATAAATACAACATTTGCTCCTCAAGTGTCAGTTGTACTCAAAGATTAAGAAAGGGAAAGGAAAGTAATCTAACTTGTAAATGAAAATGTAATAAAACATTTACATAACTATGGAGGTATGATGACAGAATGCAAAATTCACATTGACAATTCAAATAAAACACTTGATTTTAAAATACTTGTGTCAGGCAACCTTGGGCTTTGCCACTAGAACCTCTTTCTGCTACTAGGGATTGGGGGTGGGAAACTGTTGGAATAGTTAAAGAAGCTCCTCTATATTTTCATCATAAATTATTTTAAATCCATTAGAAAAGAATGAGGTTGGTTGATCATACCATCACATTCCTTGTGAATATAATCCCACATAGTCACTTCCATTTCCAACAAACTATCTGATTAGTAACTCATTATAGAATTTTGTCAGCGATAATATCAAGCTTAGTTGTCTAAATGTCTAGAATTTCCCATTTTCCCTTTTTATGGAAGTGAAAGTACTTTGCCATCGCCTCGCTCTGCTGGGACCACTGGGTTCACATTTATCCTCAGCAATGGCGCCCCAATCATACAAGCAAAGATTTTGCCCTCAGTCTACAAATGATCTGGCATACACACTTGAACTCAAGGGAAGGAATGACTGATTTTCTTGACAGGAAAGTGTTGGGCTTCCATTCTCCTAACAAGCCCTCTTCTGTACATCCTAGGCTCTTCACCAGCAAAGGTAAGAGTAAAATGGAGACTTGCCCTGCCCTTCTTTAGTTTTCCTGTAGTAAAGCACTGTCTTCCCTAATCCTGTTCTTTTTGCCCTCTCTGTCAACTTAGACTTTTTTGCAAGATTTAACTCATATTTCTTCTTGTATTTGTCCCTGATTATATGACTATAGATTTTTATTTCACTAAAAAAACATCATCAAAATTAGCAAAGACATCAGGATAGCAAAATCGACATTTACAACATTTCTAAGTTTCTTAATAGCTACTATTCCGTGTTTTCTTCCACAATGATCCCATGAATAAAGTAGTGCATTTATCAGACTTAAATATATATGTGTGTATATATGTACACAGAGAGTGAAAAAGATACATAGAGAGATATTGATGATATCAATGAGCATGCACACAAATATTTATTTTGAGGGAATATGGTAAATATTTTTGTTCCAAATGGTGGCAAGAGACTTCTAGAACCTAAAACTCTTGACTCCTGATTTATTCAGTTAGATCAGATCCAAAAGTAAGCAGGGAATTATCTAGTATGTACTTCTTGGTAATAAAGACATTTGAAAGAAAGAGGAGGGGAGCGGAAAAATTGGCTAAAAGGGATCAATTGTATGGTGAAGGATAGATTCTACTGTTGTTGGTAAACTAAACATATTATATACAAAGTTGAGTTCCCATGATGTACAACATGAGGGCTCCAGTACTGGTGCTGCCAAGGTTTGACTGTGTGACTTTGTAAAGTTACTTAATCTATACTTAGGATAGAATTCCTTACTTTGACCTCAAGGCCTTACCAACCTCCCCAAGCTCCTCCAGAGCCACTTTCCTTCCTTCCTACTCTACTCCTGCCCTGCTGACCTCTGACACTACATCTTGATGGGTCCTGCACTTGCTGACCTCACAGTCTGACTCTCCAGTCTGACACCCCTTCTCTCTAGATCGGTATAAAAGACACTTTTGAAGAGCAGATGCCCTTGAACACCTTGTCTAAAGTAATCCCCTATATTTTCTATCAGTTTACATCTCTTACCACAATATGTGGTCATCTTGTTTACCGTTGGTTTCTTCCTCTACCCTGAAGAGAAGGAACTTTGTGTTCACCACTCACCATGGTACCACCTGCTCCTGACACAGTACCTAGAACTTAGTAGGCACTCGATAAATGCTGGGTGGATGGATGGATGGTTGGGTGGGTGGATGGGTGGATGGATGGGTGGATGGGTGGATGGGTGGATGGGTGGATGGATGGGTGGATGGGTGGATGGGTGGATGGATGGATGGATGGGTGGATGGGTGGATGGGTGGATGGATGGGTGGATGGGTGGATAGATGGATGGATAGATGGGTGAGTGGATGGATGGGTGGATGGATGGGTGGATAGAAGGGTGGATGGGTGAATGGGTGGATATGAAAAAACAGGCATAATCTTGCCAAAGATATCTATGTCTACCTTGATCAAATAACATCAAACCCAAAGTGGTAGTGGCTGGCACGGGCATAAATAGAAATGAGTTCCCCAGCATGCCCCGGTGATATAGTTGTTGAGTCAATCACCTTCGAAGGAATGCAGAACACATAACCCTAGGATCAAGTTCCAGGCCCAGGGTGGGAAACAACAAAATAAAACTAAATAACAACTAAACAAAAAATAAGATAAAAATGCTAAAAAAAAAAAAAAAGGAAATTCTTGCCATTTGGCAAATGATTTTCTTTGCTTGATATATAGTGTATGTTCTGGTTATTAAATTAATACATGTTCACTCAAAAATACATAAAAACTCAATAAACAAAAAAGTATGATCAGCACTGCAACCACTGACAGACCCTATCAGTGGCTTAGAATATATCATTCTGCTTTTTTCTCATCACCTCTTATACATGGACACACACATACTATATACAATATTAGCATTAAACTCACATGCCCTTTTGTGACCTATACCTTGTTCTTTCTATATATTGAAGGCATTTCCCTTTATCGTTAAATATTCTACATCATTATTTTTAAAAGTTTCTTAGTATGTTATCACTTGAGGGCACTCTACTACTCAGTACCCACTTCATTTCGAATTTTTGTTATGTCTAAAATTTCAAATACTTTCATATCACCTGTTTCTAACTTCTTTCCTGAAATAAGAGCCTGGAAGTGGGTCACAGAGTATGAAGAATTATAAGGCTATTAGTGCACATCGCCAGGTATCCTCTAAAGACCGTACTAACTTACTTTCCACACAGAGCAGGCAGCTCCTCCCACCCTCATCAACACTAAGTGTCGATCTGGTTTATTTAAGTCAAAGGGCACTGATTCAATTCTGACTCCAGGAATCACATCCAGTTCTGCCTGCTGCACCATGCAGAACATGAAGCAGTCCTTTTGCAAGCTCAGTAATAGAGAAGAGCAGAATTGTTACTGGGCTCTGAGGTCTGACTGCTTTCGCCACCTCCTGGAGTAGAGAAGAAGGCATAGAACCCCTACACAGAGTTCGTTCTGGAGAAGTGGATAAAACTCTGTATTTCAATGGCTCCAACAACTGCTGACAGGCCCTTCCTGGTGTCTGGCAGTAGTGAGTTCTGGAATCCAGCCTCGCCTGGGTACAACTTCCAGTACTTCCTTTCCTAGGTGACCTCTCCTTCAGACCCTTCTAGAAAGCAACCAGTCAAGAACGTTCTGCTCTTCCTCTGGCTAAACACAAACCTCCGGTGGCAAAGTCATACTACAACAGTGTCACAAGAGATCAAAAAGTCAGACTGACATGAAAAGGGCTGGTTATCTCTTTCATTCTGGGTAATTAGTCATGTTTAGCTTATTTTGTAATGGAAAAATAGGGCTTCAGTAAATAATCAGATGTAAGCCCTCTGTCTAGATAAGAAATAAAGGACACAGGTCCCGAAATATCACGCTTTGTAGGAGAACTGCTTGTGGCAATGAAGGCCATCCTGAGTCACAGACATGGTCATAATTTGTCTGTTTGTTTGTGTGTTTGTTGAGAAACGAAGATTCTACCTGGAAAGTTGTAGTATTTATTTGTTTGTTTTATTTTTAAGTTCAAAAAATTCTTGTAAGCTCATGGCTGCTAGATCTACAGTAATTCTGCCTGTGTCTCCCCCTACCCCCTTCTTTTGAATAAACATTGTGCAATCCGTGGGATTTATCTATGACTTTTTTCATATTTGTGAATCTGGAAAGAAAAGAAAAAGAAAAGGGGAAAAGAGCCTTCTGTTTTTCATAATGTCTAATCTTTTTCCCCATTGGCATTCACCAGATGTTGCTTTGGATCGGAAGATAAATATTAAAATCTAAGCAAGAACAAAGTGAGTTGTTTACGGGGCAGATTTTTCAGATGTTCTCTTGAACACTTGAAAAGACAGGAGACGCTTTGATATGCAGGCTGGCAAGAATCCACAATGAAATGGCCCCTCCAACAAGATGTGGGCCACATCCATCTACCCAGGATACAGTTCCTGACAGCTCTCCCTCTATCCACTGGCCACACATTCTTGGGAAGGTCAGGGAGAGAAAGGAGAAGGTTACCTGATGAAGAGGCCAGAGAAGGATGGAAAGGTTGACTCTGTCCAATGTTCTGGTGGAAAGTGGCACTGGGAGCTATCTTCACACAAGTAGAAGTAAGGCGACGATCCAGGCAGTCTGTCTGTCCCCACAGTGACTGTCAAATCACACTGCACATAGGTGGGCCTGGAGGCTTCGCAGCTCTTCCCCTCCTGCTTCAGGCCACACAGGAAAGCCAAGGACACTGCAGGAAACAGTCACCATTACTAACACTCGCGGAGCAAACTGGAGGCTTCATACTGTTAAATGAATGAAACGCCAAGTATTTTCCCTTGACCAACAAGAAAACAAAGCTACCTGTTTACTTTCCTTAAAAGGCATTATATATACATGGAATATACACAGAAGATTATTAAGTAATATTTTTATAAAGTATAATCATCATAAGAAAAACTCATGGGAATCTACCAACCAACATGAGGTCTAAAACAGCTGTGATCCCCAGATCTGCGAGCTCCTTGCCACATCCATCCCTTCCTCCTCATGCTAAGAAACAATCACTCCCCTTTTAAAACAGTTTTCCTGCATAGGTTTGTGTTCCTAAACAAGATATTGCTGAGTTTTACTTGTTTTTGAACATGAAACAAAATTCATGACATCATAATCTTGGACACGCTTTTTTTATTCAACATGTTTCCCAGAGGTATCCGTTTAATTCCACATTGCTCAGACATTTCACTGCTGTTCAATTATTTCATTGTGTGAAAGTACAATATATCTATCTAGTGTCATACCAGGGAGCTTTGGGTATGTCCCAGCTTTTGTTACCAAAACAATGCACGGAAGTTTCTCTATAGAGTATATGCCTTAAAGAAAATTGCTTGTTCATAGGGTACAGGATCAAAATAACATGGCATTGCCACATTGTTTTTACAGTGGTTGTGTCATTTTACATCCCTACCAACTATATTTCAGTCTCCATTACACTACATAATTGCTAACACTTGGGATTATCAGACTCCTAGTTTTAGTAATTCCATTACAAAAACAGAGACATCTCATTGTGGACTTAACTTGTATTTTCATGATGATTTTTAGATCAAACAAAATTTTATACATTTTAGTAATAACTCAAATTCCCTCTTCCACAACATTCCTATTTCTGCCACAGGTAATTTTTTCTTTTTGGATGTTTGGGTTTTTTTCTTCATGATTTATGTTCTTCAGATCATCTAGTACCATTCCTATGAGGCTGTAAGGTTACTAGGACCTTCTCAGGCATGTGGCTAAGGCTTTTCATTCTCTTTATGGGGTTTCTAGATTAACCGAAGTTTTTCAGATGCATGTAATCATGACTATTTACACTTCATCAAGAAGGAAAGTAATTATTTGAAGTTCTTTGACCGCTATGTGTCATTTCTTTCAGGCTCATGAAACATAATATAAAAAACAACAAGGCAGACGAAAAAGCCTTTAACAGATAGATAAACAAGTCTCTATTGAGACAGTTTGGGAGCAGCTCTGTCTGAAACCCTAAAAAAAAAAAAAAGAAAGAAAAATCTCTTCGGTTTTCTGCTTCTGCCACTGGCCTGTCCATGCAGGGGCACAGCAATGCTACTGAAAACAGTCACCCTGCCTGCATCCAGTGCTTCATGCAGCAAGAGAGAAATGCATCAGTACATGTGAGTGGTTTGCAATTACTCAATTACACTCAATTATTATTGCTACTGTGATATTCCAAAGCACCTAACACATAGTAGATGCTCATTGCACCGGTTTCAGTGAATTAGAGCAAATAAAATAGCTGACAGTCTGACTTTCATATTAATAGGCAAAATGTGAGCACTTTCCAGTTAGTAAGCCCTCAGGCAAATAAAAACAAGCTACTATAAATGAACTCATTCTGGGTGACTAGGTGGATGCAAATGGGCAAAGGGAATTATGAAAAGCATCCAGGGTTGGGGGATCAGAAACCATGGATTTTATCAAGGTTTGGCTCCTGAATGGCTTTGTGACTTTAATCACTTTAGGTTTTCATCCCTCGTGGAAAAGTTTAAGTTTCCATGAAAAAGTCATGTGGTATAATTCAAGGTCTAAATGCAAGAAACCCGAAGATCAAAGACCTTGCTGGTTTTACAAGTGCAAAGTGTCAGCTTCACCTAACAAGATGTTTTAGGAAGCCATCGTATGAAAACATTAAAATTTGCCTTTTGTTAGAAGTACAATTTTGGGGAAAAGTAAAACTAGATGACACCAAAGGCCGCAGAAGGACTTTTTAGCTCTCCACCTTAAATTCCCCTGTCCCACTGATGAAAAGAAAACACATTAGCACGAAGCATCAGAATAAGTCAAACAATAATTAGGAAAGTCTGAGTTCTAGGCCATCATCTACAGCCTGGAATGTGAAACATCCTTCTCTTCATTGAGTAATGTCAAACTAAAGACTAAAACTCAAAGCAAGGGTCAGCATTCAAAGCGACCTTGGTAAATTAGAGAAGTTAAAAGAAATAAACAAAAGACCAAATGAAAACAGAAAGGCATAAGCCACAGAAGAAAAAAGAAATCATATAAATATAAGAGGAGGAGAGTCCAGCTGTGCACAGCTATGTTAAAAAGAAAAAGCAAAAACAAACAGGGAAAGAAAAAAAAAACCTTGAAATAATAGTAGGTAACAGAATGATTATAAACCCCCAAGACAGCAGTGTCATTTTTAAAACAAATATGAGACCAGATTACATGCAGACATCTCATGATGCTACTCAATAACGCCTCAACTTGCTTACAAGGAGCTGCTACCTATTTTGTGGCTTCAAATTACAATTGTAGGAATTCAGCAGGGTCAGGGGAGAAATACCAGAACATCTCCTTACTGGAAAATTTCTAATTCAGTAGGGCCCAAGAACTTGCATTTCTAACAAACTCCCAGGCGATGCTGCTGCTGCTGCTGATCCAGCAACAATAGTAATACAGTGTTCTCGATAATTCAAAATCAATTCTCGGTCAGAATATCAAGAAACATTGTGTTCGAAGGACTGAGTTTATTCAGCTTTCGGAAGGGCTACCGCTTGATCAAGTTTGGGAAACACAGAAAATTACAGATTTCTCTGAGAATGGCAACTGTGAAAAACTGGTAAGAGCTGCTGCTGTGAGAGTCCTCTGAAGTCTTTTAAAATATAATATGTTCTTAACTAAGTTGATTAAGTCAATCCTATCTGAATGTAGGGGAATTATTAATAGTTTCAAATAATTTGAGAGACACAAGACCTTTGACCACTGGAAGTCGGTTCTAGACCTAGCTTCTGGCAGGGTGTCGGGGGATTCACAGTCATACCCAAAATGTACTCTTCAGTTTCAAGGGGTTGAGAGAATCCCTCAATCACATCCTCGACCTTAAGTAAGGAACCAGTACAGTTGATTTTCACTAGTACCACTCCATCTTTAGACTCTATAATTAGAAGGCTTTAAAAATACATCTGTATCTGAAAGAGGAAAATAAGTCAAATTATCTATTTCCCCAACAATAAATGAATGACTTTTGCACCATGGATGAGTGTTTGGTGACACCTAGTGGCAATGATGAGTTACAGCTTCCAACTTGTTTTCCTCTTAAAAATGAAGGAATTTTGAGTTTTTCTAAAACTTATTCAACATTTAGTTCTTTTGACATAATTTCCACTATTTCTCTCCTATAAGTTATTCGATTTCCAAGACCTCAACTTACCTGACCCTGAAACCTCACTTATTTTTATCTTGCTCTTCTAATTGAATTTAAATATCTTGAAATAATATCAAGGGGCTTTTAAAAGATAAGTTAATTAAGCATATTAAGTTTATGTGTATATGTGAAAGCTTTAAAAAAAACTGTAGCAGTATTGGTCAAACAATAGAACTTAGAAATATGGGGGTCTTTGTTTTCTGTTTCTGCTGTTCTAGTAGTCCCTTCAAATATCCTTTTATCTGTTAATCTTGCACAAACTCTGCACCAGGAGGCAGAGAAAAGAATGAAAGGGATGCTGTCTTAAATGACAATCTTCTATTTCTACTTCTACTGCGTCTTATGTTTCCTGTTGTGGAATCTTAAGTGGAATAGATTTCTCTTCCACAGTAATAATAGGAAACTAAATATCCAGTGTTTTAAACAAGGATTGTGTCTTCTTTTCTTCCTCTTTCTCCTCATCTAAGATAATCCAATGTAAAGGCCATCACAATAGTATTTCCATCATGAATTCATGTCAAAGCTCAGGTGAAGTGATGCTTTTATCACTCGACAAATATTTCACCCACATTCAAGTTAAAGATACATAAATTAGGAAAGTCATAACAGCACTATACAGAAAACATATGTACCATAGTTTTCAAGTGCATAAGTACAAGATCTGTGATTATGCAAA
This sequence comes from Solenodon paradoxus, assembly GCA_004363575.1. Lineage (NCBI taxonomy): Eukaryota > Metazoa > Chordata > Mammalia > Eulipotyphla > Solenodontidae > Solenodon > Solenodon paradoxus. Next base: position 48,170 of record RJWH01001572.1, read on the forward strand.
CCAGATAATCATCTGACTAAGCTGACCCTGTATAGTAATAATGGTAATTTCTTCTCTTTGAGTTTTTTTCCAGAGGTTCAATGGATAATTATCACATGTTGTAAATCCCCATCATGGGAATACCAAAGCTTTGTCTCTTGCTTTCTAACCTCTCCACCCAACAAAGACACAGCTTCCTGGCATCACTATTTACATGATGACTATGAAACTTAAAGCAGCAAAAGATCAAGATGCTTTACTGAATAAGGGGTCAGTAATTACCAGGACATTACAGAAAAAGAGGCTAAGGTTAATGTTCACTCTCTGGGCCATAATAAGAAATCAAGGACTGAGCACCCTTGGCCAATATCCAAGAGCTACCCAGTGCGATCACCTAATCCCTCCACTAGTACCTCCAGTGAGAAGTTGTTTTCAGGAGACTCATGCAGTCCAAGAGGTTTTTTTCCTTATGATGCCTGGAGAGCCACTGAAACTAATACTCGGAACTCAGAATCAACTTCTCCATCATCACATGACCGCAGTCAAGAACACGGGTGACACATTTTCTGTTGTTTATTTAACATAGACCCATTAATATGTCGAAATGTATTATGAACCATTTTAGCAAGCAATCCTGATTAGACTGATTTTAGCTATCAGTTTAGATAGTGCTCCTTTCTTAAGAACACAGGAAAATTAAGTATCCGACAGCATTCATTACAAAAACTGTAGTCAACCAAAGGATTTTCATATATAGATTTCATTTTCATACATATATTTAAATATGCATTATATATATGGCATGTTTACTGACCATCCAGGGGCAGAGCCAAGCAGCTGAAAGCAGTCACAGTTGCGTTAGCCAGGACTTGGCAGGGAGCACCACACACGGCAGCTGAGATGTTCCCTGGAGAAAATCCTCCTCCAAACACATGCACAAGCCTTCTACCCAGACAGCCTTTAAAATAAAATCACAAGTTCATGACCACAGTGGCAAATCTCCCTTTACTTAACTCACAACTCAAATCCATGCTTTCTTGCTGCCCGTCCTTCTTTCATGTCCCCGAGAATCCACACAACTGACTTCAGGCCGCTGATCGTCCCAGCCTCTCTTGTTAATCCTTCGAGAACTTTCTAAGCATATGTATTTTTTTATAAAGAGATTGTTCTACACATACTATTCTGAAACTTTCTTTTTAATTAAAGGTACTGCAGATAGAGTTTCAGTTCTCTACATATACATACATATTATATATATATATAACTACAAATATAGAGAAATAGACCTAGCTCATTATTTTAATAGCTGCCAGTTTTCTGCTCTCTGAAAGCAGACCCATGCCCATGAAACCTAGCCTATGAAATGACATAAATCAAAAGACAATTACCATTCATTTATATGGAAAAATGAGCATTCCCAGACCCAAAAATTAATCTATCAAATCATAACAAGTAACATGAAAACATAAAACAATACAAACATATAATAAAGAAGGAATGATATGTTACACATACAACCTATATAAGCTAGCTTCTGGGGAAGGATGGGGTCACCCTCACTAAGAGGGGTGCACTGCCTTTAATGGCTGCTGGAAAATATCACTGAAAACTATTTTTTGCTTTTTAACTTGTATCATAAAGCCAAAAATCCTCTTCATATTTCTTTCAGTTAGTGAAAACAGGGAGTAATACCGGTCTTTTATAAAAGCCAAGTAGCGTGACAGACACATTAAGAAAGTGGAGAATACCTGCACTGAGAATTCTATTACATGATTATGCCATAATTCATTTAGCAATCTTCCTATTTCTCCCTTTTATTATAATTAATGGTGCTACACTGACCCGTTCACTAATATAAGTGAAACTACTGTTCATTCTTATAAGTAGAATTGCTAGGTCAAAGAAAAAGTCTATGTTTAGCTTTGATGAATGCTGCCTAATTTCTCTCCAAACTAATGTTGGACCAGGTTACACCCCTCCAGCACTATATGAGGACAACTCTCAGCCATGTGGAAACTTCTAGACCACACTGAGATACAGAGTTCTGGTTTCTTCTGCCTTCATATCAAGTCTAAGAGGCATTTACACAATCACACAACAAACTCAAGAAGAAGATATATTTCTGAACCTTGCTCTCTTGCCAGAAAAGTCATGGAATCTTATAGTGGAAAGGCCTTTATCAAAAAAGGAAGCTGGGATTTAGAAAAATCCCTAGCTAAATTATTGACAGACTCTGGATCAGAATCCAGATCCGTATAATATCTGACCCAGCTGAAGCCAGAAAAATGTGTTCTAGGAAATGACTTGCTTAGTACTTTATCGGTCTCAGAGTCTACTCCCATGTCTCCTCTATACTTTTGTATCAGAATTAGATTTAAGCCATCTTAAGTGCAGTCAAGTTTTAAGTCAACCGAAATCAAAATTATCATTGGAAGAAAAAGCAAAGCACATTTCAGTATATCTAAAAGAAGAAAAAAGTTCAGCCAATGCAATCATAGTATACAATTGGCTCATAATTGGTAGAATATAAATTCATTGGTGAAATTCTGCAAAATGGTAAAAATTAATCACAGTTAACAAGTTCAAAATAATTCAAACTGCCACATTGGTCTAAAAATAGGTGAAGGCATTTCTGTTCTACATAAATGATCAAATTATGAGGTCTTAGAAATGGCATTATTTAATTTAGAACATAAATTGAATCAAGTCAATGCATCAAATTAAAATACAATCAAACACTTAAAGAATAGGCACAATTTCCTTGGTGAAAAATAAGGCCATAAATGAAACACGACAAAGACAAGTTTTAGAAAGAAACAGGGACTGCAAGGGGGCAAACGGGTTTCTCTCTCCTTCTATGGTTCAAGGTGATATTCCTTTCCTACCTCTTTGAGCAGTGAGAGTAGCTATTACTCCACTAAAGAAATGCTTTGTCTTACTGCCTTAACTCACCGAAGTTCCCAGTCACTGCTGAAATAGTCATCCTCGACACGAACACCAGGACAGAGGAGGCCCACCCTCTCACGTGGTCATAACCTCTGACCTGATACTTCCCGGCAGGCAGATGCGGGACTGTGCACTGGAGAACTGTGTGATTGCCAGAAACACCCACACAGGGGGACACCCCAATAAAAATGTCCACGTTCGCAGCTCCTGAGATCTGGGCCACCACGAAGGTTAAGACATCATCAGTCTGAGAAATGGAGAACAATTCTGGGGTGAAGACATCGCTGTAACCAATGAGTCCCAGCTGGTATGAGATTCCATCTATGTCTATGTCCAGGGCCACAGAGTCATTCCCTGCAGGAATGACACACCTGATGAGCTCAGACTCAACATTCACTGTCAGGCAGGCCTGCCGACCGACATAGACTAATGTGGTGTTCTGTCCTCTCAGAGCTGTGCCCTCCACGGTCAAGAGACCACCACCATGGATGCTGAAATTCTTGGGGAAATAATGAAACACTTGAGGAAAAACGTAGAAATGCCTGGAAACATTATCAAAACAAGCATACCCATTTCTTATATGCAATACTGATAGGCAGTGGAGTCCTGGAGTCAAGCCATTTATCCAGCATGCCACGTGACTGGCATTAAAGACAGTTACAACGCAAGGAAGATGACCATCGACAAGTACCGTCAGTTCATCAGCCATGGTGCCTAATCGATGACCCCTGATCAGCAGTGTGGTCATTGATCTGTTGACGTTATTAGTCAAGTCGTCCACAGTAGGAGTTGTCTGTTGTTGCAGGATAACAGTGCAATTTCCCTGACACTGGCTGGTGAGCCCATTGACGAGGACTGTGACATTCAGGGCATAGGATGTGCCCAGTAAGGGATCACCCAAAAGATTAATCTGGCAGATAATCGTCTGGTCCCCTGCACTCAAAATCTCACAAGTAAAAGGACTCGGAACATTAACCTGAAGTGACCTCATCGAGTTGAGAGCCCACCCCCTCACCGTGAGCACTGTCCCGCCACAAACAGACCCGTGTGTGGGGAAAATGGTCATTATTTGAGGTGTCACCACAAACTGCTGGGGCACTGCAGACATATTTGCAAACCCCATCTGGTGCTGACGTACTTGGAGAGGATAGACACCCGCCTCCAAACCACGAAGTGGCAAGGAGCACCCAGACAGGCTCACATTGTCCCTGGAAGACTGGGTCTCAAGACTGCAGCTGAAGGCCCCCAAAAATATCACTGAGTTAGAGAGGTTATTTCCTTCCACGAAGAATCTCAGGCTGTTGTTCTCCATTTCTCCCCAAACGGCAGTGACCACTGGAGTCATGGCCACTTCATAGGTAAAGGTAAAGCCCTTCCCCACCAGGTGTGAAGGTCCAAGGGTGAAGGACACGTTCACGTTGCCAGCCCAGATGGTCACCGGGGCAGGGACGGCGAGGGCGCCCTCATCCGGCAGCTGGGGCGCTGGCGGGGTCTCACACCAGATGCTCGTGGCCGTTGAATTCAAGACGTCACAGGACCGATTGCCCACAAGTACCCAGACAACAGCAGGGTCGCTGCTGAACCCCATTCCTGAGATGCTGAGGGTGGTTCCACCTAAAGCATAAATATCGAAAACCACATTTAAAAGCTCACATCACCTCTGCAGCCCCAGCATCGTTAAGTGGGTGCGGGTGTCAGTGACATCAATCACCTTCTACGCTGATGAAAAATCAGATTCCTTGCAGTGGTCTTGTCATCTTCCATGTTATGCAATATGCTCATCTATATTATTCTAAACATTGTATATATAGTTTATGCATATTAAATTAATACAAAAGCAGTTCTTAGTCATTTTGCCATCTGCCATGTTATCTCACATTATTTTGTATTATCCTATATGTTCTTATGTAAGTATAAGTATATTATTCTCTGTGTGCCCAAGTTATACACTTTTGAAAATCAAACTCATTGGTGCTTTATATTTTTATATTATTCTATATATAACATTTTAATATTCCACATATGTATGCACATACATATGATGTAACAAGAAGCATTAAAACAGGTTTGTAATTGCTGCTATCAGCACAGACTGGCTTATTCTCTCACTGAGGGTCAATGAAATCTGATTTTCAGGGCAAAAACTGAAGCAGCAGCACTGCGTTATTACCAAATCTATGGTGTAGACAAGCAGCTTTAAAAGATTTCATTATGCTCAAAAAGGATTAAGTTCCACTTCATATATTTATCACAATGATTATTAACATGCAAATATATCTTTCAATTTTTCTCTAAAAACGAATATTCTCTAGTTTGTCTAGTCTTTTGTGTTTCTGAATACTTCTGAGTCTTCCATCTGTATCCCTAGAAGAAAGTAAAGACTCATCCCTCTTCTCTGAGCACATGCAGTCTCTAAAAGACTAAACAGGAACTCTTGCTTTTTTTTTCTAATATCCACTCAAAAATGTGCTACCCATTAAATGTTTCAGCCTCTTTCCATTATAAAAAAAAAGGCACATCTCCTTTTCAAAAAACTTATTTAATTTCCTGAGCTTACTAGGCTAAAGAATCACTAAGTTTTCAGGCCCTCAAAGTATACCACTCAGCAATCAGAGCACAAGGAAACTCTTCTCCCTGCTGCCCCATCTCTGACCTTGCCAGTTAATTTATCTGGAGTAAAATCTGAAGATTCAGTGAGAAGACTTGCGAGATGACTCATACGATCATAACAGAGCCACTTACCTAGCAGGGACCCACAGCATGGTTCAATGCTGAAGGCATCCGTGATGTACTGGATGTGAAGGTCAACCCTAAAGATGGAGAGAGGTTATGAAATAACTGAGACAGGTAAGGAAGAAATAAAACAGAAGAGATGTAAGTATGGGGGAAGAGAGAGAACGGGAGCAGTGATCAAGAGCAAGTGTGAATGATACTGCCTAATGAAAAAGAAAGGAAATAGAAAGGAAAAGATGCTGTGTCAAACATCTTCCTGAGCCAAAATCACAGGTGATATCAATCCTTATCGTGTAACTACTTTCTAGAATGAGAGGAAGGATCATCTGGGAAAATACTGGGTAGACAGACTTCAGGGCACAGAAGATATGAGTATGGCTGGTAAAATAATATTAAACCAATTATTCAAGTCCAAGATACAATTTTATTAAAGGTATAATTTAATCACAGACTCTTTAAGGCAGGGGTTCTTCCCCCTTCACATCTAGATACCCAACCCAGCCCCACATCAACCAAGAGACATCTTACTTCCACAAAGTTCTCCTTCCCCCAATTTGTAAGCCAAACATTTGCCCTTGATTGGTCTTGAGAGTGAACTGTTCTGTAGGGTCTCTGAGATTTGTTCAAATACTCTGATTCTCATGTTTACCTCAGAAGAAAAAAGTAAAGCAACACTTACCACAAAACTAGAATTCAGCTGAACAGTAGACCATCAAACAAAACTAAAATGAAAGACAAGTGTCCACTTACCCTTGTGAGCAAATGCTGACCCCATTGATGAAGACTGAGATTGGATGGAGGCCGATGGGCATTGGAGGCAGCACCACCTCCAGGCCCTGAGCTGTCAGTGCATGAAGGCGAGCAGAGGCATCCTGGAGGAGGACTTCCACCTGCAAATCTGTGTCCTTCACAGGCAGTGTCATTCCAATGAAAAGGGTCTCACCTCCTGTGTTGAAAAGAATCTGTTAGCCTCTATGATGTGGTTTTGTGTTCTCAACTAGTTAGTCAATTCTAAAACTGTCTGTGACGATTAAATACACCATCAGTCCTGCACATAATACTTTGAGTTCTACAGCCAATCTAATATTATTTTCATGAAACTTCTAACAATTCTCCTAATAAAGCTAAAGTTTATAACCTCCAGGGCAAAGCAAAATTGTCCAGACAATTGTACAGAAGGACACTAAACTACCTTCATGCAAAGGCAAATCAAGAAGTTGTTTGAAGGGCTGATAGTATTTATAACCTGCAAATAACACTCCCTGTCCTTTTTATTAAGCCCCACTTTTCTTCTGATAGACATTCAAAGCTCTGTCTTCCATATGCGCTAAAACCATAATACTGCTGCATATGCACATAGGACTTCATCATTTTCAAAGCACTTTCATATGTGCTCTCCAACTGATCCTCCCACTGCCCGGACGCATATGCGGGACAGTCAGGAGGACTGACATTTTGCTTTTGGGAAACCAAGGTTCAGCAGCCCAAGCCTCACAGTTAATTAATGGACATATCAAGGCTTGAGTCAAGTTTTCTTATATTTTAATGCCTTTTCAGTTTAATTAATAATTTTATTGAAATGTCATGGATAGTAAGGTTAATCTAATTAAATTCCTTTTACCTCAAATATTTATTGAATACAAGGAAGATGCTACAAAGTTAAGCATGGACCATGCCCCCAGAGACCTCAAGAGTAACAAAGTATGTACCAAACAAGTCGTCATACAAGACTTACCACAAGAGAAGTGAAAATGAAGCAATAGGTTTTTTAAAATCAGAGCGACAGTCTGAATATCAAAAGGGACCTATGAATAAGATGGTACCGAAATTCCATTTGAAAGATAAATCCCAAAGCCAAGTGATAGAAAAGGATTTTTTCCATTTAGTTACCCAGTGATTAGGTGAGAAGGAAAGAGAACCCAAATGACTTTCTGGAAAACTAGGTACATATACATATAGTTAGAGACCCTATGAGAGCAGACCAAGTTGAGGGTAGTTCTATGACTGAATACCAAGACGGTCAATCCTGAGGGGTCTCTGCTTAATTCAGTGGGCAGTGAATACCTCCAAAGCACGGAAAGGGCGTGGCTGAAATTATTCTTTCAGTCTATAGATCAACTGGAGAGATGGAGGAGGGAGGGAACCCAGCCTGAAGACATCTGGAGTCTTTGCAAGATCTGGATATCATGTGCAACAAAAGGATGGGAAATAAATACTTACCCGTCTTGTGTCTTGTACTCACAGAGACACAGCTCAGGTTAAAGCATCTCTAAACCTCCTTTTAAAAAATAAGATTTGAAAGCTACTACGGAGTTAGCATCAGTAGAATAACAGCCAATTAGATCAAGAGGAGAAATAGGTTGGAAGTTAGAGAAGAGGAAGTGTGTGTTGAGATATCTGATTCTATATTCAAATCCATGCTCTGCCACGCACTGCCTGTGTAACTATGGGTGGCTCATTCGAGGTTCTCAAAAGCCTTGGGTTTCTCATATGTCGGAAACTAATAGGGGCACCCTGGTGGAGCAGTAGTTGGGTCAATCACCTCCAAAGGAACAAGCCACGTACCCCTGGATTCGAGTCCCAGGTTCAGGGGGAAACAACCAGTGTGAACAACTAAATTAAATAAAATGACGTAAAATAACATGCTTCTTCTGCCTCTCTCTCCCTGCCCCTGCCCACTTGCCTTAATTCCTACCTGCACTTTTCCTTAAAAAAAGTAACGTAGCCCAGCCCAGATGGTTTGCCGCAAAGATTAATCTAGATATGCTAAGACAGCCTCCAGCATAGTACACCACTCAAAATGATCTCAATTAACTTCATTTTCTTCCTTGTTCCATATCCTATTTAATTCTTCCTATCTCCCCAAACTTGTTTCTACTGAAGTCTGAAGACTCGGTGTAGCGAATTGAAGGAATTCCAAACTTGAACAAGGAAAAAGACATATCCAAGAGGTGTCAGTAGGACAGTAAGAACTTTATATGAGCAATAGATTGACAGGTTCACATGAGGACTCCCAGGGGCAATAATAGGAGACTGCCACTCAGAATGGGAGGAAGGGAAGGGCAGACCTAGAGAAGAGGGAAATCAGACAGGGGACTGCAGCATCCAGATGCTGTCATTCAGCTGTCCAGTGGGTAGTCTCTGTCAGAGAGCTCCTACGGACATCAGTGGTTAGTCTTTAATAACTCCAGATTTATCTTATCTGTAGCTACCAGAGTTAGGTGGAGTTTTGCAGGGTATGAGAAACAGACAGGCTCTAGGGACCTAAAATTAAGCTCTTCGGGGCAATAGATAAAACAAATGGGCATGTAAAAATCTGAATTTGGTATTGGCAGGCTTTGGAACAACAGGTCCCAGTGTGCTATGAAGAAATACACACAGGGCCTATATACAGAGGCCATCTCTGGCTCACAGGGGGAGCACTGTTAGGCAGAATGGTGCCTTTCACTTCAGTTAAGCATTTATTGAATGCTTACTTCATGTTCTTTCCTGAGCTAGCTAATTTTACCTACGCATCTCCAGTTTTTGCAAGGACCGTGAAAGAATTATTCCCTCCTAAAACTGGAGAAGCTGAAATTTTAAAAAGTTAAATATTTTATCCAAGGAATGCTTGAACTGGGATTCATTCCAATTCAGTTCTGACTGATGACAAAAAACACAGTCCTACATGAAATTCCTCTTCCCCTACTCCTGACCCTCCTCTGCTTTTTTCTTTTTTAAATTTCATCTTGGCTACATCATCATCATCAACATCATCATCTCCTGAATGGAGAGGTGTAACACCACAACTTTCAAAAGAGAATTTCCCAATAGGCTACCACTCTTTGTGGATATTATAACATGTTCTTCTTTATTCTGCCTGTAGAAAGATTTAAATGCAAGTGTAAATTCTGCAAATAATGCATCATGTTGTACATATCAATAACATGAACTCCTTGGGCTCTTGGTCAATTGTCAAACTAATCTTACTTGCCTTTAAGGCACTGATGCAATGTATTTATTCTTTTCATTATAGGCAGGAAATTTTACTAAAAGCCAAAATCACTGACATCTGAATGGAACACGGAACTCCCTCCTCCTTTTCTACTTCTTTGGGACACACTTTGGTTGCCCGCGGCAGCAAACTCTTCTTCTGCCCTATCTGAGCTGAATAATATTGAGAAGCTAAAGGACACTTTCCCTTTATTTATATACTCATGAGCAATAGAAAGTGAAAATAGTGCCCCCCAAAAAATGGGACTAGGTTTTTTCTTTGGGAAATGTGATGGTCTTTTCTAATAAACACTTAGATTACCATTTAGAAACCACTAGATATGGTTGCCATAAACTCTGGCAATTAACCAGAAAGGTGTGTACCTGATATTTTTTCAAACCTAAATGTTATGACAAGATAATATGTGGTCATAGTTCCATCCTGTTATAACATCTGAATTATTAGTGAAAGATTAACATAGTTCATGTGATTAGGAGCACAGAATTCATTCTTTTTATACATCACATGTCTCAAGGAACAAGAATTATTGGTTAATCAAAGCATTCAATTCTCTAATCATATCAAATAACTGTTACAATACAACCTGATACCAAAAATGATATTTTACATTAGACAGTAATTAGCTTTATGTATTTAGAATCTACAACCAAACAGATTGGTTCAAATCCAGCTCTGTTTCTTACTAAAGGTAATAACACAAGATATTTATTCTCCATTTCCTTAGTTTCTCCACCCCTAACTGAGGCTAACAATCCTATAAATTAGTAACAAGAATTAAAGTCGATTATGCCTGTGCTATTATTAGCACATAGTATGTGCTCAGTAAATATTTATTGACTCATCACCTTTGAATCACAATATCATTTCATGATGAAAATCATCCCAATGTTACAGAGAGACTAATAGGCATTAAAGATTTCTTCAGTGATGAATACAATGAGAAAATCAGCCTCCTAGTTTTCAGAAAAATAACTTCCATGCAAAACATAATGCTATCCTCAAAAAAATTAATAGTCCATTGTTTGCCTTCTAATAGGATCAATAGTCTAAATATAAAAAGATTCTGCAATTCATATTTGTACCTGCTATGTTGCTGCTGTGTCTGCTCAGAGACATAATCACTGGATTTAATGTAGAGACATATGTAAATGCCAAGGGAAGAACTGCAGAGCGGTTCCCACTCACCACAGTCACATTCACAACAGTAGGTCCATCTTTCTCCTGAAAAATACATTTTAAAAATCAAGCCCCTGGTGCACCCCAGTGAAGTAGCAGTGAGGTCAGATGCTTCCAAAGAAGTGTAAGCCACATACCCCTGGGTTCGAGTTCTGGATCTGGGGGGAAATCAACCAGTGTGAACAACTAAATAAAACTAAAATAAAATGCTTCTTTCTCCTCTGTCTTCTTATCTGCCTATCTACTCACCTTGATTCCTGCCTGCACTTTTCCATAAAAATAAAAATAAATAAAAAAGCCACTATAAAAAAGACTGACTTAGGAGAAATTCATAGGAAATTAGTTTAAAAGGGTGATTTCAAGAAAATTATTTTAAAGAATATATTAACTACCTTCAAAATTCTCTTTCTCTGCCTCTCTGTCTTTATCTCTATCTCTCTCTCTCACACACACACACACACACACACACACACACACACACACACACACACAGTAACACAGGCTTATGCTAGGTACATGCAAAATCCAACAGATACAGAGGAATCTACTCTAGAGAGTCTATGAGAATGATTTCCAATTAATGTACTAGTCAACTATAAAAACAATGGCAATTCCAAGTAATTCCAAATATCCACACCTAGCTAAACTATCCATCAAGTGTGAGAGTACTTTCAGACACATAAGTATTCATAAAACTTTCCTCCCCTTATTATTTCAGAGGATGTTTCTTAAGGCTACGCTATCATAAAAAGAAATAAACAAATGAAAATATGAACTCCAAGAAATAGCAAATCTACTCAAGGAAGCAATCAAGGAAAATGCTAGGATGAAATCTGTAGAATAAACTGGAAAACACCAAGTTTTATTGAAGCAGGAGAACAGAGCTCCAAAGAAAAAGAGTAACTGATACAGTGGAACATTTTTAAGATAAAAGATTTTTATTGTGGGGATGACATGTTAAGAAAGACATTAGAAAATCTAAGAAAAAAATTATAAAAGAAAAACTATATTACCTGTTCATGCCAGCATCATTAAAACATGGCTTGTGAATTTAAAATAATGGTACTGTAACTATATTCAAAAGAATTAAAAGTCATTGTTTCATAAGCAGGTACTAGAAAGGCGGTAAAGTAGGCTAGGAAAGCATACTTGTTTCACTATTTTCCTTTTAACTTTTGAATGTATTACTTTGATAAGAGTTAAGAGTTTTCTTCGTTAATGTTTATTCTCTCTAGTAAAAGAAATCTATTCAATAAAAATTGTACCCATTAAAATAGCAAATATATCTTAAGGTGATGATACCTAGTATTGCCAAAAGTGTCAAAAATCAGATACTCATACAGTTAAAGTAGGGCTATAAATTAAAATAGAGAATTTTAGACAGCTGTATATTACTGTATATTACTTTATAATTTATATTAATTTATCACAAGAAAAATAAACATGCCCTCAAATAAAGTTATTGGAATGATCAAAGTTCTGTGTTTAAAATAGGAAATTACAAAAAAGTATCTAAATGTCCTGCAATAGGGAATAATTAAACAAATCACAATACAATCATATATTGGAATTGCATGCAGTTTATATAAAAGCTTATATTTCACAGCATTTGATTAATTAAATAAGATTAAAATGTGGGACCAGTGATAAAAGATGATGCTGGACCCTCTCTTCCAGCAATCTTTATTTGTTGAGGTCATGGGTCCATTAGGAAAGCTGGTAATACTGAAGTCAACTCTAACAGAAAGTTCAACTGTAGTTGTGAACATAACTAACCAAAGCACCAGGAAGGGGCCTGGACTCACATAGGCTATGAGTTTGCACCAAATGAAGAGGAAAGAGAGAGTTCAGAGACTTTCTAAGGGGAAAAGTAAGCAGTAAGAATAACTAAGAAGATATTTTATCAGAAACAGAGAGTCTAGAAGTTTCTAAGTTCCACCACCCGTATCCACGCCAGAAAACAAAATTACAAATGAAAGCTATTTGTTTCTTGCTTAAGGGAGAAGTGATATTACAAGTTATATAAGTTTTGCAAACCAGCACCTATAATGTGCACTTAAAATCTGTTCTGTGGCACTATGCTTAGAGTGTGGGTTGGGACTGCCAGTTTGCCTTCTTCTAAAAGAAATTAACTGATGGTAGTTACAAGTCCCATTGGTGGAGTCAGCTTCTAATTCATAGCAGAATAGACAATATAAACAATATAAGTAGACTTTTATGATGAAATTGGCATTCAGTTCATTTAATTCTAAGAAATGATTAGCCAAGCACCTCATACTACATGTTATAATGGTCACCACCCCAAGAGGAGATTCCAAAGATTCCACTCACCCGGGCTGGTACTTTGCATTGAATGCTTCTCAAGTTGCTTGTGGCAGCATTGACGGCACAAAACTGAGACCCAAATAACACCAGGCTAACATCTTCCAAACTGGATCCTCGAAGGGTGGCCCAGAAACCTCCTATAACAAAAATAGCAGTTTCAGAATGAACCCAGGACCATATAGCCAGATATAAATTAATCATCCGAAAGAGAGAGTAAAAGGAACGTAGGAGGTTAAAAAAGCAAGGCATGCCCAAACTGCAGGAAAAGACTGAAGTTGGGTATGTAAGCTACTATAAAGTGGGAGAGAAATGGTGACTAGAGGCAGAGAGAGCAGTAATGCATCTTAGAGATATTTAAGACTCGAATATAAAGACACAGTACTACCATAAGTCAGAGAAATAAATGAGATGACTTTGAAATTCTTCCTGCCCTTAATTTTTACATATCAGCACTGCTGATCTTATAAAAGTTACTCTTTTCCTGAGAAATCAAGTATAAGAGAGTATTATGGTAGAAAGAAGAACAGCCCAGAGTTAGGGTCCTACTCTATCACATAACACTGGTCATATGAAGTGTTGTATCTGAGACACTAGTCCTCACTTTCTTCATCTTTAAATGATGGCCTTAGTCCTGCCAGCTTTGTGATTTAATGTCAAACATACTAGAATCTAGTGGCCAATGTGGTGTGAAAGTGACTGACAGTGCCACAGCAACCCCTGCCGTCATGATTTCTCTACTGACCATTGAAAATCAACCAAAGAAACACCTATCTCCCACTTCAGATGCCTTAAGAGGTATGGCACCATTATACTGATAAGGCAACCTTCCCACTTAGAAGAGCAACCCTGGATCTATTCATGAACAGAAAACCCACTTATTATTGATGAGAATAATAATTCGGGTTGCCATCTCCCCAGAAGGGGATACAAGAGAGACAGTGAAATAAGACTTATACAACCTGATGAAAATATTTCAGGAGAATGTGACTGGGTGGACTAATACCAAAGTTAAATATATGAACTTGCCCTGAAGAGTCAGGGCAGGACTGTAATACTCAGAGACAATTTACAAGAGCAACTTAAAAGATATAGTATCTGGAAACAATCCTGACAAGGAAAATTCAAGGATATAAGAAATCTTTTTAAACGCTTCTGGGGAACATAAAGGATGGATTAAAACTTAAACAAGCAAACAAAAATAAATAGGTAGAAAGACTGACCATCATAAAGGTGGCATATCTTTCTAAATTAAACAAAAAACATCAATTCAACCCCACTATAAATATAAACAGAATCTTTTTTTTAATTTAGACCAGATGATTTTAAAATATAATGAAAAATAAACAATATTGCCAGAGAACAAAATTTCAAAAATACCAGTAAAGGGTTCTTCTGCCAGACGTTATAACATTTATAAAACAACTATAATTAAGATGCACTCACAGCCAAACACATCAGTGAAACAGAATGGGAAGTTCAGAAATAAACCCAGAGAAGAACGAAGTTATAGGAAAAGATAAAAACAACATTTCACATAGTACAAATTAGATGGATTATTTATTCAAATAAAAAAGTGGAAAGTATTAAAAAACTTAAATTCCAAATTGATTACATATTTAAATGCAAAAAGCATCAAAGAACTGGAAGAAAATACAGTACAATTTTTATTGTTTTGTAATTTTAAAGATAGAAATCCTATTCTATTTTACAAACTCCAAGGCCAATAAAGATTGATACATTTGCTGAATAAAAAAATTAAAGGATTTATGAATTATTAAAATAATAAAAATACAAGGACAAATATAAGCTAATATTCTTAATGATTAAAAAAAAACTTAAAAATCAGTAGGAAAGAAAAATAATTCAATTAAAAAATGGATTAATGAAAAGAAACAGTTCATTGAAAAGAAAATACAATGTTTAAACACATGAAAATTTAAAAAAAAAGTCAACCTCTCTTAATAAAATACAAGTTAAAATCATAATGAAGGTTATTTTTCTTCTAAATGATTGGTAAATATAAAAATGTTTGATAAAACACTGTGTTGGGAAGGTGTAGGAAACATATAGATAAACATATGCATTGCTGCATAGAAAATAAATCACCATTTTTTAAAAGGAATATTTTAGTTTTATCACAAAGTTAAGCGTCTTCTTGACACAGCAATTCCACTTCTAAGAGGCTGCACTACTCACATATACAGAACGGGCCAACTTCAAATCCACAGAGAAAAGAATGAAACTGGACCTTGTTTGGTACAGAATGTGTGCCCTCATCCCCAAAATCCATGCATTGAAGTTCTAGTTGCCTGTACCTTAGAATATCTCCTTTGAAAATAAGGTCATTGCAGATGTAATTAGTTATGATGAGTTCATCCTGTAGTATGTGGGCACCTCACTCAATATGACTAATATACTCATAAAAAGGGGAAATTTAGACACAACAAAGACCAAGGGAAAACATCATATGAATGTGAAAGCAGACACCAGATGACACTTCTGTAAGTCAAGGAAAAGCAAACATTGCTAGGGGACAGGCATGAAAAAGACTCTTCTTCACAGGGTGGATCAGAAGAAATCAATCGTGCTGATCTACACTTGAACTGTGAGACAGTAAATGTCTGTTCTTTAAGCTATCCAGTTTGTGATACCTAGTCAAGCATTCCTAAAAATCTAATATAGACACTCCCTCATACCACAGCAAAAATTAGAATGAATCAGGTACCTAAATGTAAAAGCTAAAAGCTATAAAATTCCTAGAAGCGTTTAGGCATAAAATTTAGTGACACTGGATGAGGCAGTTGTTTCTTAGATGTGGTACCAAAGCACAAGCAATAACAATAAAAAAGATAAATTTTATTTCAACAAAATTTAAAACTTTGGTGCTTTAAAGAATACCATCAAAAAGAAAAATAAAAAGTAAAAAGAAAATTCACATAATGAGAGAAAATATTTGCAAATCTTTTACTGATGAGACTGGTGTCCCAAACATGTAAAGAACTCTTATAACTCAATAATAAAACGACAACTAAGTCAATTTTTCCAGTAGGCAAAGGATTTGGATTGTTGTTTCTCCAAGATAAGCAAACAGACGCTAAGCATATAAAAAGACACTCAACACCATTAGTGCTTGGGAAAAGGCAGACCAAAACCACAATGAGATACCATCTCCTACCTGCTGAAAAGGTTATTATGAAAAAAAAAAAAAAATCAGACAAGTGTTGGTAAGGATGTGAAGAAGTTGAAATCCTCAAAATGCCAGTGGAAATACAAAATCAGGTGTCATATAGTTCTTTTGGAAACAGTTTGGCAATTGCTCAAGAAGTTAAGCATATAAAAGTATGTATGTCTCAGCAATTTCACTTCTCGGTATATACCCAAGAGAACTGAACGTGTGTGTGCGTGTCCACACAAGACCTGTACATAGAAAAACATTCACAGCAGTATTCTTTATAATAGTCAAAAGTGGAAACGAGTCAATTTTCTATCATGAAATGAACCAAAAAACAATAAAAAGATACACACACATAAAATACTGTATATCCATACAATGGAATATTATTTAGCCATAAAATGTAATAAAGTATGTTGGAATGTTCTATACATAGATGAGCTTTGAGAACATTACACTAAGTAGAGAAACCAAACACAAAATGTTACCTATTATATGACTCCGTTTATATGAAATGTCCAGAGTAGAAAAATTCAGAGATAGAAAACTGGTGAGTGGTTCCAGGATCTGAGGGAAGGGACAAACAGGAAGTGACTACTAACAGACAGCTTCTTTAGGGGGGGGTGACAAAATGTCCTAGAATTTGACAGTAATAAGGGTATACAAGGTTTTGAATAAAGTGGAAACAAATGACTGAGCACTTTTAAAAAGTGAATTTTATGATATGGAAATTAAATCTCATTTTTTTTACATTTAAAAAAAAAGAAGAGCTGGCCTCTCTGGTAGAGCAGTGGGTGGGCCAGACACCTCTGGAGGCTCACAGTCCATGTACATCCCAAGGACTTGGGTTCGTGTCCCAGGGTTGGAGGAAACAGCCAGAGTGAGCAACTAAGTAAAAAGGAAATTAAAAAAAATGCTTCCTCTTCCTCTCTTTTGCTGCTGATCTGCCTGCTTGCCTTCATTCTATACTAAAAAAATAATTCCCTCTAGAGAAGTTGTATTTTTAAAAGACACTGTCCTAGTCCAACCCAATATTCATGTCTCTCCTGTAGTAACCTCCTAACTGGTCTCCCTAGTTACAGTATATTCATTCTCACATATCAGCCTAAGTTATATCACATCATTTAAAATCATACAATGGTCCCCATCACACTCAAAATAAAAGTTAGCATCCTTTCATTGTCCCTAAAGTCGTAAGACCTGCTCCCTGTTTTCTCCCACTATACTCTCTTTGCTCAATCGATTCCAGTCCAGTCATCTCCTTGGTGTTGTTAGAACAAGCCAAGTTCAAGCCAAGCACATTCTGACTTAAGACTTTTGTCATCTGATGTTCCCTCTGCATAGAAGTCTCTTTTCCAAGATTCCCCAGGACCTACCTTACTGCTTCTCCTGCATTAATGGTGCCTGGAACATAATACTACTAAATAAATGTTATAATTAGAGTTGATGTTAATCATTAAAAGTTGGAGAGGTGGGGACACTGCCAGCCCCTCTGAAAGATGAGGTGTCTCACATGAGTCTATTCCTAAGGAGACAGAAACTCTACATTAGCACAGAGACAGCTCATGGAAGTACCTAAGGCAAGAGCAATATTTCCCTCAAAAATTCTTCTGAGTGTGTTTCTGCATAGGGGTAAATTATGATTTAGAATAGTATCGATCACATTATTATATCTATTCATTGTATACTCAGCCATTCTGCAAACTTCTTGCTGGCCGGCCATGGCCTGGTTCTCTTTAAATTCCCCATAGCCATGTTTCTCAAACTCTACTAATTCACAGAAATTGCCTGAGGAGCCTGTTAAAATGCAGGTGAACTACAGGGCTGAGATCGGGCCTGGTACTCTGCATTTCTAACAAGCTGTCCAACAATGGAGATATTGCTGATCCAGAACCACACGTTGAGTACCAAGATCCTTAGCATTAAGCACAGGGATTTAGACAGGATGATTCGATAGGTATTGATTGACTGACTCACTGACTGAGTGACACTGGCTGATAGGTGGGTGGCAGGGCAGAGGAAGAGTTCATAGGGAAAGCTTAAATCCAGTAATAAGAAAAGCCGTGTTAGTGCGTCACCTGCTCTCCTTCCCTTCCCCCCTTGTTCTATTCAAAGTTAATTTGCACTCTCCTGACATTTTCCCTTCTCAGTGTTTTCCACTTTTGTTTATTACAGATGGATGATGTATAATCCTACCAAACAAATCCTTTCACTACGGTTGTTGGAAAAGCATGCCTCAGCAAGGCAACAAACTTATCCCTGTTTTTCCTGGAAATTTCCAAGTTTTAGCAGTAAAAGCTCCACATCCCAGTTTTAAAATTGAAAGTTTTTCACCCTGGGAAACACTTCAGTGCTGGAAAAACTGGGACGGTGGGGCCTTCTGCCTGTGTAAGACACTCTGTGTAGGAAAACAGAGATGACGGGGTCACCTCTCTGGCCTGGAAGTGTCTGCAGCCTCGTGGGGGTAGTTATAGGAGGTGAGTGAGGCCTAACCTGCACAGGTAGTTTTATAAGAAGATCAAAACCCTTATAAATCTAGTGAGAAGAATATAATATGCCCTAAACTCAAATCAATAATTACTGGACTACTGCAGAATATGATCTCTCACTCTGAGCACAACATATCATCTGGCTCCTTCCTTAAATCACTGAGAAATAAGAGCAGAGAAGCTTTATGTGCAGAGAAGAGGCAAGATGGCCTCGTAATTCACTCGTCTGGGCAAAATAAAGTCAGAGACAAGCCGTTCCTCTGAACAATAAGTTTGTGGCCAGGGAACACTGCTTTAAAAACTGGTCCAAGACACAAGTCTTTGGCCAACAGAATAAACAATAACAAAAATCCAAGTCACTTAGGAAAGTTTTCTTTTCTAAAAATCATACATTAATACAGAAGCACCAGTGTTCCAAAGATTCTTGCATTCTAGTTGGGTTGTTTTTAACTGGTCAGGTCTCTCAAAAACCTGGAGAGATCTTTGGTTTCTATGGCACCAAGACCCCATTCCTGGTGTTGATATTGACAACCCCACTGTCCTCTGTATTCTCAACAACTCAAGTGGCAGTGACTTTGCAGGCTAACCAAGGATCCAAGTGCATGTCAGTTCACAGACATTTCCAAAACACCCACTATGTGCAAAGCACCTGGTGGGCAAGCCCTGTATTTTGTATTTACAAATGTTTTTACATTTCAAAGGACTTTACCACTCATTTTCATCTCACACAACACCAGTGAATTATTGGAGCCCATGACAGAGATAGGAGAGCATAACATGTTAGAAGTAGCAAGGGTCCAGGCATCCTGCTTCTAAGTTCCACCATCCCTTGGGAGTGCTTGGCTAAGTGGCTCTCATCTTGGAACCCCCATTATCATAACTGAAAAATGTGGATAACAATTCAATCTTTCAGGGATCTGTAAGCATTTAGGTTACGTGACAATGTGAAAGAGGTTCTCAGTAATGATACTGTGCCTATATCATCTTTAGGAAACTAAGCTGCATAGAAGAGAATGAAACTTCTGAGGTCACATATCCAACTTTAGCAGGATGAATCCCAGGCATATGTCCTAACTCCCAATTTAGTGTTATTTCCACTAGAACAAATGATCCCAGAGACTCAGTGACTGACCCAACTGTGCCTGACCCCACCGGTTAGACCATGATCCTTTATGTGACAAGTCAGTTCATTGAAGGACTCAACTATCTGTCGCTCATTAGGAGAAATGCTGAAGGTAGAAAACAAAAAGCTTTGAATCACAGTGGATATGGGACTTGTGACACGGCAGGACTGGATTCCTGAACATCAGCAAGAATAGGAACTTCAGAGGGTCAGGGGTCACGATTACCGATCTCTGCACCTCTGGAAGGCTCCACAGCATCCAATCTGGGTTCCACGTTTAGAAAGAGATCTTCTCCACTCGCATTAACAGCAAGACCAAAGGGTCTGACCCACATCAAGATCCGATGCTCTCCCACAGGTAGCAGGTTCATACGACAGGTCACATTCGTTTGGTTGGAGAAAATAACTGTGCAACTCATTTTGTTCACTGAAACCTGCAAGGACTGGGAATCTCCAGAGAAACGAGTTCCATTAATATAAACCAGTAGGTCAATTTCACCATCTTAAAGGAGGAAAGAAAGTAAAAGCACAAAATTATCTCTCAGTGATATCACTCCATTTAAGAGAACTATTTCTAGTATCAAATATTCATTCCCTCTCACTTTCCTCTCCCAAAATTCAGGCAGTTCAAAGGCTCGCTCAAATATTGGACCTCTCTACTTATTCTTGTATCACATAGCCCTCATCTTAAATTTTCTCAAACTAATAATAAGAGATCATTCATCAATTTAAAAATGGAGAAAAGATCAAAAGTAGAACATATTGAAATAAGGGACAAAGAGATAACACATTTGAAGTCATCAGAAAGTGCACTGGTGGGGTAGCAGTTAGGTCCACCACCTCTGGCTGAGCGAAGTCCACATACGTCCTCTAAAAAATCACCCTGAGTCTGAAGTCATGCTCATCTCCAAGCCAAGTCCAAATCATACCAAGAGAATACCACACCGAATGGACCTGGGGAGTGGACCCCTCAAGGTACTGGAAAGTACAGGAGCCTGAACAATGAGCTGGTATGTCATTCACTCGGACAGCCACCTGAAAAAGGCAAAAGAATTAAAAGCAAATGTACATATGTCATATGCTCAAGAGTATTCATTAAGTGCTTGTGGAGTCTGCTCAGATTTAACTGTGTTAATGGTTCAGTTACTCTTTTTCTTTCTTCTATTTCCTGTATGTTAATTGCAATAAATGACTCAAACGTTAGGCTTTCTTAAAATGAAGGTAGGTCTCCTGAAATCTAACATTTCTGCAATGTGATGGTAAACCTTGAGTAAGTTCCCTCTCTGTAGAGCAGAAGTAAATTTAATAAAATTCAAACTGCACAAAGACTTCACACCATTCTATGTTTTCAACTGGGTGCCTACTTCTTGTGAAAAGCTGTTTTTTGACTGGTAATTGTCAACCTTCTTCCCATCATCACTATATGGAGATATAACTGAAGATTGGAGTATATTTGGACTTCGAGTTTAGGTCTTTTTCCTCAAAGAATTGACTCCCAGGAAGAAATTCTATGTATTTCCCTTTCATTGGGACTAATGTTAATCTAATAGAATTCTACAATATATGAAAATTAGAAAGATGAAAAAATGTAGCTCAATTAATTCTCTGCATATAAAATATGGATTTAAAGCATACACTGTACTTATGATAGTGTTTGCTTATGGAGAAAAGTATTATTGAGATGACTTGAAGGTATAGGTGATTAAGAACACTTTGATTTCATCTATAATGTTATATTTTATTTATAAAGATGAAAAATAAGATAAACATATCAAAGTATTAATAATTGTTAATCCTCAGTTTGGGTACTCAGGAATTAGTTATATTATTCTTTATAGTTTACTTTTTCTCAAATCTAAATCAGATGATTTGGGTATGCCCTGGTGGTTTAGTGGTTAAGTCCACTGCATCTGGCTGGCGAAGTCCACATACAGCCCAAGGACACTGGTTTGCTACTGGGGCCAGGAGGAACAACCAAGATGTACAAAAAATAAAATAAATAAAGTGCTTCTTCTTCCTCTCTCTTCCTTCCTACCTGCCTGCCTCTGCTCACCTTCATCCCTGCCTGCACCTTTCCATTAAAAAAAGTAGATGGTTTATAGCAGGAATAAAAAAAGATGGGAAAGAGAAGAAAATGTTTTAAAAGTAAAAGAAGTTAATATGTTAACCTACTTTGCAATGCCACTGTGTAGAGGTATAAATAATATGAAGCTATAGAGGTTCTATATTGTGTTCACAAAGGATATCGTGTTTACAAAGTATACATATAAATATATATATTTATATTTTATATATTTATATGTATATATTTTTTAAGAGAAAGGCAAGCAAGCAGGAATGAAGGTAGAAGGCAGTAGAAATGAAGAGAGAAGAAGAAGAAATATTTTATGTATTTACTTGGTCATTTTAGTTGTCACCCTCACCCCCACCCTACTCCATCCCCTGTCCCAGGCAATGAAATGGAATTCCTGGGTTGCTGGTGGACTGCTCAGCAGGGACAGACTCAACACCTAAGCCACTAGGGGAGCACCAAAACACTTATATTTTCAGAGTACTTTCCATGCTCTGTGAAAGTAGAAAGAGGACAGCCTTAATTGCCTGTGTTTTATGAATTGGAGCAGTACTCCTTGTATTAGCCCATATCACATTTCTGGGAGGGGCCAAGATAGACTTGAAACTAGTACTTGAACCTCGGATGGTCCATCTGCTCTCACCTGAGTGTGCTGGTTGGCTGTGACCAACATGTCTCCAAATATGGGTCCCAGAAAAACTCCACCATCATATAGCACATGAGTAGCTGCAGAAGGGCTCGCTCCAGTTAGATTATCATCAGAGACCTGAGATGGTTACATTTCTGGTGAATGGTGTCATGTAATAATAATCTAATCTTGATTAAAATAAATTATTGCCTTTTTACTCCTGTTTAAGATAATCAGCTAAAAAGTAGAAACAGAGTGACAGGGGACTGAAATTATATATCTGAGAGTAAGTCATGACAGATGAAAGTCCCAGGTAACTAGAGAAATATTTACTTACAAGTAGAGTTAAAAAAAGAAAAAATGGAAAAGGCATAACAACCACCAATCTCCTAAGTCTTGAGAGAAGACTTTGTTTCTATGTACTTTCTATTTTATATGTCTGCAAACCAAAATATTAAAATGAAATGTATGGAAACAAGTGCTTTGAGATGACTCCCATCCTTCCTCCATCTCCACCTAAATATCTTGTTTGAAAACCAGATGACCCACAATACCACATAACAGGACTAAAATTCCATTGGGGTTTCATTTTATAATAACCAAATGCAAGATGATCATTAGATTATTTTTTAAAAGCCTAAATATGCAAGGGCATCTGGTTTTGTCATTAACCAAAGACAGCAAATCCTTTTCCAAACTTCCTTCTGCTGTGCCATCTGCCTCCATGATAATCTAAGTCAATCACATCTGCTTAAATTATCCAATAACAGATGTAGAATTGTTGTATGGTGGACACTGACCAACAACTTCTCTCCCTAACACTGGGTTAAGAAAGGAGATGCTGGGTTGAAATTGTTTTATCAAGGATATAAGATACAAAATACACTTTGGAACTTCACAGAAATAAAGATCATAGAGTCCTCTTTACTTGAATATTCTGACTAAATTAACAATTCAAAAATGTTTTCATTCATATCATTGTTGTTTTTTTTTTTTCAATTGCTCTAGAACACCAAATCCATACCAGCAAAAAGGATATCATACACACCTTGATGACAATGGGCAAGTCCCCAACCTGAGAGGACCAGGAGAGGGTCCATACATGTTCATAGCAAGACTTGACATCCTCCATCACCACGAAGTCACTGACATTGAGGTACCTGGATGTAAAATCATCAGCACTGCTCTGCAAGAGCTTACGAAGGTGGCTAGCTGAAATGTGTACGGAGACATCTGTGGGAGAACATTTTGATATTAAAAATAAAATACTCCATGTCACAGGTTCTCATTGTCAAAACAATACAACAAATGTTAGGATGCCTACTGCATGTGCAGGAGACTCTCAAGGTGAAAATATCATTTCAAGATCCACCCCCAGCTCAGAGCCATTTTTCCCCCTTAGGCAAATACAAGTAGATGGTCACATTTTGTATTGTGATGCCTTTAATCAGTATCACACCTCATAGCAAGCAGTACAGTCACATCAGACAAAACTATCTCAACTGTCAACTCAAAGTGTAAACTCCAGACACTCTGGTAATGCCTGAAAGTCTAATTAAATATTGGATTTTCTCTGGAAAAACTGAGCTGCCCTGTGAACAGAGAAAAGTTGGCCACCTTTCACAGGGAGTGAGGGAGGCACAAGGCAGCTGACACCCATAAAAATGTAGCCAACCCAGCTGAGGAATGTTGGCATTTAACTTTGGTTTCTCTATTCAAATTTCCTTTAAGCCCAAACACCTGCTTCCCCATTCCACAGCGCCATAGAGAAATAACAACACTCCGTGCTTAAGCCCAGCTTGTGTTTGAACCCTGTTCCATGCTTTACCAAAAGTTTCCATTTCATTAGCTTCTCCCAACTGCCCTGTGAGGCGGGGCCTTTTGGGGATGCTAATGCCTATTTCAGAAATGAAGAAAATGAGACCCAACATGATTTAGAAGCTTGCCAACCCAAGGAGGCAGGTTCATGGAAAACCCAGGTTGCCTTCTACCTTCTCGAAAGCCTTCCTCTTGAATTCTGCACTGCTCTGGGGTGTTAACAAAATAGAATATATTTCTAAGATGCAAAGGAAATCTCATTATTTGAAGTATTCTACATTGCTACATAATGTGAGGGTTATCTCCATTTCAAAGGGCCAGAGGAAGGCTGACTTTCCAGGGTACTTTTGCGAGAAGGGATGTGGAGAACACAAGAACAGAACTCCTGGCGGCAGGAAGTCCCTACCAGCAATCTGTTGCTATTTCCTCGTGAGACGGCAAATAGCACAGCGATGACTTTATGAAGGCAGGATACTGCTGACACTCAGTCTGCAACTTATCAGAATATAATAGCCCAGGGACCTTCAACTCTTTCCTAAATTGCCCTATTCAGTTAAAGACACTTCTCTATTCCTCCCACCCAAGAAGACTTTTTGCCAAGACTGGTGTCTTTCTACTTAGGCAGATAGAAGACTTTTGGATCACATGTCACTTTTATACAGTCACTAGAGTTCTCTTGAGTCTCATGTCTGATTCCCCTCTGCTTTTACCAAATAAACAATACATCATCACTTCTAATCTTTGTCTTTTCTGAAATGTGTGTGCTTCTCGAAGACTGAGAAACTGTTCTACTCTGATTGCTTCTGATAGCTCTTTTTTTGTTTGTCATGACCACTGAAATCCTCAACAGCAGGATGTCACCATGGAGTTTAATTCAGAAGGGTCATGGTACATGGATTTGGGCCTAGGCTGAGAATCAAATGGCCGAGTTCACATCTGGACACTGCCATCAACTAGCTGTAAGATCTTTGAGCAGCCTGAGTATAGTGGGCTGAATGGTGACCCTCAAAGAGATATGTCAAAATGGCGGGGGAGCCCACTGGATGATGGTGAAGGACACTTGGTGATCTGGTGGTGGGCAGGGTGTGTTGACATATATCTAAGGAATGAGGAACCCAGACATATGAGTTTATTTTAAAAATAAAAATAACTAATTTTTTTTGAAATGATAAGTCAATACCCTAATCCCAGAACTGCTGAATATTTACCTTATAACACAAAAGACTAAATATTACCTTTTATTACAAAAGATATGGTAAAGTTAAGGATCTTGAGAGGAGGAATTCATCTTGGATTATCTGGGGAGTCTTAAATGCAATCATGCATATCTTTATAAGAATGAAGCCGAGGGAGTTTTGAGACAGAAGAGGACGAGACAATGTAACCACAGAGACAAAGGTCAGACTGATGCAGCCACAGTTAGGGAATGAAGGCGGCCACCAGAAGCTGGAAGGAGAAAAAGGGTCCTCCTGTAGAGCCTTCGGGGATGTAGCCAGCTAACAACCTGATTATGGATTTCTGGCCTCCAGAACAGTCAGGGAATACATTTCTACTGCTTTAAGTCATCAGGTTTGTGGTAATTTGTTATAACCCCAACAAGAAGCTAACCTGCTCAGTTTCCACATCTACAATCAGTTTCCACATCTACAAAACTAAAAGATTGGGATCATATAAACAATAATAAGTTCTTATTGTCTGTACCTTTAAGAAGGTATTTTCCAACATTAAAAAATAAACAAAATAGCTTTAAGACAGTCACCCAGCTTAATAACCTCACAAGACACTGTTTGCCTAGGAATGCCCCTTAAAATGTAAATGGAAAACATTGTCCCCCAGTTGCCTCTTTACCAGGAATCACTGTATTAGAAAGTTGGATGCAAAAATGGCCTCCTAATGGTGGACTTGTCCTCTGTAGTCTCTGTGTTGTCACCTGGACCAACCCAGATCCCTCTTCTGCTCCTTCAGTGGGCACAGACCTGTGGAATATCAAAAACAAAGCATTAACCGCAGTAACCATGAAGAAGTGCCACGCTAGAAGGGCCAGAACTCCATCTCAATGACCAGGTAGAACCCTATGCTTCTGGCCATGAGCTCTAGTTCATGGGTGCTCCTCACCCATCCTAGCAGAGAAAGTATAGTGTAAATGTTAGAATTCCTGAGAACACAGGGACCCAGTGTGGAGAATAGCCTCTACTGATCTGGTCCTGTGACACAGAGTGGAAGAAGAATTTGATATTCTTTAATACCATCTGCATAGTCAGATGAAATATCAGTGCCCTGATCCACAGATACTTCCACGCTCAGTATACTCACCTGAAACACACCAGCTACTCCATCTAATTGAGTCCTAACCTAATTCCTGTGTACATAGCACACTGCCTGATTAGTCTTGCTTTTAATGTACCAAATGGGTCAAATAATTCATGGCACGCCATGAGATGGGATATCATTCAATCACTAAAAGTCGTACTTTAGAAGAAGTTTAATGAAATGGGAAAACAATCCATTCAAACCAGGTGAAAAGGTATGTTACAAATATATATGTAAATACACAGCTCCAACTGAAGTTTTAAACATAAATATATACATGAATACAACAACTGTTTGGGGAAAAAAGCCTATTAGAATAAGAACCCACCACATTAACAAAAGTTTTCTCTGAGCCAAGGTACAGAGTGATTTTTACCTTCTAACTGTTTCTGTGTATTTTCCAAATTTTCAGCAAGACCATACATGATTTCTATCAAGAACATCAATAATATTAGTCAAGTACTGCCTGTTGATGTGCAAACTCACCACCACACAGAAAGAGAGTCATACTATCTATGCTGGTGGGTAAATCTTGGCAAGGCCAGTCTGAAGGCTATCCATAGACTGGAGGCTTCCAGAAGGAACTAAGGAATTTGAAAACCAAGGCAAAAAGCTTGTCAGGACGACTCTAAGTGTGAGCCTGTTCAGAGTAACCCATATTAACCTCTCTCATTTCTGATTTCATGACTTTGGCATCTGAAGCACAGGCCAGCTGATAGGGGGCCTCCCTCTGCACAACTGAAGCGCTCTCGTGCCTTCAATCTATTAATGGCTTTTGCGTCTTTCCTACCCAGAGGACCCTAGACCACTAAGCCAAGGAAAGTGAAGCACAGATTCGAGCTCTCTGCACCTGCTATTCATTAATACACCTTCCCACGCATGGTATAAATATGAGAACTCATTTTGGAACATGCTAGAAAAAAAATGACGAGAAAAAGAAATTTAAAGGCAAAGTCTGTCAATTATTCCCAGCCTCCTGGGGACTAGGTGAAAAATTAAAAGAACAAATTAGAGGATACATGTGTTCCAGGAGCTTCGGGGAGCCTGATCCTTAGTTAGTGGTTTGTAATCTGTGGCTAGAAAGATTTTCTACTACAGAGACGCGCTTATGGTCCTCTAGTGCCCTCTAGTGGTGAGCTCTTAGAAAGCTGATTTTGTTCCTTGAACTATTTCATTTCACCTTAAAGTATTGCAATGATTCACTTACGGAAAATAGAATGAGGGGAGTGGACAGAAAGTAGTGATAATATGAATCTCTGAGCAGCATAAAAGTATAAATTGAAACAAATTCACTAGAAATCATTTCTCAAAGTTTAGTCCCCGGATCAGTAAAATCAGCAGCATTCCCTAGGAATTCATTAGAAATGCAAATTACCTGCCCCAAACCTACTTAGAGATTGTATGGTTATGGTCCAGTCATTTGTGTTTTACCAAAGAGCTCCTGGTGAGTCTGATGTGGCATTCTTAAGATTGGGAGCTTCTGCTTTGTTCAACAAGAGGGGTAACTCTTCCTGCTAAAGGTTCCATCCACCTCTATGTCCTCCAAGGCACACTAGCAATCTAAGGCGCCCTACCTTGCAGTGATTAGCGGGACCTCAGGATCACACCCTGCCAACCAGATGGTAACATTGTAGACCGGAGGCGTTCCCACCACAGAGAGCGATTCCACCAGGTTCCCGCCGGGGCGAGCTGTTCCAGAATCAACCTGAAAAACTAGAGACCAAAGATTCAATTATAAAGTAACTCATCGGAAAGTAAAGCATTGGAAGACCTTATGCCGTGTTAATTAGATCTCTGCGCGTACTCAAAGCAGAGATTCCTACCTGTTTCCATGAAAAGAAAGGGGAGAAGAGGCAGGTTTGTTATCAAAAATGAAAGCTAGGTCACAGTTGAAGGAGATGAAGACTAATTTCACAGCCAAGTTCAATAAGCCCAATGCCCTTGGAGGAACCCAACAGAGCATATATTGCACCGTCCATCTTTTTGCCTTTCCCTTCAAGTTCCCTGGAAATGTTGGGACTGTACAGCCGACCTTCTGCAGGAAACCTGAACACATAGGCACGCTTTGGGTATTGAGTGCTCATCCGCAGCCTGGAGTCAGCATGTGTGCAGACAGAGTATAAGCTTTAAGACAGATCACTGTTCAAATCCTTGCTTTCCACTTTGATGGGGCAACCATCACAGAGGCTAACCAACATGCCCTCTTGGAGACACATCTCCAGTGTAAAGTGGGGATCATGACTTACCAGGTACGGCATGGCTGGAAACTTAGTGAGACAGCAGATTGAAAACATCCAACATGATATGCTTTACTATCCTCTTCCCCTCCTACCAGACACTGTGTAAAAGACAACTTTTCACCCAGGACTGTACAACTGAGAGAGTAAACAGTTTAAAGCTATGACAAGCAGAAAAGCTGAAAGTCACAGGGGATTTGATGGAAAGGAAACAAGAAAAAATTTGGAAAGCTGGAGGCCCCAGCACAGACTGCCCCTTGGGGTCCTGGCTGTGGGTGTTTCTCACCCTAGGGGTGCCTCACATGGGGCCAGTCTCAAGTGGATCTTTGTTGAGCATTTTGTCCTTACCACTTGTGGTCAAGCAATGCCAGATTATGTCCCCGTCCCTAAAGGAGGCCAAGGCACTTCACGAAGGAAGAGGCCAGGCCTGAGCTCTGAACAATGAGAGGGAGGCCTCTGGATGGGCAGAAAGCATGATGAGGCTAGTCTCCTGGGGTATCCCTCCAACTCTCACTGAGTCTGTCCTGAGGTTGTAAATCAGACCTTTAGCCCATTTACAGGACCAGATAGAACTGCGTTCCTTCCAGCACTTTGCAGGACTGGTATTAACTCAGGGGGAGGTATAGAAATCCTGGTGGCCAGACACCAACAACATGACAGTAATAATGATTGCTTGTGTTTATTGAGCACTTACTATGGTAGGACCTAGGAAGAGTACTTTACATTATATTTCAGTCAATGTCCACAAGTGATCTGGTACGCTAGGGCCCTCAGTATGCCCATTTCATAGATAAGGAATCCTAGTCTTCTCAGCAAGTACAGGGTAAAGCTGGAGCAAGAGCACAGGCAACAGAAGCAAGAACAAGTTTGGGGGTAAACAGAGAGCAAAGGAGAGTAGTTAGAGAGACATAGAGGCCAATAGCACACAATGCCCACCCTATCTTCTTTCTAGAACAGAGGCAGGCAAGGTGGAGCAACAGTCCCTAATAGGACAGTGGCTTTGATGATCACCTGTGAGGTTTGTGTCTGCAATAACCATTTCATCCACATAGAACACGCCTGGCTTCTGAGCCAGAGGAAGGAGGTCAATCCGATGAACCCGCATCAGGGAGTTGGCCAGAGGCAGCTGCAGAGATGCAGAGGGATGCACACAAGTCTTCCAGAGGTCGATGCAAGTAAACTTCCAGCTGAAAAATAAGCACAGGGGATGGGCCCCTCCTCCTGCACCCGCAGGCCCCTCCCAACAGAGTCCTGCCTCTCCAGGAGGCCAGGAGAGAGACCCCGTGTACCGCTGCACCCACAGGTACCAACATCCCATCCAGGGCAGGCTCAAGTCACCGTGTGCTGTAACACTGAACGAGTCACATCTTAGTCAACCATTATCCATGACACTCGTTAGCAGCATTTTCAAAGTACAATATAATTATACATGTTAAGCAGATTATATGTTAGACTCTAACCACGGAGAAGATAAATACTCCTGGACATGAGTAGACTCATTTAATTTTAAATCTGCTTACAAATCCCACAAGAGATGTGTGGAAATAGCACTGAATCAAGAGATAAAGATGCCTGAATTTTATTCCAGACCAGTTACCGGCTGATTAAATTTTGGTAAATCACAAATTCTCTGAGTCCCAGCTCTTCTCACCTCTCATGCCAAGGAATGATCTCTAAAAACTCTTGCAAATATGATGGCCTATCATTCAACCCTTATGCAACAAGTCGGATTCCTTCTAGGAAGTTGAGATTCTTAACAACAAACAGCTCTTAAACCAAACCACTTTGTCAAATAAAATGTGCTTGAAGCCCCAGATTAGTATCAAATGCCCACATAGAGGAGACCAGCAGTCCCTCAGGTAGGTCACTGTCCCTAAGAGAATGACTCACCCAAATTGACACCACACCTCCCTGCTGATTACCTGTCGGGACTAGTCCCCAGGAGTCTCCAGTCACAGGTGATATTCTTCTCATAGATGTTTTGAAGGTCTGTTGTGAAGTACATGATCACCTTCAGGATCTTATCTGTGGAGCCTTTGTACGCAATGCACAGCTGTGGACACCAAATAAGCAGTTCAGCTCTAATCGTGCAAGAAACAGTCCTTCAAGCAATATGTGGTAGGAGAGGCCACGTAACCTCCCTGCAGCCCTGCCTCATGCTGGAAGAGACAGACTCAATCTAGTTCCCACCCTCCTGGAGTTTAGCTGTCTAGCTGGAGAGCCAAATAGTTTTCATTGTTATTTATTCAACAGAGAGTTACTAAGTGCCCAGTGCTCTGCTTGACCAGTGAAAATTTTAGAAAATACCACTTAGGAAACCCCTGCTCTGACCCACTTACCTGTTTTGCAACCTGAGCAAGTCACGTAATCACTCTGAGCTTCAGTTCCTTAGAGCTAACTCCTCTGTACCCTTGCACTGACTTACGTGCACACTGCTTGCCACAAGAAGACATTAGAGCAGGATAATCAGCTTCTGCTCTATTGTCATTTTGAGGTGGATAATTCCTTGCTGGGGGGTAGACTCTTCTATGTACTGTAGGGTGCTTAGCTGTCACCCTGGAAATAACCCATGGAAACCAGTAGCACTTCCCCAGTCATGACAACCAAAGATGTCTTTATATATGGTGACTCTCCTCTAGGTGGAAAAAAATCACCCCATTTTGAGAGCCTCTGCTGTAGAGGAAAGGCTAGGGGGGTGGTGCCATGCTTCAACCACTTAGTCCCAGTTCCCATGGCAGCTCAACTCAGAGAGGACTTCAAACCACTTCCATGAGCTCAGCCACCCTAGCCAGACTCACACTGGTTCCTACAGGCAACTGAGTTGCACATTTTTATGAACGGCAGCAGCCCTGCTGACATAAAGGATCTCAGAAGAGATCAAGGAATGTGTCAGTCAATCAATCAAGAAGAAGAAGAAGAAGAACTAGCTGTAACTGAATCCTAACCACTGCACATGTACTTAACTAGATGATCTCATTTCGTTCACCGCAATCCTGGGCATGAGATCACATTATTACCCATTTTACAGATTGGTAAATTAAAGTGAGACAGGGTGTAGAGGCAGAATTCA
The DNA here is from genome assembly GCA_004363575.1 of Solenodon paradoxus. NCBI lineage: Eukaryota > Metazoa > Chordata > Mammalia > Eulipotyphla > Solenodontidae > Solenodon > Solenodon paradoxus. The sequence goes on from RJWH01001572.1 coordinate 80,241, forward strand.
AATCCAGATATAGTCTGCCTAATGGAACTGTGTTCTTATCTCTAAAGACCAAAGAAAATGCAAAAGAAGAGGAAAGCTTTCATAGGTCTGACCACTGTATATACAGGTATTTCCATGTAACAGCAAGCTAATGGAGGGCCAAAGTCTCAGCTACATCAGAAATAGCAATTTAGAAACCCAGAGTCTCAGTCTAAAATTAAAATGTCTTGGGCAAAACACAGATACAGCCACTTTATGTTTATCTTTCTTTAGTCTAAGCTCAGAGAACAATACAAATCCCTCCTAACCCACCTTGCCTGGAAGCTTGAGGACCACTACTTACATGTGAGTACTCATCTAGCCGATAGCCCTTCTGGGGAGTGGGAGGTATTAGGACAAGGTGTCCAGGCTGACGGAGGCTGAACCGCCCACAGAAGGGCTCTGTCCCACTGGTGAGGTCCCCGTCAGAGTTGGAACCTTCTAGGCCTGGATAAAATAACGTGGTGATGAATGTTAGAATAACATAGAGTTTTCAATATGTGTGCAGAAAATGGGTTATATTTGCCCCTGAACCCTTAAGCAAGCTGGGTAGGACTAGGAGTAGCCAGCACCCCATCTCCACCCCAGTTTGAAGGCTCCAGCTATGAGAATCCCATTCTTTCTACCTTAGAACTTCAAAAATCTATTACCATTTGCTATGTGTACCATGACATAAACTGTTGAGAAGCAAAGGGAAAAGGCGTGCTGACTGATTTAGCTCACCTTCGTATTTTTTAAAACCTACCTTCAATTTCTCAGAATTCGATAGGACTGCAGCTTTTGTAATCATTCCTTTATTCAAGAGGCAATTTGAATTTAAAAAGATCAACCGCTTTGCTGTTTCCCACCTAAATGGGGTGCTCTTGTCCCACTCTGGCAAGGGACATGTTTGCATAGTGCTCTGTGCCACCTGACAGCTCCTGAGACTGATGTTCTTCCTCTAACATCCACACCTCGCAGCTCCCTCCTAAACTAAGAGTCACTCTCCATCACTCAGTATCCAACTCCAGCTATCTTTATTTGACTCTGTCAGCACCTCAGAGGGAAAATGAAGTGTGCACTTGTTCCTTATTCTATGAAAAACAGAATCAGAGAGAGAGAGAAAGAGAGAGATGATAAAGATGAAGATAAAGATTGAGGGTCAGAATTTGTCAAACCAGGGACAGCACCTTTTTCAAATCCAAGTTGGAGTAGGATGTTAGCCCACACCGGTTCCAGTCTGCATTTGACTGCAAGTAACTCTTCGATGGCTGTTTGAATCTATTAAAAAGAAAACTACCAGGAGTTAATACCACGGGCTTAAATATCACTCCTAGGTCCCCCACCTCCCATTATCTAAAGAAGGTTCCCACCTGGTGGGCTGTGGCATTCACAGAGATTGACTGGCTCCAGACATTGTCCCACATAAGGAAAAAGCTCCCCTGGCCAGACAGAGTCAGCATCTAAAAAATCAAGAGTGAAGGGACTAAATGACATGTGCCACAGAGACAATCTAGAACAGGGACAAGAGTCTTAACCTCTTTATTTCCTTCTTATTATGATTTCAACTTTTGAAGTTTATATCATCTAGAATTATCTGGAGAACCCAACTGTCATCACTTCATAAAACTTTTCTTGGAAACCTACACATATCTGTCACTCAAATTATCTGCCCCCTCCCCTGCCTCCTTTTCTTTAGAGAGTGAGACATAATGTGACTACAGAATGGCCCACTTTCAGCCCTGCTCCCCAGGTACTGTCTCCCAGGGGGGCCTGGGAAGCAGAAGCAGCCCCAAGTCATGAACACTTTCTTAGAGGTTTATTCAGTCCGTTTTACTTCCAGTTCATTCCTTGATGGGCACATCATACTCGTGCTATGGAATAAGATGTAGGAAATGTCATCTCTCTTATCCCTATTTTCTTTGTTCTATGACTATTTGTGTATATATTTTACTATTGTATGCAACACATCAGCCGGGTATGACAGGACATGATTCATCCTGTACACCAAAAAAGGAACAATGAGACACATACCAAAAATATGAGACACAACTAGGTTATTCAAACTCCTTGAAATTCACAAAATAGACTTTAAAAACATAGTATACTGAGAAACAGTGCCTCCACTATTCAAAAACCACAGCATTTTATATGGAACATGCATATGTAAGCATACATGTGTGTACACTCATGCCCAAATAATATAATAATAATAATAATAAATGCATGAGTGTACAGAGGATGTTACCTCTACCCTGCAGAATAAATTTCCAAAAGAAGATTTACCTGGAATTTAAATTCCTAAAACCAATTCCATGAGTATGATCATCTTACTAAGAAGACTTTTAAAAAGAAAAAGTCCTCACACTATTGGAGAGAGATCCTCTTTCTTTGACAGCAAAGCTATCATTACAGCTCAGATTTCCAAGCTCCAGTCAATGACTCTTCCCCTAGGCAAGACCATATTCCTTCCAAAGTTCAGCACTTGAACTTCAACCAATGAGCATGGGAAGAGACACAAACCTGGATTTCTGGAAATCTCTGGGCCTGGATTCGGATCTGATGCTTCTCCCGGAGGTAAGTGGTGACCACATCAGGATTCAACCAAGTGTTGTGGATCTGGACACCAATTCTCAACCCCTTGCTGGGGGCTCTCCCATAATGCTCTGCTTCCAGGTAGTACCTGGCTCCACCGAACAGCTCCAACTTGGGAGTCTTCTGTTGCCAAATCCCTTCATTCCCATTCTGCTCCCAGGAGTCAAACCAGTCAACAGTGCCCATGGTGATGGAGGCCACTTTCTCCTGTGTCCAAATGAACATGTTACTGTCAACACTCTGAAGACTCCTCTCCTCCTCCTCAGAATATTTTTCAGCTGAGAGCCCTGTTCAGGGTAGGAACCAATCCAAAGCCCTACATTCACATGATGTTGTGTGTAAAGTAATATTCAGACCTTTGATAACCCTAGAATGACTTCACTACACCAAAAACTATGTTTCTCTAACCAACCAGCAAAGTCATTTTATAAAAGCTTATTAATAATGGAGGGAAACTACTTTGGTTCTTTGTCAGTGGAAATAGTGCATTTTGACTGTTTAAAGTACTTACTCTTATCCTTCAAAGCTGATATGATATCCTCATAAGACTCACTGTATCACTACCCAAAATTAATGGAAAAGGCACAAATTTTGGAGTGAGATAAATCTGGTTTTAAATCCTAAATAAACTATGCAATGGCGCTAGAATGGTCATATAGTCTTGCTAAGTCTTCATTTCTTTATCTAGGAAATGACAATAAATAGGTGTATAGCTCACAGAAATGCTGTGAAGGTTAGAGGAAAGGTATACAAAGATGTCACGTAATGTCTAGCTTAGAGTCCATGCTCAATTAACAGGAGGTGCCAACACATTCAGACAAATTTTTTTTTTTTCAATTTATGTCAGTTAGGTATGCTCTGGTGCTTAGTGGATAAGGTCACTGGGCATAGTTCACATACTTTCCAAGGACCCAGGTTTGAGACCAGGAACTGGTGATAAAAACTAAATAAAATAAAATTAAATGTTTCTTCCTCCTCTCTCTGTCTGTCTGCCTGTTCACCTTCAGTCCTGCCTGCACCTTTCCTTAAAAACAAAGTCAATTATATGTCAATTTTATTTAATTTAAAAAATAAATAAACCAGCTCCTCCCACCAAAAAAATATTTAAATTCCTGGTTACTTAAAGGTGTACACTATTACACTAATAGTAGAACATGAGATCTTTATTTCTGATGCTTTCTTTCTTTCTTTCTTTTTTCAGTGAAGAACTAAAGATGAGGGAAAAGACGATGAGAGGGAGGTGAATACCTTTGTTCGTGAATCCTCTGTGTAACTGAAGTGCAGGGAAGCTTGGCTGTCTGCCTGGATCCAGAATGTGTAATTATTTGTCTCTGGGGCCACAAAGAACCCACTGAGCTTTGCTCTGTTAGAGAGAAGAACATGGCATCAAGAGAGCATGCAAGACCTGAATCAATGAGCCAGCAACTGGTTGCTTCCAATTTGCTCTCCAGTAACAAGGAAGCCACGCTTATACCATATGATTGGCCAGAGGAGTCTAGAAACAGTTACTGCTCTCCTGAATTTGGGAAAATTTGAGAAGCCACTTCACTTCTACGAAGGACCTACATGTGTACCTGTTTTCCCCAGCCCCTAAAAATCTGCAGAGATGTGATTTGATGCCAAAGGTGAAACACCAAAATAACTTTCAGCATGCGCTTGTCAGCAGATGTTGGAGGCAGCATTTACCTGAGCAGCGACAGTGACCTTGCCAGCTCCTGTCCTGAGAACAATTCTATACAGTTGTGTATTAATCCTATCATTCCGGCTTTTACGGTAGGTGAGCATTATTTCATGTTTTCTGTGTTATCTGTTATCATGATAGGTTAATTGTTTAGTAGGAGCACACTCAAATATGTTTCCATATAAATGAATGCTGGCAGATTCTTTGCTTTACACAATTTTGGCTTAGGACAGGGTTCTAGGAACAGTCTATGGTCAGATAGCTCGGGAACCTGTGTTCCTGCTGTGCCTACCTAGTCTCACCATCTCCGCTTATCTCTTCTCCGCCTGCAGTGGGGTCATCTTTGGGAACATTGCATCTAGCGCCTGTTGCCTCAAGTCTTAGTTAAGGACACCATCCCAATGCGGCCCATGCAGGGCCAGGACCGTGTGGGAGCTCAGTCAATCCTGAAGAGCAATCCTATTATCAGAAATAGAGAGAGACCAGAATTTGCTCTCACTAGGTCCCTTGTTCCTTGGCTCTTACTCTAACACATTCACCCTTCATGATGTGCCTTAGATCACTCCTCTGGCTCATGTCAGACATGAGTCATTTGACATTCAGCATGTGCATATGCGTATAGTCCTAAATGATGAATATATCTTCTGTCAAATAATTTTACTTGACTTCCAAACAGCATTTTACAGTTTTGTATGAAAGGAGTAAATCAAGTGTGATGGATCTGAAATGGCCCCCAAACTTATTTTTAAAAGTCTCTAGTTCTTCTCCCTCATAACAGACATTAAATTCAGAGACACTGGTGCGTGTCTGTGTGGAACTCCACAAAACTGGGCTGTCATTTTTAAATACTAAGAGCTTATGGGTGGAGAAGGATGAGTGCCGCACTGCGGCACAGGTGCACTGACAAAGAGGTCGCAAGATCGATACATATGTCCTCAGTTTTTGTATCTCATGAAGCAATTTAGCTTAGGAGGCCTGGAACATACCTGCTGAACTGAATAAAATGAGGAGACACATTTGGATATACCGAAGTTTTGTAGTACACATTAGGAAGAAGTCAATAGTTTTTCATTGTTTAGGGGCTAACTAATTAAATAATATTTCACACACACCTAATAAATTGCTCTGAACTTACCAGATAGCATAGCAGCTACAGAGGTTATTTTTCAATTAAAAGTATTATGCTCCACAGATAAAAGTCAGTCGAAGATGTCAACAATTTCAAATTAAAAGACACAATGTGCAACTTTGGAAAAAACTGCAGAGGCAATTACATGAAGCAGCTTAAAAGTAAAGCCATATGTTTTCATGTTTAAGATAAATTCTAATAACCTAGTATTAAAGACTAAGAAAATGGTTAAACTGCCTCAATAATGACCAAGAATATTTTCTGAAAAGTTTTGAATATAACTATTTTAAAGGCCCATCAATATAATAATCAATCAATAAATTGTTCAATGTTCTTTTTAATTTAAAATTTCTGAATTTTAAAGAAATGAATGAGAGAAAGAAGGGAAAGAGTTAATCTGGTTTGCGGCTCCACAAAAGGTAGTTAAAGAGAAGTACCCTACACACCATACCAGTCAAAAAGCTGTTTTGTCTACTGAGGTAGCCTGAGTCTCAACTCCCATACACGCTGCATATGGCTGAAAGTTTTTCCATTGAACATTATTAATGACCCTCAAAACCTATGATAAAGATGCATTATTAAGTGCTACAAGGGACCACAAATTTTTTGCCACTTTAAAACCATAAATTGGTCATCAAATACCTAGTTAGAAAGGCTTCAGAGACATTGGAAATGAGTCTCGTCACAGTTTTCCCTCCCTGCTTGGCTTTTTCGAAGCCTGGAATTCTCTGAACAGGAAATAAAGTCTTTCATTTCACATTGGAATTAAAATTTTGAAAGTCCAAGTCCATGAAGGAGGTCATAACTGACTGGAATTCACTCTCAGAAGTCATGACCAACCACTTTAAGAAGAATGTCCAAAAGAAAAGAGATCAGTCCCACAGTAAAAGATCCGTCCTCTGAAAATGCACTGAGAGAACTTGAAGCTAACAGTGTGTCTAAGGATTTCTTTTTCTTTATATTGTATGCCCCCTTTAGAACAATTTCCCCCCACTATCAATGAGTTCCTATGAAATATATCATGAGTCAAAATGGTGAAAAAGGGAAGAAGCAATTACCACTAACATATGAAAACATTTGAACATTCCAAGACACAAAAAAATAACCTAACAAGGAGCAGCCTGGTGGGTTGAAACCAGACAGAGTCCATATATATCCCAAGGTCCCTGGTTCAAGACCTCGGGCCAAGGAAACAATAAATGATGAGCTGAATAAAATTCTTCCTCTCTTTCTTCCTGCTGCCTCTCTTTCCTGCCCGCACCTTTCCTTTAAAAAAATAAATAACCTGACACACATAAAACCTCAAACAACAGTAACACATAGTAAGCAGAATGACATGCTGACACGCTGTGCATAAGTAGTGCATCGGGGCCAGCCTCCCTGGTCGGGGCGCACTACCTCGGTAACGGCTGCTGCAAAAGAAACACAGAATGCTGGTTTTACTTTTTACCCATTGTAAAAGTAAAAATCCTCCACTGGTTTCTTTGGATTATCAAAAATAGGTAGCTCTTTCATAAAAACAAAGTGCTATGAAACAACTTTCCAATCTGAGGAATACCTGCACTAAAAATGCAGGTAATATCCCTGAAGCATTTCAAAAAGACTCAAACAGCATTCAGTAGCAAGCAGTTAGGTTCACTGCCTCCAGACAAGTCCAGCCCACATCTGTCCCAAGGACCCAGGCTCACATTCCAGAACTGGCGGGAAAAACCAGGATGAACGAGTAAATTCAATGAATAAATAAAAGTCGTCTTCCTCCTCTTTCTTCCTGTCTGCCTGTCTCTGCTCACCTTCTTTCCTGCCTGCACCTTTCCTTTAAAAGAAAAAAGAAAAATTCATAATCATATTGCAGTCGCTACTACAGAAAAACAATGTCAAAGAGCCATGGGAGCTTTTCCCGCTACACACCAGCCATTGGGTTGACCTTTGCCATTGGAGGGTTGTTCCAACAGAAATGCTTGCTGCCTTGCCTTGGCTGCCTCCTGTGTCCACGGGCAAAGGCTTGCATCTTTCCTTGAGACCAACCAGATGTTAATTTCATCTCTTAACCATGTACCCGCAGCGAGTTTTATCCCACGCTCTGCCAAGCCACCTGGTCTACTCATCTCCATCTTCCAGTTAACAGTCATCTCCAAAGCAGATTATAAACTGAGTTGCTGAAAATATAACTTACACGTATCAATCAAGCCACAGCATGTGGCACACTATTCTGATAAACACCAGTTGACAACAGAAGTCAAACCACAATGCAGTTGGCTGGCAAGCGTTACAAATTCTTCCAAGGAGAATTGCCATACTTATACATCTCCTAGTTTCACCTAAGCTAGTAAAGATTTTTTTGATATGAACTTTCACTTTTCCTACATCATACCTGAAAGGTTGTCCTGCCTTTGACCAAAATCCAAATGGAGAACTGGCATTAGGCACAATCTGCCATCTGTACCCAGGAGTGGCTTCAGTCAGGTCCAAGTCCTCAGCAGCATCTCCAACTTCAAAAAGAAGCCCTCGATTCCCTGTAAGACAAATATACCTTATAAACATGTGAGGCATTCCTCCCCAGATTGGGGAACTAAGAGAAATAATCTAGCTACTGTGTGAAAAAATAAGTCAACTGAGACTCAGATAAATAGTCACGTGAGACTTGTATAGGTAATACAAATGTTCTAGAAAGTAGAAAAAACTGTTTGGTGCAGGGTTTAGCCTCTCTGAAAGAGACTGGATAAGGAAAAGTAGAGGGAAATATCTTAAAGAACCACAGAAGAGTAGGGAGTCCCTTTTCATGGGAGTTCCTGGAATAGGAAACCAAGTTCTAGAGAAAATGTGGAAGAGCAAATAAAAGCTATCATTGAGCAAAAGAGAAAAATGTGTCCTCTGCTTGTGATGTAACTTGTCTTTATGCTCCCAAAAACCAGAAGTAGAACCCATTATCCAGTTCAGCCTGAGAACTCTCTTCTTTGAAACCTCTTTTCCCCAGAAAATTGGTAATCCTTAAAGTTTTCACATTATGACCTCACACTGTGGACTCACACAGAGCAAATTACGTGGTGTGATACTTCATGTGATGCTGTCATTCCTCATTTGTCTTTTATATTAAGCAAACCCTGATACCAAATGCACAGGTGCAATTAATATTGGATACTAACTTGGATTAAAGGTAAAAGTTCTGGATTCACAGTTGTGAGTTCAAATTCCAGCTTTGCCACTTAACAGATGTGTAACTTGAGTTCAATGAGTTTAACGCCTTCATTTTCTTAGGTAACAAAATGGAGCCAATAATAAAAAAAGATAATACACTAAAGCCTAAAGGAGCTTGAGTTCTAAGTCATCTATATATCAACAAATCTTTGGGGGCGAGGAGAGAAGTCAATTTTAAAATTCTGGGGAAAAAAATGGAAAGATGAAGTTTAAAATATATACACAAGTAGCCTGAAATACAGTACATACTAAATAATATAGAGCTTTGTAAATAGTATTACTTTAAACTACTACTGCTATTCCTGATTAGAGCCCCAAAGGCAGAAACAGAAAAGAAATGAGCATAAAAATAGGGCACATTGTAAGACTACTATTTTAAGCCAGCACTTCTAACCTCAGTACTACTGGCATCTGGGGTGGATAACTCTGTTGAGAGGACTGTCCTGTGCACTGAAGGACATTTAGCAGGAGATCATAGAACTATCACCATCCGAGTTGTAACCAGACATTTCCATAGGTCTCTTGGGGACCATTGAGAATGACTGCTTTACGTAATAATCTGCCCTACATTCATGGAAGAAATTTCAGACTCTTCATAAAGGATCTTATTAACTCTCAAGAAGAGCTAGCCGCAGTCAGGAAATCATTTTACTGCTACCCAAGCCGCACAAATAAGAACCACTCAAAGATGGAACAGCCTCCACTTCCTGACGCAGGAAACATGCATTCCCTCCGTCACTTGCTTCAGCAGTTTTGCTTTCTTGGGAGCTTTCCCTGAGCAAAAACTGCAGATCTGGGACCTGGAGAATACTCTAGTCAAAGCTTTGCATGCATTTTCACGCCTGAATGTTCTTTCTTTAGAAAGGTTTCTCCCCTACTGGGCAACTTCCCTTGTAAATGTGAGAACCCTGAGCCTCTGGAGAGGAGCTCACTGCCTGTAGTTGAACCATGAAGTCAGCCCCTTGTGGGGCTGGAAGGAATATATCCTGCAGTTCTGGGTTGAATAGCAAGTCAATAGCCCTTATTCCCCAAACTACACATGAGCTTCCCATTCTAATGCTTACTGGAAAAATGTTAGAGTGTTGCACTTTTAATTTGCATCATGAAGTGGGATTTCTTTAAAGAGAGAAGGATAGGTGGAATCTACCATCTTAACGCCTCCATTTCTACCTACTTCAGGCATAAACTGGTGGTCAAGATACATCCTTATTTTTCAAAATATCAGGCAGCTGCTTGCAGGAAAGAAGCAGCAATATTTCAATGCACCTTAGTGTGGCCCCACCCTCTGACCAGTTCTAATGTTACTAGAATCATAGAGGCGCACGCTCTAATGCGCCCTTCTTCTTAAATAATGGGTGAGCAACTGACCCATTGTATGGAAAGAGGGAGTGTCCAGGCTTCCTCCAGGAGCTAAAACCAGGTCTGATGGCGGCTGTGCTTTCTGGGTCATGGACTTCACTAAACCCCATGGGTCATTCACCTGACTGGAGCTAGGAGTGCAGGTCACCAAGCATCTTAGTAAAGCTAAGAGTCTCCCTGAAATGAAAACCCTGACCCTCAGGCCTCAGCGAACTAACCGAACAACTGAGAATACAAACACTTTCATTTCTACTCCCCAGCCTTGGTTACAAACCTACACAGACATCCTTGAATAGCCATGATGAAATCCTTACCTGCCTGAGGAGCAGTGAGCCTTGCTCCTTCTCCTGGAGGTCTGGTGGTGCACTCAATCTTCCTAGGAGATACGTGTTTGATGTCACATGGGATACCTGGGGAAAATGCTTAAGTTAGGTAGGCAGAGATACGGGTAAATGTAGATCGAGATAGAGAGACAGATACTGACGCAGAGATAGATGGATATATAGATATGGTGGCAGGATTACAGGAATAGGACTGCACTGGGACAGAGAGAGTCCTGTTGAAGGCAAAGGACTGGATGCAGATAGTGCAATGAAATTGTCACTGTAGAAATGCACCTCGACACGTCGTCATCAAAATGTCCAAAATACAAGATAAAGAAATACTATTAAAAGCAGCCAGAGAAAATCATGTCATACAGAGGAGCCCCCATAAGATTGTCAGCAGACTTTTCAAATGACACTCTATAGGCCAGAAGGGAATGGCAGAATATGTTCAAAGTGCTGAAAGAAGAGGAGTTTCAACCTAGGATACTATATCCGGCAAGATTATCATTCAGAAGTGAAGAAATGATTAAAAACTTTTTCTGACAAGCAAAAATTAAAAGAGTTTATCACCACAGAACCAACTTTGCAAAAAATATCAACGGATGCTCTATAAAGCATAAAGAAACCCCACAGAAAAACAGTAAGACAGAAAATATTAAAAGTGGGGAAGAGAAGAGAACAAAAATGTGGATAATTAGAATAAGTGGAAGACTAATAAGCTTTCAAATAAAATTAGGTAGTAAACATAGAACTGTGAATGCTAACTTCAGGGTAACCTCAAAATACACCCTCAGGGAGACAATGAAGAAGAAAGGAAAAAGGTGAAATCAATCAAAACATAGCCCACCCATCGGACCTAAAAAGAGAAAGAGAACAAAGTCATCACCTAGAGCAACATACAAAAGACAAATCATAAAATGACACTAATAATCACCCTAAACGTTAATGGACTGAACTCACCAGTCAAACAATGCAGAATGGTTGAATGGATTAAAAAGCATAACCCAACCCTCTGCTACATTCAGGATCCCCATGTTATTGTGACCCTACTCACAACAGCTAAGAACTGGAAATTACTTGAGTGCTCAATATCAGAAGAACGGATAAAGAAGATGAGGTACATCTACACAATGGAATACTACACAGCCCTTAGAAGAGATGAAACCCTGTCATTTGAATCAACATGGATGGAACGAGAGGGGATTATGCTAAGTGAAGCAAATCAAAAGAAGAAAGATAGATACCAGATAACCTCACTTATAGTTGGAATGTGAATAGATAAAAAAAAAAAAAAAAGGAACAGATGAAAAATAACCAGCCCTGAAACATCTGCAACAGAACTGAGGTGACCAAAAGGGAATGGGGCGGGTGGGGGCAATTGTTGGTGGAGCCCACTGGACAATGGGGAAGAATTTGGTGGAGGGCATGGTGTGTTGAAATATATCTAAGAAATGGGGAACCTATCCATAAGAAGTAATTTTAATGTGTAGAATAATTACTACAATAAAAAATAATTTTAAAAAATTTTAAAGAGTTAAAAAAAAAAAGTTGTCACTGTAATTGAGGAAGGCCAGGGAAGGGAGAGTGCAGAGCTGTGGGACACCGGCAGCTATTAATGGTCAAAAAGAAAGCAAATAAGGTGCAATGCCATTTACTGAGGATGTGCTGAACCTCCTGCCTGAGTTTAGGGGGGTCATCGTGACATGACGGGTGTGGGATATTTTCCTGTCTCCTTGGTGTCACCAACTAGAAGAGCATCCCACCTGGCAGAGCAAAAGGTTCTAGACAGGTATAATAAAAGGTTTCCCAGGGGGCATTGCAGAAGAATCTGCATAGCACATGCCTGCCCAGTCCAGCTTATTCATTTAGAGAGGGAGGAGGGAGAAGGAGAGGGAAGGAGAGAGGCTGCCTTTCAGTAGGAGCAGCCCTTTGTGAAGCGGTAGCTGTTATTTTACCTTCTCTTCAATGTTGGGGACACCTGCGGGAAATGAGGGAATTGTTCATGAGTTTATGTATCTGCAGGACACCCTATTCTGACACATTTTCACAGACTGAGGGGTAGCAATCCCTCCTATTTGAAACTAAACACGAGTAAAAGTCCTGGGAGTGGGATAGCATGATGAGCTGGAAGAGGCAAAGATCACTTTCCTCACCCTCTCCATGTCATAATAGACACAGAATCTCCTACTGTTCTTAAAACCATAAACTATTTTCAACCATTTCAACTTACCTGCAATGGTAACCTGGGCAGGATTGTCAAAGAAGTCTCCTGTAATTGTGATGTCTGTTCTTCCCCCAAGGCTCCCAGCTTCTGGAAACACTGATAGCATTTCTGTATGAGAGGGGAAAAAAAAGTAAGCTTCCAAATATAGATAGAATGTGACCCAGATAATAATATAAGAATAGGAGCTATCAATAATTTATTTCTTTAACTTTCTAAGACGTACAACAGTTGGAGTTTCTTCTATAAGTCACATAATGTAGTGTTTTAAATGCCTATAATAAGAAAAGAGCTCACAAATAACAATATGCATAATGATAAATATTACACAGCATCCATTTGAAAAGAAAAGGAAATGCAGGCACTCATGTTATCAGCGAAAATCCCTGCATCCCATGTTTTCCTGCTCTCTGAAACCTCAAGTACTCTATTTCAAGTCAGGGAACAGTAAGTTACACTTTAGAGAGGCATCAACTTGGGGTGCATCAGGCAAGAGCTCATTTCACCCATACAAGTCGGCAATTTGCTCTAAACAAAAGAATGTCTTTCGCCCCCTTCCACGCCTCCCCATCCTACATGCTCCTGATGGGCTGCCTCACACCATTTCTTTCACGCTGCCTTATGAGTGCTTCAAAACCTACAGTAATATGCCACAAGAATTTAACTTTTTCTGACCCTTTCCTCAGCTATGAGCAACTTTTGACAATGCTAAGTTTCATTTCCTCAAAGGGAAAGATAAACTGAAGGTACAAAGAAATTAATCATGAGAGGTTACCACTTTAAAACATGAATTTGATCAGGGCATTTCTCATCTAATGATTCTGCCCAAGAATCAAAGTACAGGGATATGTGATACAAAGACTGACTCGCCCACACACAAATGTCAAAGGTCAACAATAACTATAATAATAATAAAAATAAAATCTATTTTGTAACTCTTTTCAACCTTCAGAGCTCCTAGTAGGATGCAATGACTATAAAGATGAATACAAAATAGATACTTCCTCAAGGAGAGCGGAACATAATGATGGGCAGATACATAAAATTATAATGTCTCAGACTAGTAAAATTAAAAGGGGTATATAAAATATATCAAAGAAAAGGGTATATAGAGAAGAAAGGTTTGGGAATGAGGTGGGGATGTGGTAGAATAGAAAGAAATTTCTGCAAATGACATCCGAACTAAATTTAAAGGATGGATTAGAACTGGTTGAGAAAAGCAAGAAAAGGAAAGGACATTTAAAACAAATGATAACCAAGAGATGATGTTTTGTGCCTGGCTTCTTCCACTCAGCATAATGTATACCAGGCTCATGCACACTGAAGCATATATTAGTATTTAATATCATTTTTTGTCACTAAGTAATATTCTGTTGTGTAGATATGCCAAGTTTTCTTCATCTATTCATCAAGTGATAATATTTTTGGTTATTTCACTTCTTGGTTATAGGGAATCATGCTGCTATGATTGTTCCTGAACTCACTTTTATGTGGATGTATGTTTTCATTTCTCTTAGGTACACACCTAGGAGTGGATCTGTGGGTCACAGGGTAACTCTAGGTCAAGTGATCACTCCATTAACACTTTGTAGAATTACCAGACTGATTTCCAAGCAGTTGCACAGGCTCATATTCCTAGCAGCAATGAAAGAGGGTTCTAGTTTCTGGCTAACATTTGTTGTTTCCTACCTTTTTGATGATAGCCATCCGAGTGGATGTGAGTGGTTTCTCATTATGGCTTTGATTTGAATTGTGCTAATGCTGATGACATTGTGTACCTTTTAATATGTTTGTTGCCACTTGTGTGTTTTGTTTGGAGAGATGTCTATTCAGATCCTTTGCCCATTTTTAAAGTGGGTTACCTTTTAATTATTAAGTCATTGTATAAAATGGTAAGTTCTTTGTATGTTTTGAATACCAGTCCTTTGTCAGATGCATTATCTGCAAATATTTTCTTCTCTTCTGTGAGTTGTCTTGGTACTTTCTTGACAATATCATTTGCAACACACACACTGCATATATATGTATATATATATATATATATATATATATGTGATAAAAAGTAACAGGCTAGGTGTGGAGAAAGAAATTGTGCAGTGCCTTTAAGTGTTGCTGGAATATAGATGACCCAGAACATGGATAAGCAGGGGACAAATAGCAGATTGTGGCCCCTTAGAAACCAACTCAATGAGCCAGACGAGAGGTGACTGAGTGACTAATTAAGGCAGTAATTGTAGAGCTAGAGTAGAAACATCATATTTTTAAATGGGGGTAAAAATGGCAGACATTGAAGATGGAATGGATGTGGAGATGAAGAGAGAGACTTCAAAGATTCTCTTTCAGCTACCTCTTTTAACAAATTTTAGAATTGGTAGGACCATTTTGTCCATTTCATCAATGTTAAATTGGGGCTCAGAAAGGCTAAAAGACTTAGCCATGCTTAACTAGTAACTGAATGGCAGCCCTCAGGACCTCAACCCAACGTTCTTTGCAATTGTCTGTACCCCCTCTCTCCACAGCTCCTCTGCAATGAAAAAGCTCTAGCCTGAGAGTGCTCATCCAAAAAAGATATCGGTCCCAGAAGTTTTAAATAGCCATGTGATCAGCAAGACTGGTCAACACCTCTGGCATTCAGGCCTTAATATTTATAGGCAGACACACAAAGAAGCTTGGGGTAGTTTGGCAAAGGGAGTACATATTCTGTAGAATACTGGTTGTATGCACAAGATTTGAAATTATATCCAAACTTTCCAGAACTAGGACCCTTAGACAAGGTCTCTGAATCTGTTTCTTCAACTGTAAAATGAGGTTAGCATTACTTATCTAATAAATGAAGTGAAATAAATATTGAGAATGTCTGTAAAACACTCAACAAGGTCCTGTTAGTCCTCTGGTTGTTGATGTCACTATGACTGTCAGCTCAGGTGCTTCCTTCAAACTCACTCCAAAAGAAAATAAAGGCCAGGGTTAAAACTCAGCTTTTTCAGAATCAGGCTATCTAGGGGAATGGCATTTTCCCCATGACCTATGAAATTCCTTGCTCTTTTAACAAAGGAAGACTCTGCTGTCTCTGGAATCTGAATCCACATCAGAGACATTTTCTACGGTGACTTTGTGATTGTCCTAGTTCCTAGAGACTAAGTACTTTTCTAGTAGCCAACTTTCTACACTCAAATGAGTTCACGATTTCATAAAAGTTTCTGATTTTTAGCATTTTTTTTTTTAGAATAAAGTTTTGCTCATCAGATAGCAGCATAATAGCTCAGCATCAGTATCAGCAACTCCTACATTGCTGAGTGAATGCTCAGAGGAGAGGTGTTTAAGTGAGTGGAAAGATGTGCTTTTAGATTTGTCATTGCTACTTTCTGGTAACTTTCAGAACATAAAACAAAGATAGCTCCTCTTTCTTTTATTCAGTCTGTATAGACCATATGTAGAAATCTATCATGGATTATCTTTTAACATAGTAAGTAAAGCTGACTACATACAAGCAACTAATTCTCATCCAAAGACAAAGGGCCATCAGTGATTGAAGAGACAGCAACATATATTAGTGCTTATAAAAAATGACCCAAAGTAAAGGAAGGAGGGCCCAATGTTCTGTGAAACATGCAGGAAAGGATCAGGAACGGGGGAAGGGAAGAGTACCTGAGTATGTCTGATACAGGAAGAGGTCCTGTTTAGCGCTGATCAGCCACGCACTCTTGTGAACCATCGACCTTCAAAAAAAGAAGTTGTGTTTTGGATAACAAGACCATTTAGGGGTTTTTGTTGCTGTTTATTTTTTTCAGAGGAAGGAAGCAGGCAGGAATGAAAGCAAGTAGGCAGACAGGAAGGGAGGAAGATAGAGGAGGAAGAACCATTATTTTTATTTATGTAGTTGTTCATTTTGGTTGTTCCCCCTGCCCAGGCCATGAACCCAGGTCCTGGGTCTTTATATGGACAACGCTGGAGCTGCAGACTTAACCCCTGAGCCCCGAGGATATGCTGCATTTGTTTTCATTGACTTTCTGAAAGAAGATTATAGGCTGGCTTATAGTGATCTTTAAAACACTGTTGATTGCAGCTCCCTTCGAAGATTAGAGAAGGATACCAATGGGACAGAGCTTCTTTTCAGATCTAGAAAAGTATTGCATGGGAATAATAATACCCACTTCACAGAAATGTCACAAGCGTTAAACAAAATGATGAATGTGAAAGGGTCTGGAAATAAGCTGGCCTAGAGTAGATGATGTCCAGTTGGTATTGCTCTACTCCTCTCTAACTGAGAGAGAAAGAGAAAGCAAGTCTCCATACTTTGCACTGTTTGCCACCCATAATGCGTCACTATCATCACAAAGACATTAATAACAGCTAGACAAAGCATTTTTAAGAAAGTGCCTAAGAAGTTATCTAGTGACACAACACAAGGTAAGGCATAAAGAAATCCAGAATCCTAATTTATATCTGCAAAGCTCTATGAAATGTGAAGCTTTTCGATCTTGAAGAAGATATTTCCTGGAATGGTACGATGCATTTCACAACTATGTGCTATATTTAACTTACCATATTATGAGATTATGTAAGAGGCAATTCTCAGAATTCTGTACCATCACCACACTGAAACATTTAGGTGGGCTCCAGATGAATGCAGAAGACACAACTGTATTCATCCAAGTGAAAGAAATCAAGTGAGTAACTAGGGTTTCATTATTCTGTTCTGTTTGTGTACATGTAAAATTTTCCATATGGCTAAAGAAAGAAAGAAGATGAGAGAGAGGCAGAGACAGAGACAGAGAGACACAGGGAGAGAGACTGAGAGAAAGAGAGACAGACAGACAGACAGACAGACAGAGACAGAGAAAACATAAGATGAAGATAAATTTGTTTACTCCCAGCTACTTACTTTCCTTTGTTAAACACTGAGAAACTAACATTCTGGGAACCTGTAACAAAACAAAATAGACATCATTGCAGGCATCTTCATGTATCCCCTGGTTCAAGCAGTCTATCATAAACCCAAAGACTCTGATACCACCAAGTCACCACCACGACCTGTAATTTCCTTAATGGTGCCCAAAATAAGAATCTCCAAGAATTGCAGTCCAGCAATGTTGACTTCAAACAATAAAAGAACCAAGGCAGTGCACATAATAGATCCTTAGAGTTAGACCAAGCTGGATAAGCACAGCTCCAAGGGTTACTACCTTCATTTTCCTCACCTGAAAAGCAAAGATAATTCCACCAGCTTCACAGGTTTATTGTAAGAATTAAATTAGTGTCTACTTAAGATGTTTCATATAGTGATTCTGAGGGTGTTCTCAACAAATGGTAGTTTTTATCAACCTCATGAGAACAAATTTTTGCAATTGTTTTTATTTTTCCAGACACAAAGAAAGAAATGGGTAAGGCTTTAAAATTATGTTATTTTTTGAACAGACCAATGTAGTTGCCTTCCACACGGCATTGCAGAGTCCCAAGACCGTGGTCTTCCTGAACAGGATAGCTAGAGAAAAAAGTAAATCTGAGATAAGAATCACCAGACAACACAGTTCAGAAGACCTGACTTTTTAACTGGAAAAGTAGGGGGAAAAGGGCAAATTAACCAGAGAAAACTGGTAAATTCTGAAGATACAGCAACCTTATGGGACAAAGGCTTAGGGTTGTGATGTCAAGACAGTAATCCCCAGTCAAAATATACAGTTTAACACAAAATTCAATTTGCTCCTAAATGCCATTCAGCTTTTTCTTTCCAAAAATCTGTTTTATGACAAGGATAGCAAACATCCTTAACAAAAAAACAAAAATCCATTATGTGTAATCAAATGTAAAACCAAAAAAAATAATAATTCTGAGGGAACAAACTGAAGACAGAAACCACATTATAGAATTTGACTCCACTAAATGACAGTCCCCAAACGCTAAAGCACTGAGCAAAGTTATTATGATGCCTCAGAAAAATATTACAAAAAGTTTAGTCCACTGAATCGTGAGTAAAATAAATAAGCCAATTAAATGTTGATTAACTGAATTGTGAGCCTGTAACACTAATTTAGACATTTCAGTTGCATGCATGTATATATAAATAAGTAAATATTGGGGTTTCTTATTCTTCAACTATTCATTATAAGATAGCAGTTAAGAGCATGAATTCTGATAGGCAGTTTGTCTGCTGGGGTTCAAATCCCACCTCTGCCACCTGCTGCTGTGAGATCTCAGCAACTTACTTAACCCGTCTGTTCCTCAGTTTCCTCATCTATAAAGTACCATTCACCACTGCAGGCACTCACAAGGTTATTAGGTGACTTCGATGTAAAATATGAGAGGAAGTCTTGGCCTAGAGTAAGCACTCAGTAATAATTTTCTATTTGTTGTCAAGAAAGATTTCAGAATGCACTTCAGTTTGCATTTTGAATCAATTATTATGTATTTTTCCAGTAAATCTAAAGATAAATCAGTTAATAGTTATAAGTGATTTATATTTTAAAAAGTAAATGTGTGGCTGTATCACACCCATGTGGAAGAACCTGAAAGTATGTATGTCACTAAGAAAGACACTCACCAGCTTCCTGTCTGTCTGTTTACGAGAGAGCAAGGAGTCACCCATTGGTCTTTTTGAGCTTCCAAAATCAGTGGGCTGGATAAAAAATTGAAACAAAAGACACAAGACAATAGTGTAATACTCCCAGAAAATATTCCTGGCAAACTCAGAGAAAACATTGTTAGGATTCACGGGGTATTATTGCAGGTGACTGAAGGCTATCCCCTGAGAAGATGTTAAATTAAATACTCAGCCTGAAGGTAGGAGAGCATAACCCTGTTTGGTGGCCCACACGTCACGCTGCAGAGAGAATATTTGTTTCTTCTTACCCCCAAAATCTTCATCGTCTCCACATTGGCTCTAGCGGACCTACGCAGGTCTTTCTTGCCCCTTTCAAAGGCTATATCCCACCCAAAGGTTGAAATGTGACCACACAATGAAAATGGCATATTTTTAAGGGTTTACTTGGGGCTTCCATCCCCTGTAGGAAGACTAATTCTGTTCAAGACAATGTGACTGTTACTGAAATGTAGATCCTGGAAATAGTTACATCTTGTTCTCTTCAACTAGGGCAATAAGAGATGGAGTAAAAACAGAGGAGGACACCCCTTTTCTATCAGGTGTGAAGGAAGAATTAGACAGTTACAGAATCTACTACTCAGATCCGCATATAGCAATATTATATACCTTATAAGTACTATAATTTCTCCATACATTGAATAATTCCAATTATTTAGCATTCCCCATAAACACCACAACTTCAACATTTTCTCTCTTGTTCTCTACTCTCCCTTGCATGGAAACCTTAATAGTATCTCTTTCCATTGAAAAAATCTTCAGTGAAGAAGGGCAAATTGTCAGTCCTAATTATTCCCAGAAAATATTACATTTCAATGACTTTCAGTCTTTCCCCACACTTTTCTCCAGTCATGCTAATAGAATTTCTAAATACACACATGGATAACAACCAAACAAGGAGATTATAATGGTTTTTGAGGTTCACAAGCATTTTATAAATAATTTCTTTCAACCTGAGAAACAAGGGGAAGAATTGAAAAAGAAAATCCACAGATGCAATTACAGTACAATTCTCACAAAGCCCAGAGTGACTAGTTGTCAGTAAATAAATGGACCAACTTAATGGACCAGTCGCAATTACATTAACAAAGTTTGCTGAAGCCCCACTCACCAGGGACCATAAACTTCAAAGAGGAAAAGAGCAGTTCTGTGCCAACTGCTTACAATTTATTGCTCTCGGGGAAGCTGGTCCCAGGAAGCAGCCCTGTATGTTTGCAAGTAGTAAAATTTACAGACAAACCCATGCTTACCTATCAATGTACTCATCAAAATCAAAGGTTTCCATTCTTCCCGTGATAATCCAACCATACACATGTATTCGTTTTCCTGTATTAAAATTGTCAAAAATGTAATATACAGTTATTCCTGACTTTTCAAAAATTCTTACCACATCCCTTCACTTTTATGAAAGACCTACAGTAGCCCCTATTCCCGTTAACACATATCAATGAAGAGTAGTGGCTTCTTGGCTTTATGCACTTAGGCTTAGGAAAGGTTTTGCAGGGAAACTGCGTTTTCAAATAGCAGACCATTTGTACGTAGCTCAAATTTTAAATGCAAAATATAAAATGAATGTCTTTGTGGTTACAGCTACACATAAGGCCAAGTTACTCATCTTTGTTTATAAACTGTACAACAGAAAAGAATCATTAAGTATGATCCAGGGATAGATACCACACATTAGAGGGGCTGAAATAACCAATGATTGCAATGATCGGCTAAATCATCTGTCTTTGGAATAATGAGCCTTCCACACAGCCCCACGAAGCATGAGGCTTTTGAAGGGAAGGAACCAGTTTCCTCACACTGCCATATTCCACAGTCTTGGCTGTGTGTGAACCAATCACCCAATGCAGAATTTAAGAGCAATGTGGCTTGGATTGCTCTGTGTTTCATGAAACTTTCCTCTGAACACTTGCGAATATAGACACATGAAGAGGCTCATGTCACACAATCGGGATGAGCAGCCAGGGACACAAAACTTGTTTTCCATATCTCAGAATACAAAAAGATAAATGTCATAGATGACTCAAGTAGACAGGAACTAGGAAAAAAGGGCACAAGATGGCAAAAGACTTAGGGTTTAAAGGATGGACAATTGCATATCTTATTCATTTGATAAATATGCTCTTGTTCAAAGATAAGAAAAATGGAAGATGCATAAGCCAGTTGATGTCTGCTTGACCACTGATAAATGAGTGAATTCTGTTGGCCTTCTCTATGTGACTTCCAGAGATTTCCATTGGGTAGCAATCTTTCCCTTAAAACACCCCTCTTCTGAGCTCGTAAGAGTAGGGGTACAGGCATCAGCAATCCTCTTTCAGTAACATACACTTTAATACCACTCCTACACCTCTGCTTTAGGAATCAGAAAAGAAATTTAAAGTTTAAGCACATTTTCAGAAGGAGTTTGGAGTTCTATTGGATGCCCATGAGCTGATTTTTCTTCCAGAGTTAAAAACATCTAAACTCAGTTCTGTGGAGCTACAGGAGGCAAGGTTTAAGCAAACTCACCAAAGCAAACTTGGATATAATTCAAGTTCACCATACAATCCCACAATCTGTGTGCCTTCAAATTGAGGATTTAACGTCCTATGTTATAAACCCCCAGGATGATAAACAATGTTAAGTGATGAAAAAATATTGATTAATGAGGCAAAACCTCGAGTGGAAAAGAAAAGGGCACCTATGGGGCTCATAAAGCCACTGAATTCAAAGGACTTCATGGCCACCTTTACGGCCACAGAAGGACATTACTGAGAAGCTTTCCCCTTCCCACCATCCTTGTGTTTCATTAATATGCAGTAGCTTTCATCTGTAGTCACTGAATGATTGACATCAAACGATGGGTAGTTCCCAGGACATATTACACTCACTTTACAGGCAAGTGAATGGGTAGAAAGAGAAGGAATCTAATGACATACACAAAGATCACAGAACTGACAAAAACCTAGAATATGAAGTTATCTGCTACTGAAACCAACCAGTGAAAATAATTCTCCTTCATGGTAGCAGGGTCAAATTGTCAATTTCCTGACTTTGGTGGACATGATTGCTTCCATTGATGGACGTGATTTTAAAAATGAATAACCAGTCCTAGATTTGGGAATCTCTGCAAGTTTATGTTCTGTTTCTAAACAAAAAGGCTGAACATATGATGATGGCTAAGCCAGATGACGGTGCCATTGGGTTCTGTGTCACAGTGAAGGACTGCTAACCACATAGAGACATTTCCACTGCTCCTAAAATGTCCTCTTTTCTGTCCTCCCCACCTCCCCCCATCTCCCTGGCTACTACTCTGGGCAGGCTTCCCAAACGCTATGAGAGTAATAGTCTGGAAAATGATTTCAAAGATGCAGCCGTGCGGATCCTACCCAGAGGGACCACTCCAACAGACCCGCCACCAATTGTCCCCACAGAAGGTGGAGGAGACAGTGAGCAGAAGTCAAACTCAGTGAGAAAAACAGGCTTGACAGACCCGGATGCCAGCTGACATCCCATTTCACACCTGTAAGGCAGGCTTCTTCCTCATCCCTCACCCTAACAAGACTCCTGCCATCTAAACAGGCGCTTTCTAACACCAGAGGAGCAGGGCCTCAAATGTCTGTATGTGATTTTCACAGACCACATGTCTTCTTTTTCCCTTTTTTGAGAGAGGAGGCCCGGGACTCGAACCCAGGGGTATGTAGCTTGGCTCCTTCAGAAGTGATCAACCCAACTGCTGTTCCACCACATATAGGCCACACGTCTCTTTTCAATAAAACATTATCATGTCTTGATTATTCAGACAAAAGGTAAAGAAAAGATCTGTGAATAACCCACACTAATAAGATAATGCCAAATTTATTCTCTTCAGTTGATAATTTAAATGCACACATACATAATCTGTGTCCAGAAACGCACTCCTCCAAAATGCACACATTTTTAGTTAGTTCACTAACTCAGTTATTCCTTTGATATTCCAAAGCAGTCAAGCCATTCAAAACAACATGGTCACTTCATACATTTAGACAAAACCCCCATATAAAAATTTAGCAACTTAATCTCCCACACGTGTACCTTTTTGGAAACCTTCAACAAATGAAAAACCTGAAAGAGTTGTAGGAATTTGCCAAAAATCAAACCACAATAATCCTCACTGTGTTTCTTGCTTAATTTTAGATTTAGCAGTTCTTGAATCTATTTCTTAGCTACAATCCCTTCTCCTTTTATGTAAATCCCACAGCTTTCCTTCTCATCTTCTCTCTACCCTCTTGTCCGATGCATAGCTGTGTGCTCTCTGACTCACAAAAAAAACCCTCAGGATTAGGATAAGGATTAATGCCCTTCCCACTGGAATCCAACAGTGTTCAACACAGGATAAAATGTTGAGTATATGGGCCCACTCTGGCTTTTGACCGTTGAGTTCAAACCTCAGTTGTACCACTTACAAGCAGTATGACAAGGAAAGTTACTTCATATTTTGGTATCTCATTTCCTCAACTGCAAAAATGAGAATAATAATAGTCCCTATACCATTAGGGTTTTTTTTAGACTCTAATAAAATAATATGTACCAAAAACTAAGAAAAGAACATGGCTCCAGTAAAATTTAATGAAGATTTGTTATTATGTGGATGACTATAATGAGCAATGAGAATTTCCATTTTCTCCATTCTCAGGAAAACAGTATTTTGATTCCATTGGCCTCTTTTTCTTTTCATATTTGAATTCCTTTTGTTATTGGTGAAATAGTAGAACAAAAATGTGAAGTAAAAATAGACCAGGTTAAAAATGAACTAGAGAGGCTGACACTTATTTTCAAAACAGCATCAGAGAAGCAGTTACATTCCCCCACTTTTAGAAACCACTCACTTGTGCAGAAGAGTTGCACTAAGCTTTGACGGAGAGTCAAAATTGTTCCTGTTTTTATTAAAGATTTCTTACCTGGAACTCCACTTGGTGGATTAACTTGGTAAACAACGGGTGTCTGTGCCCTAGAAAACTGTTCAGAAAATGTTAATAAAAGTGAGCATTTCAATGGACTATCACAACCATTAATGCATGAAATACAAGTCATTCCTGATAGAACACTAGCTTAAGGTAGTAAAATGGCTGCATTCCCTCAAATCATCTGCACATCTATTGACAGGTAGCTAGCCAGACATGAGCAGAAAGCAGGAAAAGGGAATTCAGAGCCAGAAAACCACAGATCAGTGTAACTGATTTAACCCAGACATCAGCACAGAGCCATCATGACGCCAAACCAGTTTAACAGACCAAAAGCCAGGAAGCCAGTACAATTATGTAAAAGTACAGGTAAGCCACCAACTCCAAGCTTACACGCCAAGGTGCAGGGCTTCTAAAAGGAAATAAATCAGAATGGAGCCAGTACAAAATCTTCCAGTCAATCAAGAGGAGATCATCGATGGTCCAGTGAGAAAATTTGTCCCACCTCGGAACACTCAACAGCAGGTTGGGAATGAAAAGTGAGGTGTAAGATCCCTTAGAAAAACCTGCTATCCACCCCCCACCTGCCATTTATGTGCTCCCACTCTGAGATGACTCTGACTCCTCCCCCCTACCCCTGTCTTTCCCCTTTTTTCTAAATAAAGCCGCTTTTGTTTCACCCTTATGTTTTAATTTTCCTTTCTTTTATATACAGTCCAGGCCATGCTCTGGAAAATCTTCCTTCCAGAGACACAAGTTCCCATGATAATGGAGGAAGCAGGTATCACACCTGTTCATGCTGTATCACTATTTCTTTTTATCTTCTTAATACTTCGGTGAACCAGAGCTAACAGATATTATTGTGTTCTGTCATAGATGAGGCAATGTAAATTCAATCAAAGTCATACAGCGCGCTCTCTCTCTCTCTCTCTCTCTCTCTCTCTCTCTCTCTCTCTCTCTCTCTCTCTCTGGCAGCATATTGCTCAAACCTTGGAAGAAAAGCTCAACAAGCCATGCTTTAGAATAAGAACCTCTTCATTCCATTATTATAACTTAATGTTTTGGGATCTTGAAGAGTTTTCTTTTTATGGATAAGAATTTACTTATTTAAATTGAAAGAACTCTAAGCTAAATTATTACCAGTCAGCATCTTGGTTAGAACAAGCAAGCTACAAAAAAAATTGGAAGTTGGATAATTTTTGGGGAAATGGAAGTTGCCTGTGGGGAGGAAAGGGACCCAACATTGTGGGAGCCTATGAAAGGCTGGACTGGGTGTCCAAACCATCTTGCAATGCCCTCTCCCCACCTTCTTCACATCATCTGCTGACCTGAAGCCCCAGAAAGTCAGGGACAATAGATGACTTGGTGACTGTTGTATCTCTGTGAATAACCTGGTATGGAGGCACGTAGGTTTGCAAGCATTCAAATTTTTGTGAATGAATGGAGTGACTCCATCTGACATAACTGATATACTACCTGAAAGCAGAGGGAAAGTAAAAAACAATCCAGGAATTCCATCTCGAAAGGCATCTGAGTTAGTACAGGTTGGTGCATTTCACAGTCAAGACCAGTGGGAAGAATAGAGACACTTAAGGATGGACTGATCCATCAAAGTTTGACCCATGAGCTAAGGACTCACCTAATCATCCCTCCAGCTACACTCACTCCCAGCCTCCTCTAGAAATCTAGACAGCCTTCATTCCCCACCACCTGCAGTGTTTGATTTGCAAAACAAATGGCAGCAAATTGTTTTGCTTGGTCTGCTTCCAGCACCCTTGGAGTCCACTTTCCCAGGGAGAATGTCACCAAAGAATAACCCCATTGTTAATCAACAACCCTCATCTGACAGGGAGAATCAACAGACATTTCTACAAAGCTGATGGTGGCTTGGCAAGTGTAGGTTTTAAGTATTGATCCACAAAATTTGCAGTTTGTCATCAAGACTAGTTTCCTCCCTTTAGAGAAAGGAAGGGTTAGAAAAGAGCTCACAGAAAATATGTAGAGTCAGAGGGTCAAAATAAGAATGCTGTGCTCTCACCCATCAGGATCTGGCTTTGATATCACTTAAGAGATAAAAATTATTGCAATTTCATACACACTTGCCAAACATACAGTCCTCACCTTGACCTCCTCAACTTCTGCTGCACCAGACCTTCATTGGGACACCACTATGCCATAGCTATTTCCATTAGCATTTTATCATAGGAGTCTTGTAATAAAGTAGAAGAGTAGCTATTATCCCTTCTCACAGATGTGAGAAACTGAAGCAGATAGAACAACCAGAATCAGACCAAATAAAGAAGCATAGCTGCTTTCAATTCCTTATCTGAAACGTAAGCTCTACGACTCAGTCTGAAGCTTCTACTAGAAGTAGGGGAAGGGGGCTTGGCGAATAGAGCAATTCCTTCATCCCTACCTCCCAATTCCCAGAGAGCAATGTGGCAGACTCAAGTTAAAACTCAAAAAGGGCTTCACTTGTGATTCTCTCTGAGCTAACACAATATAAAGTGATACATTTCTAAGAGAATCAGGTCCCTGGCCACTCACCAAGCTAGAGACATGACAAAGTGAAAAATTAATGAGTTTCCAAATCAAACTTCCCGCATTCTTGATCCTTGAGCAGAAGTGAGGTCAGGAGCAAGATGGGGGAGTGGAGAAGGCAAGGATTCAAATGAAAAAGCCACAGCCACCAGGTGCTTGATAAACCTGTGAGTGGTTCAAACTTGTCAGTGCCTGCAGCAGGCTCTTTGAAGTGGACTGGCGAGATGGAATCAATTTTTAATACTCTTGGTTTCCCCAGTCGCGGTCCCAAAACAAAGAGACACTCTATGTTTTATTCACTTGGGAACCTTCTCATTAGCTGCAACCTCTGGTGATTTCTCATCAACTCACCAAGCTAGTTGAGCTACTGAAGGACTTGTCTTCTTTAATGTGCAATTTTAGGAAGTTTTTTTCTTCTTTCCCCTGTTTCTCCTTTCCCCATCTTTAATAAGTAGGAAAACTGTCTCTGAGGTGAAAGAAACATCAAAACCAAAAACAGCATGGCGATTAAGGGGCATGTGAGGCCATCTCTCTTCTGTTCTATTCACTGAGACAATACAAAGATGGTGGTGCTGGTCTGAACGAGAAAGAAGGACCCCATCCCCACCCCCACCTTTCTGCTGCTTATGTGCAGAAGCAACATTCCAGAAAGCAAGATTCTCATAGACTAAGAAGGAAGTTGCTAACTATGAATTGACAGCAAATTCCAAATGTGAAAAAATAGATTGTCTATATTCAATGTGGATCGTACCGGAGATAAAAATTCGAAAATAAAGTTTCGTTCTAAAGCAGCATTAATGAATGATGAAATCGTGCTGTTCTAAAATGCCCTAATATGAGGCATCTTATGAGAGGCACAATCATGTCAAAACTCTGCCCTTTATGAAAAGTCTAGGACCTACCCTTTCAGAGATCATTTCAGTGTAAAACTAATCTGAAATGGTCAGTAGACTGAGCAAATATAAAATTAAGCCTCGGTATGCATGTTGAAGCTCTAAAATAAGTCAGGCATTGGTTCATAAACTCTCTCTTCTGCTTCCTTTTTGCTCTATCTGAGCTTGAAGGAAAATTTCACCAGCAAATGCTCTTTCAATCTGGGCTTGGAAAGAGTTGCAGAAATCAACCGTGAAGCAGAGGGAAAGGTAGAAGTCGAATGCACGGGTCCCTTTACCATCCTTGAGACTCCAGTTCCTCTCTGCTATAAAGTGAAACTGATCACGGCGGCTATAATCTCTGTGGCTCCTCTATAGGTTTCAGCTAAGTGAGGATTCAGAGTCAGTATGCGAGGTTCAAACCCTGGTTCTGCCATTTACTATCAGGATGACAATTAGTTAATTCTTTCTTCTCCTTGAACCTCATTTTGCTTATCTATGAAAACATGATAATAAAAAGCTCTCCCATGAAATTGTTGTGAACAATTGGTGTGCATGAAGTTAAAACCTGACACGCAAGTGCTCAGTATTCATCTTTAGTGAGTACAGTCACAGAAACCCAAAATGACCATCTACCTTTCCTCTTACCCCGACAAAGCAGATTTTAGCTGACTTATCTCTAGTTTATAGCTAGCACAAACACACCTTCAGATCAGACAAGCATTCATTTCACCACCTTCAGAACTCACCTTGAAAGTACAGCTGTCTGGTGGTCCTGGATTTGGACTCCTTACCAGCTGTCCCCCAGAATATACTTCCAGGCGGTACAGACCCTCATGCGCTTCGGACAGCAGAGACCTGAGGGCAGAAACCACAAATCCCGATGAACCGAAAACCATCAATTGCCAAAGCAAGTAGCCCTGCTTGACCACTTCAAATTCTTTCCCTCCCTTGTGAAACCGAGCTAAGTAAAGATTCTTATACTTCACATTTCACCTCCTAAATCCACTCATGCACTAGATTTTTAAAGATCAGATCCTTCAGCAAAAGAAGTTATTAATTTTTTATTGAAAACTCCTAAAATGAACATGCTGTCCTATTTCTCAGAATCATAGTTCATAGGACTTTAAGAATTGGAAGGGATTTTGATAGATAATCTGATCCTAGTTTTCATTTTTTTTTTTTAAAGTGACAATTTTAGATAAAGAGACTTAGGTGTATGTATATGAACACCACAGGTTAAGGGCAAAGTGAAGCTCAAATCTTAGAATCTTTCTGATAAAAGGCATTGATTTATGTATTGCCAAAATAATTCTTCACCTTGCTATCATTCAAATAGCCCATAAGCACTTCATGTATTTATTAATAAAGTCCTAGATCGTCTCTCCTCTTTTCATGAATATACAATCACTTCTTTGTTTTTTCAAGGATGCCATTCAGGTTAATTTTTGCAAGAAATATGATGAATAAGGAGCTAGATTTACAAAGTGCCTCCTCTCCAAACCTCTCACTAAAATCTTTAGCTTAACTTTACGTATTAAAATAAACTCACTAGCCATATGTGGTTATTGGCCCTAGAAATGTGTCCAGTCTCATTTTTTTAAGGTAAGTTATATGTAAAATACACACTGGATTTTGAAGAATGAATATGCAAAAAAGGAAGTAGCATATTTCATTCGTAATGGTTGTATTGATTGCATTTTAAACGATAATATTTTGGCTATATTGAGTAAAATAAAATATACTATTAAAATTAATTTCACTTGTTTTGACTTTTAACGTGGCTGCCAAAGAACTTGTCATTTAACTGTGGCTTGCAATATATATAGATATACTATTTTTTTTTTTTTAAGGAAAGGTGCAGGTAGGAATGAAGGCGAGTAGGCAAACATGAAAAAAGGAAGAGAAAAGAGGAGGAAGAGCTTTATTTATTTTTTCTTTCACTTAGTTGCTCACATTTGTTGTTCACCCTGGCCCCGGGTCTTGAACCCTGGACCTTGGGATGTATGTGGGAATGCTCCCAGGTGTACTAGACCGAGAGGCCACCTGGGCACACCCACTGCATTATATTTAGATTGGGTAGTGCTGATATAGGTCCTTCAATGTCTATTTTGGCAAAGCAAATGATATTTTTTATGATAATGATTATGACAGTACTTCTATCATGATAAAAATATTTTTCACATTTAAATATTATTCAAATTTAACATTCATGTTAAAAACAATAAGTGCATTTGAAATAGGAGTATTTTTTATTCTTTAAAAAAATTATATAATGGCGTTCTCTGGTGGAGTACAATTGGATGCAATCCACACACATCACAAGGACCTAGTTATTGTCCTGGGAGCAGGAGGGAGGAGTACAACTGGGATGCACAGCTAAATAAAAATAAATAAATGTGGCATGCCCTGGTGGAGCAGCTGTTAGGTCAATCACCTCCAAAGGAGCAAGTCACATACTCCTGGGTTCAAGTCCCAGGTCTGGGAGGAAGTGACCCATGTGAATAACTAAATAAAAACCAAAATAAAGTTGCTTCTTCCCCATTTCCTTAAAAGAATAAATAAATGCTTCTTCCTCCTCTCTCTTCCTGCCTGCCTGCCTCTGCTTAACCTTCATGCCTGCCTGTACCTTTCCTTTAAAATAAAGTAAAAAGATAATATAAAATCAATGATACATCTTAAAGTCATTCATATATTAAAATTGAGGGACCAGAACATTAAATCTTCAGGGTTTCTATTTATTTCATTGGCAAATTCTTGTAGGAGCCCTAAACCCAAATATACTATAGAACCTGAAAAATTATATAACCCAGTTTTAAAACTTAGAGCAGTGCTATAAGAAAGTTAAGCTCAACAGACATTTATTGAGCATCTTCTACTTGCAAAATAGAACTTCAAGAATGGGTTAGACACATTGGTTCTCAAAGCACTTAGTTATATAAGGATGAACCTGAGTGGGCAGCCGAGTTAAGTATCATGGGAAATATAAGGTTGAGGAAACAGGTTGCATGTACTATGCCTTCGTCTAAATTGCAAAAATGTCCCTCCATAAGAAAGACGAATTATACAAAAACGTGTGTGTGTGGAAAAATTACTAAAAGGTGATTCTTCCTCACACCTGTTGCAATCTCAGCCTGCATTTTAGCTCCTACTAATCCCCCTTTCAAAGAAGAGAACGATTACACTCAGGTGGATGTTTGGGGAAAGGCGGCATTTACACCTTTAAGCTTTCAATAGGCAGAAATCAAAAAGGACTAGACTTCCTGAAAGAGGGGAATTACAATGTCTTTTTTCTTTGACACAGTGATTTACTTTCATACAGCATGTCTGGGACACAGTAAAGAATGAGATAATATACACTTACTAGTCAACAAAACTCAAACAGGACAAGATTACCTGGAATCTTGTACAAGTCATATTAAACTCAGAAAACAAACTGAAGAATCAAAAATCTTTTTGGAATGTCCTTTATAAGTGGTTTGGCATTTATGCACAAACTTTAAATGTATCCTTCTTCCGAAAAACGAGTTCTTTAGATGACAAAATGCAGCCATTTATTGCATATCAATAGCCATAGGATACCTTGCAAAAAAGAGAAACCCAACAACTTGAAAATTCTTAAAATTCTTCCCCATATTCTCATCCTCTCTTAAACCCCAGAGCCCTGAGAGGAACATTTTAAGAAGCGTATTTAAATGGACCACTTTTTTAAAACTATAACTGGTAATTGCTGTCACAGCAGGAGTTGCTCTAATTTGCCACCAAAACCTACTGGGATAAGCAGAGCACTTCTCCTGACTGGTCTTTTCATCCCCAGACAGCTCTACCTGGTCCTGCACATCAGCAGCGGCAGATCCACAAAGACGGGAGAGATATCACAGGGGACGCTTGGCAGCGAAGGCACAGCCACATTTACCAGGTGTATCTCCAGCTGAGAGCCATTGGTGGGATAAAGAAGACCTGCCCCTGAACCTAAATAGAGGAGAAAAGAATCTCAGGCCCCGCAGAGATGTAATCCACACAGGATAATGCAAAGGCATGGCCACAGGGGGGCAATGTCAGACATAGAGTTTGTTGAAGGATGAAGTAAATGCTCCTCATTTCCAAAGGCATTTACGACTGCAATATAAACCAAGGTTCTTACTTATGAGTTTGTAAAAACAGAAATTTCCTTCTTCAGGTTCATCCACCTAAATCCAGGAAAGAATTTTTCAACCCTTAAAGTGACTGTTGACCATGGCAGAGATGGATACACTAAGCCATGACTTCCAAGGTTCCACATAGAGAATTATCTACAAGATAAGCAAGATCCTGGGGGACACATAATAACAAATATCATCCCGGCACACCCACATGATCTCATCTAGGATTCTAGAGTCCTATCCCACAGCTTGGGATAAGGAAATGAACATGGGCATATAATGGCATGATGTGTCCTGCTCCTGGGACATTAATGAGTCTCTGGAAAGACATTGGTGAGTTGTCCTTACACAATGAAGACAACCAGACTCACATTCTTTAGGAGTCTTTAGTTCAATCAATAAGCAACTTGCACTTGGAAAGACCCAAACATACCATCAAAAATGACTGTAATCCACGTTCCCCCTGCAACGCTACCTTCTTCAGGTTCAATATGGAAACTCAGGCAAGGCACTGTAGAGGAAGGAGAAAAGCCCTTGTTTGGAAGGCCAGATTCAATCCCCCGGCTTCCCCAAAGCAAAGTTGAGCATTCATTTGAATCCCCAGAAGGGTCTAGCAAAGCACAGACTGTGAGGCCCTACTCCCTTGTTTCTGATTCAACAGGTGTGGGATGGGGGCCAAGAATACATACATTTCTACCCAGGTAATGCTGGTCCTACAGCCTGAGAACCACACCTTGACAATTCCCATTTTAAGCGAAGTTCTGACTGATTGTCTTATCTTAGACACTCAAAACTCAGTGTTTGTCAGGACAATTCCGAAAATCTACTCCCTCTGGAAAGGTCCTCAAGATCAAATCTGGTTTCAAATTGAATGGATAATATCTCCTTTTTTTCCCAATCTTTCTTTAGGTGGTCATATTGAAATGTAAAATCACCACTTATTTCTTGTGCTTCCACTTCCCAAAGAAGAGGAAAAAGTTTTAAAACCATATTTTAATCCTCCTGCTCAGTACCCCATCTTCTCATTCCCCTCTTTTGAATACATGATTAGAATGCCTCCCCTAATGGATGCAAAAATTCTCTAGATTTTTGCTGGCCTGCGAGAGAAGCCCTGAACCATGGATTAGTGCTGGAACCTCTTTTTAAAAGAACAGTATAGACTTTACATGCCAGCTGGAATAGATTCATAGACACCAAAAGATGAGCATGGCTTTAATCCATCCTCTGTCTTTGAAGATGCTCTTTTACATGCCTTGGTCAAGATAAAGCCAATTTAAGGAAGCCAGCAAAAACCAGTCAGCAACTCAGCAAGGTCATGAACAGGAAAGATATTTGCAGAGAGAACACTCGGCAGTTTCTCTGCCAGAAAAGTGGAAGGACAGAGCAGATCACCCTAACTGTGGTTAGCCCAGGGCTGCCATGCATAGTTGTGCCTGCACAACCCAAGGTGGTGGGGAATCATTTACATTAGCACAATCACTCATAGCAGCCCCGGGCATTCCAGCCCATGCTTATCCCTCAGATGTGTATCAGCTACTTCCACCTAAAGGAAACCAAAACCAAATGCCATAAAAAGATACAGAGGGTAATCAAATTCACAGCAAAAATCAGAGACATATTTGAGGGGAAAAAAAGGATTTTAAAACAAGCAGTCATTAATCGACAAGGCGAAGTAAACTACTCTCTTTGCTATAAATTCTAGACAGGGCTGCCCCTGTGTAGTTAAGGGGGCTCAGGAGACTAAGGTGCAGGCTATGAAAGTTGTGGATCCGGGTTTGAGATGCAGAGCTGGAGGTGGGTAAAAAAAAATATCTGAAAAGAATTGCATGATATATTTTAAAAAGGAATTATAAAAAGAAGGTTATTATTAAAAACACTAGCCTATAACAGCAACCTTCATTGACCTTTAAAAATTAAAGTCTATATTTATAACTATTTACTATACAGCTTCAATCACTAATAAAAAAAATATTTTATTAAATAGAAAAAAATAACTTAAACAGCCCCCATCACCAAATATAGTATATGAAGTATTAATAAACTAGCGCTCAAGATAATTTGTTGTGTTCTATCTATAATTCCTTCAAAACACACCCACTTACCTGCCAAAAGTATTTCAATACTTGTCAGAGAGATCAACCAGAAAGTCATCTTGTTCACTTAAATCAATCCTCTCAAAATTGCTCAGACATTAATAACATTTTCAATTTTGACTGGAGCAGCATAACTTTTGTGCTTTATAAAATATAAAACGAAAAGTCAAATCAGTTTTTGCTCACATAATATTACTTTACTGTATTTAAACTGGTGAAATTACCAATAGGGCTTAAAGTTTTCAAAGGGAACCACCATCCTTCTAAGTTTAAGAGGAAAAAAAGGAGTCTAAGAACCTTGAACATATTACCCCCACATCCTCCTTGTCCCTCCAACACATATCGTGTATGTTTAAGCTAAGTAATTAAAAACGTCTTTCATTTATTCATTCTCGAATAAAAGCTGAACTTTAAAAATAAATAAATTCTTGATATCAAAATAGCAATTAAGAGGAAAGAAGAGTGCTCTGTTTTGTTTTCTGGGCTCTTCCAGAAACTAATCGACACAAAAAAGTAAAGCGCACAAAAGGCAAATATAAAGTATGGTAGTGGATGGATTTTAAGAAAAAATGGTACTAATGGGAATTTCAGGAATGGTCTTAGGCTCACAGCAGAGTAGAAGGGGCAGAGAAAAACAAGTGGAAAAGCTGTACCCTCAGACCCCATGACTCTGGAATCCCTCCATCCCATTCCACCACATTCAGTATGCAAATTCTATTTTCCTTAAACACTGCCTTTATGGTGCATCTTCTGCTAACAGCATTTAAGTCTTTGCAGAAACTCCATTGTTTGTAAAATGATGGTAAAAGTACTTAAGATCTGTATCAAGATTAACTGAGAAGAGAGAGATAAATTAACACCAGGCCTGACACAAAGGAGAGACTCCCACAAATGTTTGTCCGCCTTCTCTCTTTGCATGGAAAAGCCCTCTCTCTATTTGTGCAGCCTTGTCACAATCTGGCCCCACTGTCTTTCAACTACTTGCATTGCTCCAGAGCGTGAACCCTTGCACTGCACTTAGCCTGGCAGACAAGCCTTCTGCAAGTCAGCCTCTGCCTCATCTCTCTTACTCTCTCCAGGCTTAATGAAATCCTAGACTCCTGCTCAAGAGTTGCCTCCTCCACGAAACTGGGATTCCTAAACAGGTACCTGCACAGGAGAGGGCAAGGAGAGACAGAAGAAAGAGGCAGACCACAACAGACTGGCAGGTAGCAGTTTAAAAAAGCAAGGGAACTCACATAGGGATAGTCAAGGTATGTCTTCAACAGTCACAGACAGGTAGATCTCTGAATCTGCTCACCAGAATCTTAAGTTTCTACAGACCCTGGGTTCGCTTCAATACAGAATCCAGGTCTGAACAGCACATCACTCTCTCAAGGCTGCATCCTGGAAAACAGCTGGGGCTCTGGGGGGCGGTGGGAATGGTGCACAGAAGGTATATTTCAACCATGGAAAGGGGATGGTGCACAGAAGGTATATTTCAACCATGGAAAGGGGCAGGAGCTTCTGATTGCACCTCCCCAACTCACAGGTCAACTGATGGTCACGTTCTCCCAGTGACCTCCTCCAGTACCCATTCATTGGAGATCTCATCACCCTTTCCTTGCTGGACCTCCTGCTTATGTCCAGTGTAGTTGGGACAGAGAGTGCAGGACTGCAGGCCTAGTCTTTTAGACTCTCCATTCCTCACAGAGGTCCAGGGACCGGTTTTTCATTTCCACCACTGGCTTCATGCAAAAGTTCCAAACTTTCAGTATTCAGTAAATTCTGATTGGTAGCTACATATTTCAATCATCTAAGCCTGAGTTACCTAATGTGAAAGACAGGTCTCACACAGGTGGGCTCCATGGAAGCCTGGCTGAAAACTTCTATGCCGTGTGTATAACTTTACATATAAGCCTCTGTGCCCTATGACTGCTCAAAAGGTTTCTGAGCTGGTCTCCAACACCCCCAAGTCAGAGGGCACAGAGAAAATCCTCTGAATAATACGGGTTCTGAAATTTTCTTAAAGTTAAAAAATTTTACAAAATTAGATGCATGCATATGTCGCTAAACATGTATCTAATTTATATGTTAAGCAAATACTGAGACTCACAAAAATAAGGATACCACCTCAGAAAATTTATAAAAGTTATAGTAAATTCCCAGAAGAATATCTGAAAAAATATTAGAATAAATTTCTAGGTATATCCTGATTAAGATATTCTGATATAAAAATCATCTATATTTAGTTCAATTCCATAAATCATCACATGTCTAACATATTCTAGGCACTGTGCTAGAAACCCCATGGGAAAACAAAAATAATCTATGTACTTGCCCTCAAATCCCTAGCAGATGGGGTAGGGATGTAGGCTCCTTGGATTTATGAAAAAAGCTCTAAAATTTTCAAGTAGATCCAATGACAGTTCCTTTAAGTTGCAATATTCCCCTGCATTTTTATATCTAGTCAGAGTAGAATTTGATTTTAAAACATTCCATTTTCAGAAACACATCTATTGCACAGAAAAAAATACCCCCAACATCCGCTACTTAGTCCAAAAACACAGGATCTGATTTGCTTGTGAACACCCAGCAGAACATCCTTGGTGTGAGAAGGTCTGTTTTCAATCTGAGTATATAATTTTAACATTTAATTTCAGTGCCTACTCCTAAGCTTAGAACAATGGAAATAAATATTCACACATTGGTTTTCTTAAAGTCTTATGTTCAGACCATCTTTTCATCTAGAACAGAACAACCAAATCCATTAAAAATGCATTTTTTCTAATTTTTCAATTTATTAATTCACTATTTCTTCCTAAGAGTAGTCTCAGCCTTTCCCTAATTCTTCTAGCCAGAAAATTTTCATTTAGAGGATTGCTGTATACATTTGGTCAAGTCTCTCTCTTCTCTCATTCCCCCTCTTCCTTTCCTCCTTCCCAGTTTAGCCTCCCCTCCCTTGGGGCTTTTGAAACAGAGTTGCAAGATCGCTGCCATAAAGCCCCCGTTTCCTTTTGTCATGAGACTCCATACCTAGAAAACAGATAGCAGAGAACTTTTCCAGTCAAACAGTACCTTTTCTGTTTCTGTCTCTTTTCTTGTGACTCAAAGGAGAAATGGTCTTTCCTTTCCAAATGAACTTAATCCTCTCTGCCAAGAACCGATGGTCTTGTTATCTGGTGAGAGTCCAGCCTGCAGCTCCTAGGCAGGTAGCTCAATCATGTTGCATTGTAAGTCACCTAACTGGTTTCTGTCCAGGTCAAAGATGTGCCAAAGTAAAAGTTCAGAGCTAACAACAGGGCAAGTTTAATGATTAACACAGCAACTGAGGCTTTTTCTTGAGGGCCTTTTACTAATGACCAAAGGAAGGGTGTTTTACAGATTTTTCTGTCTACTGCATGTGACCTAGTTTAAGTACAAGTTCACCCAGTGAGATCAATAACTGAAATTTTTTCCAGTAGTCAGTGACCCAACACTGGGACCAGGAGAAAAGGCCACCAGAGAACTGATCTTCATTCACGAGCAGTTTTTGGTTTTCATCAAGAGGCATGGCTTGCAAGTGCCTGTTATGGGCTGACATTCTCATTGTAGGAGTGTGGGTCTAAAGAAGCAGAGGAAGGAAGTGTCTTATTTAAAGCCAACTAGACCATCTATCACAGTCATAGGTTTGAGAAAGAATCAGAGAACCAGTGGGCTTAGAAGTCAACACCACCTCTTACTTGGTTCACTTTTGACTTTTCTCTCTCTGTCCCATCATCAATTCCAATTTACATCACAACTTCCTGATCACACCAGTTCATGCCCAGTGGTTCCTCACCAGAAGAAATGCTCATCTTCTTTTCCTACACCTTCTTTTGGGAGAGGAGACTTTCCAGTAGAAATAGCACAGAGTCTCCAATCCAAAGGACCACCAGTAGACCTTGCAAGAGCAGATATAACACATGGAAATATAGTACAACTCTGATAAGAGCAATGGAATTACCCCCTAGAAAGTGTGGGAGCTTACATTAAATCTTCTAAATATCACAGATTAGCCACTAGTTACAAGCAGAAGAATCTTCCTAGTGCTGCAGCCAGTTGTGTAGAGACAGGGTGGCTGGCCAGATAGATAATCCACACTTTGCCTACCTACTGAACTTCAATAACATTCTAAATTCAGCCGACCATATTTCTTTGAGACAGAAACGGGACACTGGGATGGTAAAAACAGGATGGGGTTATGCTAGTGACTAAGGGGAGGCGGGGAGCAGAGCAATCCAGGCCAGTAACCTGTCAGTATTATGCAGTGCTGATCAGCGATCACATAGTCATGGTGTGTGTGTGGTTAAGTGGGACTTCATACAAATGGCCAGGGCTGGTACAAGGAATTTTGGCACCTTAGGCTAAAACCAAATTTGGTGCCCCTATAAGCCTTGGTCTAAATGTCCTGCCTAAAACACATGCTTCTTTAGCAACCCCAGAGTCAGAAATAAACAATAACCCCCCACACACAGTGCCAGAGACAACCCCTCATAGTATTTACCTGCAGCTCCACCATGCTTCAGCTCGGTTCCCTTTGAAGAAACTGGCACATGCAGAGTGGGAGCAGTGGAGGGCGAGGGGGCCGGGGAATCCTCTTCCTGAGACGACTGTTTGCTCACAAGAAGTGAGAACAGCAATAACACCTTGGCCCACTGCAGTCAGCACCAGCAAGGACTTTCTTTAACACGGGGCAAAAGGGGCAATTGCTTTTGGGCCCCCTCAACAGACTGGGCCCGGGGTACCTCAACTATTCCTTTTGCCCCACATTAAAGATCACCCTGGTTTATTAAAAATAGGACAAAATTGACATTTATATCAAAATGATGGGGCGGTTGGAAAATATGAAGAAATGATATTGTCCCATTTAAAATGGTACTTATGGTCAGCCTTTTCTAGATCCCACCCCCAGTGCAACTCAATACACATCATTCGAGTCACATTTGTGTGCATGTTATATAGGTGATGGGGGTGGGGAGCAGTGTACTTTGGGAGAGACATTCAAAGGGGATTTCAGAATTAATGGCATTTTTTTATTTTTACCAAAAAAATTTCATGAATCACTTAAATGATTCAAAAAAGTAAAGAATGTAACACAGCTTCTACCCTTGGAGGCTTGCTGTCTGTCAGGGGAAGCACAAATATAGCCTCACTTGGTTACTCTATTGTAGTCGACTCTCCTGATAAAGATGTAATACATTTATTTCTTGTTCTTTTAGCAAGACATTTCCAGAAATTAACCCCTTCTATCTGTAGATGAATACATTATAATGAATGTTTATAATTCTTTTGGAAGCCTAGCTGTTAAGACTTCATCCTAAAAAGCAGCCCAGTTTTCTTATGAGTAGACTGATTTCTTTGCTCTTGACTAAAAGAATCCTAATGCTGTACAAGATTGTCAGTGCTAACACAGGGAGCGTCCCAAGCAAACCAGCGTGGTTGATCACCCTGCATCTAAGAAAACAGGGAAATGAATGTAATGCACTTTACAGAGATCTTATTCCAGAAAAATAAAAGATTCTCTAAAACACTTTGATACTCAAAGGAGAGAGACTTGAGTTGCTCATAAAATTCACTTATGTAACTCAACTTCTGCCATGTCAGATCAGATAACACAGGTGTTACAAAATCCAATGTTTTCCAAACCACAGCAGCGTCTTTTTCTTTGAACTGAGAACATCTCTGAGAGATGTGGGCAAAACAGCGTATGTCAGTTTCTGACTTACAGTACAGCTTCTTCTCCCAGGGTTCAACAGAATTTAAAACAAATTATACCAGCAGGGAGCAACAACACCAAAGCAATTAATTTTTTCCTAGTTTGATACTATGTTACTCTTTGAATCCAGGGGCCCAACTGAGATTTCTGAAGTGTATCTCATACTTAGTTTTAAAATTATGAGTGACAGTGGAGTCATACATTGTTGAAGCCCAGTAGAATA
Organism: Solenodon paradoxus; assembly: GCA_004363575.1. Classification (NCBI taxonomy): domain Eukaryota; kingdom Metazoa; phylum Chordata; class Mammalia; order Eulipotyphla; family Solenodontidae; genus Solenodon; species Solenodon paradoxus. Next base: position 119,857 of record RJWH01001572.1, read on the forward strand.
CTTGCTTTAACAGAAGAGTGTTCTGATATTGTCAGATTCTATATCTTGGAGGAAATTGTTTCAAAAGTGGAAGAAACGTCTTCTCCTTCAGTGGAAAATGTTGCTCAGCTGATGGAATGGCGGAGTCCCATACCTGACAAGAGGGACGGAGAGGCTATAAAAATGAGGGGATTCCAAAAATCTAGATGTGAGATTGGCTTCAGAGTTAAACAGTAAGAGCAAGTAATGGATCAAATTGCTCATAAGCCTTAAAGCTATTAATACATCTAAAGAAAACCATTCAATGGCCTATTTGTGAAGAGCAGAGTGTGGTAATTTTTAAAAACTCTCTCAATGATCTCACCAAAAGGAGGGTCCGTGTCTCCTTCCTCCTGAAACTAGATGGGCTGGTGACTCATTTGAAACCAAATGCTGTTGGAAATGATGTTGCCTAACTTTCAAGGTTATTTGAGAAAATACAACGCAGCTTTGCCTCGTACATTGGAACACTGGTCATTGGGAGTTCTGAGCCAAGCCAGAGAGAAAAGCAACTACCCTGTGGCTTCTCTATAAAACCGTCTCTCTTTTTTTCATTAATTTCTGCAACAAACCCTTAGTCGGTGTCAGAAAAAGGCTGAGCATGTGACTCTGAGCTACACTAATAGGTTGAGAAAGATACTGAAAGATAGGGAGATGGGTCAGTCTGTGAAGAGTTTTGTTTTTTCGGTTGTTTTTTTGTTGTTCCTGTCATCAAATAATTATTTTATACTATCGGCTTTGGAAAGCTGTCAATGCTTTCAGGCCATCGAATGACTTCAATAGACACAAAGGAAAATTCTGACAGCAGTCTGGGCTGGCAAGGAGGAAGACAGGATGCAGAAAAAGAAGTGAGGAAGCCTTGGGGATGGAGATCTCAAGGAAACTGGATTGATAGGAAAATTATGATTACCTGGCCTCCAACAGCAACCAGAATCATGAAGGAGAGAGAATAAGTTTGAAAGGAATTTCTGATGAACTGATCAATTATAGAATGTACAGATGCTGCCCATCTGGGTAGGACTAATAGGACGAATGGCCATGTGATGACTGAGATTGTGTGGTGGAAGCTGGTGGTGCCTAACTCAGATCTCCTTTACCAGGCTGGTGCTCCCATTCCTCAGATATGTGAATGTAGGTGCCCTGATGAGAGCAACCTTTCCCCTGAGACTTTCCCTCAGCCCCAGAAGTCACCTTATCAGGAAGGTTAACAATCCTCACCAAAGCAGTCCAAAGTCCCTGACTGTGAAATATAAAAGGCCAGTCCCGTTGCCTCAGAAAAGGAGGGCTGTGCAGTGCCATTACTCCCCAGGGCTAAACAAAGGGTCAGGCTGAGGTTTGATTTCAGTTTAACCACATCTTTGCTTGGTTTCCTTCCTACCCCCATTCCTTTACAAATTCTTTCCTGAGGTTATACCTCAAAAAACACCTTGCCTATGAATGCACCCCATAGGTTGTGCCTCTGGGGAACCTGATGTAAGAGAGAAAGCAGGATAAATATGAAGAGAAAGTGTTTAAAAACTAGTAGAAAATGGGGAAGGAGGTGAGTTAATTGAGTAAAGGGGATCAATTGCATTACAGTGGGTGAAAACTGAACTTTTGGTGGTGATCATATTGTAGAGCATACAGATGTTGAATTATAATACCGTACGCCTGAAACCTATGCAATGTTTCAAACTAATTTTAAAAAAAAAAGCTTTTTTAGAGAAGAGAAAATGACTTAAAAGTAACACAATGATTTCAGTTGAAGATGCTTCCAGATAAACTAGTATGTACAAAACATAATATTCTGAAATAAAGGATCAAACATTTCAAATCTATGACTCCCTAGTCTCACAGTCTAGGGCAAGTTCAGGTGTGCTTCAGTCTTGCACTCTTTGTCACTCTGCTGGGTGGTGTCAGGGGCAACTGGAGACCAAGATCCATTGTTCCAAACTTGAATAACTTTATCTGTTTACCTGAGGGTAGAATTCAAATGCTATCATTTTCTATGTGTGCCTCAAGCGAAACATTTAGGAAAACTCTGCTTAACCTCCCTGCATCCCAGAACCCCATCAGTGAAATAAATATTTTTATGCAGATCCTCCTTGACTTACAATGGGGTTACATCCTGATAAATCCATCATAAATTTAAAATGTTACCAGTAAAATATGTATTTAATACACTTAACCTGTAGAATCTTAGTTACATAGCTTAGCCTAATCCATCTTAAATATATTCAGAAAACTTTCATTGGTCAACAGTTGGGCAAAATTATCTAATGTAAAGCCTATTTTTAATAAAATTGAGCATCTCAGATTCAGATGGGCATTTTATAGATATGGTGGTGGAATAAGAAAACACAATATTCAAAAAATGCCGACAACACAGTACATGTTTATCAGTTGTTTATCTTGTACTGACTGGGAGCTGCGGCTCACTCCCACTGCCCAGTGTCACCAGAGAGTGTCATACGGCTATCCTGGGGGAAAAAAAGGCAAAATTCAAAGTATAGTTTCTACCGAATGAACTGCTTTGGCACCATTGGAAACAAAAATCCTCAGTCAAACCATCATAAGTTGGGGACCATCTATATTCCAACTTAAGAGAGTATTCATGAAGAAGAGATGAGACAGCCTAGCATTGTAGAGTCAAGAGTTATGCCCTATAAATATAATTCTCATTAGTTACCACCAAGGGGCATGACCAGGAGGTACAGCTGCTCAAAGATAGTCTCACCTGATACAGGCTACTGGGCTCTTAGTCAAATGCTCATCTCTTTCTTTTTCCTTCTTGTTAAAAGGAAGCAGAAATCATCTGACACGTGTGGCACCTCTTTGATTATTCTCTCTGAGACCTTCATGTATCTTTTTTACAACAAATTGGAGATGGGAGGATTGAGGAGAAGTGGGAGGGAAAATATGAAACCAAGATCTCTTCCTAATATTGTCCTGTATTTTCAGTGTTCTTGTAAGTGAACTGTGCTCTTCATTTCAGAACTTTGATGGCACCAAGCATGTCTTATTTATAGATAACAACTGCTACAGAACTTCAAAAGGGGCACATATCCAAGCCAGAGACATGGAGGGAACACTCTGAAGTGCTAAGTTCTCAAACGCATAATGAAAAGGATGGTACACAGCAACTTCTGAAATCTAGCTCTTAACATGCCAAGAATGCCCCATTGTCCCCCTGGAACAGTGGTTGTCCAAAGCCTTTTATGTCAATCCAGAGGACAATTCTCAGACAATGTCAGTAATATGAGTGGACTTAATTTGACTTTCTGTCACCAACTGACAAGCTCTCACATTGACCAGAATCGTCCATAATCTGTAAAGACTACCTCCAGAAAATGAACACCTAATTCTCAACCTATGTTTGTTTTAAAAAGAAATGAAAAAGTGTGGTGGACTCAATAATGGCATGCTCAATCTCCAGATCCTACCCCCAAAACCTGTGACTATGTTGTTTTGCATGGTCAATGGTACTTTGCAGGAGTAACTAAGGATTGTGACTAGATTGTACTAGATTATCCCGGTAGGTCTATGTAATCACAGAGGTCCTAACAAGAGGGAGGTAAAGGGATCAGTCAATAGCAGGAGACGTGATAAGAGAAGCCAAAGGCTGATGTAATACAAGAAAGTGATCATGGACCAAGAATGCAGGTGGTTGAAGAAAACAGATGTACCCCCATATAAAGTTGTTCTTTAGAAAGAAACAGCTGTGCTACCATTTTTACTTTTTAACCCATTGAGACTGATTTTTGGACTTGTGACACTCAAAATTACAAGATAATAATTCATGCTATTTCAACCACTAGGTTTCTGGTACTGTGTCACAACAACCGTTGAAAACTAACACAGTCAGGAAAAGATAGTTTTTGGTGTCATCGAATGTATGTCTTCAACGTTTGTTTTACTCAGCATTATGTTTTTAATAAGATGTATTGATGTTGTTATGTGTTTCTCCTCATGTAGTTCATTTGATATTCTTTTGGGTGAGAATGTCAGCATTTACCCATTCTCTTTTGATGGACATCTGAGTTGTTTCCAGGGTACTATCTTTATGAACAATGCTGCCATGAATGTTCTTTCCTAATTCACAAATATGAGACTCTCTAGGCTGTAGACTGTAGAATGGAATTGCTGTTATATTAAAGATACATTAACTTTGTAAGATAATGCAAAATTATTTTCCAAAATGTTATGAAAAAATCCCCTCTGATCTGCATTCTTGCCATTTCTCAGTGTTATCAGACATTCTCAAGCAGGGGACCCAGCTAAGCTATACCCAGACTCCTGATTCACTGAAATTGTGAGATAACATGTATAGTTTTAAGCTGCTAAATTGATGATAATTTATAACAATAGGCAACAAATACCAATGTGGTTGTGTGGTTGTATATTTAATTCATTCGCTGGGCACTTTTTGCAAGTTGTGTGTGTGTGTGTGTGTGTGTGTGTGTGTGTGTGTGTGTGTGTTCACCTTAGAAGACAATCATGCAATAATCATGCAATTATCCATAAAATGTCTTGGGTTACTTAGCTCCCAAGTTTCCCCTTCAATACTTGATGTTCTCTCTCTTCCTGCCCCCTTCAAAATTACCAAAGATATTCAAAAAGCAGTTTCTTAATTAAAATTGAAACAAAGCAGTTTTTTTTTTTAAGAACTGGAAAAACTTTTAGGACTCAGGAAATTATGAACTTTTATTTAAATGTGTAGATTTAAAAAAAGACTAAAAAAGACCCTAGTTTGATTCCTACTTCAGTGTGAACACAGGCAAAGCCCTTGATGCCTCTGTCTACAAATAGATGATCTCTGTCAAATGCAGAAGGCAGTTTCTTTATTTTGAAGATCAGATGAAAGAATAATTGTGAATACACTTTAAAACTGCCAAGTTCCTTCCAACGGAAAGTATTGATGTTATTTGAATCTTTTACTAAGAACATGTATTCATACATATTGCATGTGATTTTGAAAAAATAGATGAATGGTCCTGGGAATGAAGGCACAAATGTTATTATGTTTCAGCATCAAATGGCTATAAGAAAATGAGCATGATAATATCATTATGTATTCAATGAATTTTAATAAATTATTAAATTTGAAATGATTTCATAATACCATATTTCGAATTGAATAGGAAACTAAACTGAAATGAAAATGTGGTCACAGAAAGGAAAAATAAGATGGAAGAAAACATTAAGTAGGAGTTATTGTTTTGCAAATTCACTTCTGTGAAAAGTTGAAGTGAAAACTAGAGGTAGCTGGCCACCCTGGACCACGATCCCTTCAGAAAATCCTTTTCACTCCTGGGCCACATGACTCACCCCTCTCTTCGGAGCCTCCTTATTCCCTGCACACAATTGACAACTACCCACAGGGCTCCTCAAGGGCAGCAGGAGATTCCTGAAACGTGATCCCAGCTCACTGTCAGGGACAGTTGTTCAGAGTGGAAAAAATCTCCCTGAGGTATTCAGCCCGATTGGCAGCCTCTGCTGAGGAAAGGGGAAAATTTGCAAGGGATTTGGTGGCATGTGGCCTTCCTGCCCCACCTGCTCCCTTTGCTCCCAAGGAGCAGCTGCCTGTCCTCAGAGCACGCCGTCTCCTGCCCAAGAATGAAAAGATGACTCTGCTCCCAGGTGCTTTGTAGTCAAAAGCTGCCTAGAAGCCACACGGAAGACCCCAGCACAAGCAAGAGATTCATTCAAGGCAAACAGCTGCTACGAAGAAAACTGACTGGAACCCAAGTGAATCATGCTAAGTAGCTGAACCCAAGCAAGTTTTAATTTAAGCCAAATTCAACAGGATAATCAATTCAACCAGCTTTTTGACATGGAGAAGAGGAAAAATGATCTGTATTTTTCATATATATCCTTTTACATTGAAGCTTTTCCAAGAAACGTCATTTTTTTTTAATATTTCAAATAGAAAAGGGAGGTCAAGTCAAAAACAAATGTGTGGTTCCCTACAACTATTGATTCAAAATAGAATAAAGATTAAGATTTACCAAGATATTCACAGAACTATACCAAGATCTTTTTGCCCATTCTTTGACTTTTGAGCTGTCTGGCACCTTACTCCCAGGTGATTCCGTGATAGTGGTCTGTGCGTAGATCCAAAGGCTTCAGGGAAAACTTGCTCCCACGTGTAGCTGGGAGAGATGACTGTCATCCTCCCTTGTAACTTCTTCACAGCTGGGATGGTTGTTGGGGAAGACTAGGGGGCAGAAAGGAAATCCCAAAACAGAACTGAGTCTAAAGAGAGTTGGAATAATGTTCAGAATAGCCTTATAGCAGTGTCACAGGAAGGATTTGACAAAGTTCAAGGTTCCAGTTAGAGATTGTGACGACTCTGACACTCAGTTAGAAGTGACCAAGCCAACAAGTTTGAGAAACAGACATCCTGGAACCATGAAATGGTTTGATGAATTTTAGCCCCACTGGTGCAAGCTGACACCAATTTTTTACTTATCACCCACTTCCATGGCTTCACCTACTATCTACGTGCTGATGACTTGAGTCTTCTGGGCTCCTGACCTGAATATCTAACTGCCAACACAGTATTTCCACTTGACTCTCTCAGACACTCGAAACTCAGCAAGTCCAAAGACTTTGAGCTCTTGATCTTCTGCCTGAAATCTCTTCCTCCTCCCGTGTTTTCTGTCTCCAGGAATAGAACGGTTATTCACACAAGTACTCACACTAGAAACCTTAGAATTTTTCCTGACACAGCTTAGCTTCCCATTTCTAATCAATCACCATGTCTTACAGATTCAGCCTTAACTATCTCCACCTCCATTGTCCCAACTGTAGTTCAGTCTGTGACTTTAGCCCCAAACTGCATCAAGATCCTCCATTCTTGTCACTATATCCACACATACTCTCCCAACATATTTGTTCCAAGCTTCCAAGGTAAATATTTTTAGTGGAAATTTAATTGATTTGTTTGTCAAAATCATTCAATAACTTCCCAATAAACTGGAAAATTTGTAAAACGGTCTACCAAGCTCTTCCTAATTTTTATTCACTTAATAAATATTCACTAGTAACTACTATGTGACAGGCACTGCTTAAGCACTAAAGTAGAACAGTGAATAAAAGAGACAAAATCCATTGTCCTGGTAGAACCTTTAATCTAGTAGATAAGAAGGAAAATAACAGGGAATGGAAGCAACGTTTATAACAGCTTATACTGTGTTAACTGCAAAGGAGGAAAATAAAAGAAGAAATGTCAGGATGGGAACTAAAAGTTTTGATAGGTAAGTTAGGGAAGACCTCAGATAAATACATAGAAGAAAAAAGGAGCAACCCACAAATATTTCAGATAAGAGTTTCAGGCAGAGAGACAGCAAGTGCAAAGGGCTTAAGAGAGGATCCTTGATATTTAGTGACCCGAATACAGTGAGAAAGAAGATGTGCTCAGATAAGTAGTGGTTGAGCGTCTGGAAGATGTTGCAAATTGTATGGGATCTTGTAGGTCATCAAAAGTACCAGACTTTGACTCAGTCTAGGATGGGAAGAAGTGAAGTGTCATGAGCAGAGGAGTGATGTATGTACTCACTGTGTACTGGGCGCAAGTATCAGCATTAAACGAGACAATTAAGTTTGGTGCTTCCATGTGCATCCTGTTGGAAGAAGAAAAGCATTATACAATTAAATAATAAATGAACAAGATGAGTTCAGAAAGTGAAGAACACTAATCATCAAAAGAAAGCAAGGTGATGTAATGATGGTGATGATAAGATTGCCTGGCATCTTTAGATATTCAGGGAAGGCCACCGTGAGGCAATGATGTATTGGCTGTCACCAAAATGTACAGAAAGATATAGACACTTGAATTTCTGGGGACAAGAAGGAGCAAGGATAGAAGATCAAAACATGTGCACAAAATGAAGTATCGACAGAATGGAAGGAAGGTCAGAATGACTTGAGAATAGTGCCTGGGTGAAGTAATGGACTGAATTGAGAGAAGCCAGTGCAGTTCATAGGTTTACATAATTTATGAATGAGATCACATAAGGCTTTTAGATTTTATTTTAAATAAAATAGAACTCTATTAGAAGGACTTAGTCATAGCATAAGATAATGTGATTTGTGTTTTTAAAGATCATATGGCTATTTAGTACAAATTGATGAAAAGTGATATGAGTAGTGGTGGTGTTGGTTTGGAACATGGTGGTAATGAACTAGAAGGGAAAAATATTGGAAAGACTGATGAAAGACTGGATATAGAAAGTGAAGAGAAAAGCAACACTGACCTGGGTGTGGGACTGGAGCTACTGAATATTACTTTCTGAAACGGGGAATAATGAAGGAGAAGCATAAAGTGGAGGTAAGAATTTAGATTGCAATTTGACCATGTTAAATTTGAGTTACTTCTTAAAACTTTCAAGCAGAAAAAGTCAAATGGGAAGCTGAATATATGAGGAGAAAGACTCAAGAGAGGTTAGTTTAGAGTCACCTGCAGATGGATATTACGTAAAGCCATGGGGTTGGGTAGAATTCCCTCAGGAAATATTACAACTAGAGAAGTGCCACTATGACTTACAGGCCAAGCAAAAGAGAAAGAAACCCCCAAAAGTAAGAAGATATGACAAGTGAAGAAGTGAATGGTGCTGAGATGCCACAATGGGACTAGAAAAATAGTTGTTGACCTTGGCAATATGGAAGTCATTAGTGACCTGGCAAAAGTGATTTCACTACAAGGAGAAATGCAAGTGTAAGTATTAATGGGAAGAGAGAATTAGAGTGAAATATGGATACAGGCACAATGTTTTCACGAAGTTTGTTATGGCATATTTTTGTTATTGTTGCTGCTGTGTGGTAATGGTGAAAATGACTGTGCTTCCAACTGCGGCCAGTCCCTGGGACAAAGACTGTCCTTAGTTACCAGAGCACTGGGTGATAGAATGTGGGTGAATCAATTGAAATCCATCAGTACACTATGAAATCACTCTAAATGCAGGCCATCAAGAGAGTGGGTCATCAGTGGCATCAAAACAACATCCAGCTAATTATTTTTGACTGATGCACAGAACAAGCCACTTCTGGATTTGAGGAATACTCATAGAACACCACAAGGGCAAACAGCTTCTCAAGGACAGGAAGTATCTCTAATTCATTTCAATATCCCCAGAACCTCATATAACAGGTACATAGGAACTTTAATTAAATGTGTTGGACAGATAATGAAGGGAAATAAAGAAGAGAGGAAAGATGGGAAGGAGAGAAGGGAGGAAACATATATAAAATTTAAGATTACTGCCTTATCATAGTTATAATGTATAAGGTCAGTTTCTGTGTCTCCTTTCTTCAAAGCGCTTCACCAGCAGGAAGTAAATTAAACCACATGTTAAAATTCAGTGTATTGGCACATCCTGGTGACTCAGGCACAAAGCTGGCACCTGGGTTATGGACGACAAAAAAACCAAGGACCAGGGTTCATATCCCAAGGCTGGGGAAACAACCAAAAATAAATAAATAAAAATACATTCTCCTTGGCTTCTTCCTACTTTTTTTTTTTTTTTTTTTAATAAGTCGCCCCTTCCTCCTCTTCCTCCTCCTCCTCCTTCTCCTTTCTTTCTCTCTCTCTCTCTCTCTCTCTCTCTCTCTCTCTCTCTCTCTCTCTCTCCCCTCTCTCTCTCACAAACACACACACTACTCACACTAAAACACACAGTTTATAAAAGAGCTCATATATGACTTTCATATTTTATTGGAAATAAAATGAAACTCTGTTTGAGACAGGCAAAGGACCCTACTTCATTGGCCAAAGTTTCTGTTTGTAATCCTCAAAAGAAGAAAGTGAACTCGAGACAAATACACAGGATTGTTTTCCTTCTCCTATGAAAATACATGCACAGTGCCATAAAGATCAACATAATAAAAGGCCCCCAGAAGGTCTAGAGAAGGGATGCTTTGCTTTTGACATCACAAGGGGATGCTCTTAAATGCTCTCTTGGGGATGGGAGTCAAGCCCGTGGTAAGACCACTCATTTGAGTGGTGGAACTTGCTGCCATGCTCTGACTATAAGAATCCAAAGCAAAATGCAGTCTGTAGATTTTTATCAAGCAATTTAAGTTTCATGCTGCTTTGACAACAGGTTTGAGGCTTCTTTGGTTTCAGTCATGAGCTCAGCCCAAGCAGTCCTCCTCTATTAGAGGGGGTTTAAGAGGTGTGCTACCAGCTACCTCCACCACAGGGGCGGCGATATTCTTCATGTGAGGTGAGCTGAGATTAATGGGTCACTTCCTCTCCACCCTTTTCATCCAAATAGCATGGAATATCAATGCTGACTTTCTACGGGTGGTTTGAAATAAGCTATGAAGATGGACTTGTGCCATTTCTTAGTAAAAAGAAGATGTCACTGGTTCCTAAATATTCATCTTCAACTCTCCTTCTCTCTCTCTCTCTCTCTCTCTCATTTATTATGTATCCTCCTAAGTATCTAAATGCTAAATCTTAATCCATCATCTAACCTCATAACATGTCCCTACCAAATAGATGTCTTCCTAAACATGTCCTTACTCTTCCACCACAGTAGCCATGTCTGTGAAGCCCTCCCTTCTGGCTCTTAAAACTAGACTGGCCTATCTTCAGTGTCTCCGAACTGGCTCACTTCCTCAAGCCTTGTCTCTCTTCAAGTTTCTCACCCTACAGGCAGTGTGGTCTTTCGGTTCCCCAACTCCAACCCTTCAGTTGCTCCTGGGGTCTTCATATTAAAGCCTAGTTTCCTCAAAATGACAGGATTGCATTTCCCGTTAGAACTTTGCTTGACAATTTTTTCTGTCCAGGATGCATTTCCCCATCGTTTTCTCTGATAATGACTGATTCCTACTTCTCTTTTAGTTCTCTTCTTAGATACCACTTCCTGTCCCTGTGAGGACTAACTACTCTCCTATATTTATCCTTGTGCTTTCTGCTCTCACTGTCTCTGTGTCAATCAGACTATATTATAATCTCCCACTTAACCTATCAATATCCTCATCAACCAACACAGAGCAAAATGGACACACGATACTTCTTAAATGAATGAATTAATGAACCAACCTATCTGTTCTCCATATTCCCCAAAACCACGGAGAAAAAATCAGCACAACATGCTTAGCCCAGCCATCCACCAATTTTTTTGGTTAAAACTGGCAAGAAGGAAAAAAGTAAAAAGAAATATCAGAGCACCCAAAAACACCTTCATAACGCCCCAACATGACATGATATCTTCCATCTGTGCTTTTAAGCCCACAGGCTCCCACCTCCTCATAATATTTTTTTAATCAATTATCTGTATATTACAAATAACTGAGAAGTTAAAAAAATTACCAATTTCTAGAATCCACTTCAGAATCACTAAGTCAGAAAATCTAGTAATGGTATGCCTTTAAGGTTAAGAACCTTGAATTTGGTTTTCTCTTCCAATAGTCACTTATCTTTTTCTGCGGACTAATTCTGCTCCACCTAAAGATGAGATTCATGTATCATCCTTAACAAAACAAAACTTATTTTTTCCTGTGTTTTTCTGTAGCCATTAATGCATCTTAACCTCTCCTCTCATTCGAGTTTTATAGAAGAACAATTTATGCTGGTCATCATTTTTAACTTTTTCTTCCCATTCCAACTTCTATTCTCAATCTGGTCATCAAAGAGCAGAATACTGCTGAAGATTCAAATATTTCCACTATAAATGTCTGTTTCTAAGAGTACTGTAACAGACAAACTCTAAGATTACCCAAATATTCTTATATAATGACCCCCTTGAATATGTGCAGAATTTGTTACTGTTTTTGTAAACTGCCAGTGAAGAGGGAAGGCTACAAGGCAGAGAACTATGGAAAGTCTCCAGGAAAAGAAGGAGACCTCTAAACAATAGCCAGCAAAAAATGGGGCCCTCGGTCACATAGCTGCAAGGAAACGAGTTTTGCCCCAAACGTGAATGAACTTGGAAGCAGACTTTTCCCCAGTTGAGCCTTCAGATGAGACTACAGACCATACAATGCAATCTTGTGAGACCCTGAGCAGAGGACTCAGTTAAATGGTGCTTGATCTGTGAGATAAAACATAAGCATTTAAGTCACAAAGTTTGTAGTAAATTATTGCACAGCAATAGAAACAGAAAAAATTATTATTTGCTTCTTCAAATCCCATATTCCTTTCAGAGTCCCCTCAATTCTTTCTAAAGAAATAAAGGCTCTTGCTCAATCATCTGTCCCTTAAAGCCCAGGGTTCCATTCTTGAGCATTTCCCTGCTAGCTCTTCATATTTTCCTTAATCAACACCATCTCCTCTCACTACCTCTGCTGATGACTATTAAATTCTGACCACTCTCCTGAACTACCTGATGGACATTTATAGCAGAGAAGTTCCTTCATCCAAAGAGCTAGTTCCCTCCAAGTTTCAATAAGCAATTCCTTCCCCTGTGCCTTCATAAGTGGTAATGGCTTCCTGATTTTGCCCTTAACTTTGTTGTTTGTCCTCATTCACAGTCTCATCTCTGTAAATAGTACCTTAACTAAATCTTTTTCACAGAATTATTTGAATAAGTCAATGTTTTCTTTTGTGATATGACTAAAATAATAACTTTTGCCTCTTTTTACATTGTAAGCATCACTTCTTAATTATTTGTAGAAATTCATTATGCACTATTAATATTTATTTTAGCTCTTTAGCTGATATATATGTTTCAAATAGTTTCTTCCAATCTGCAATTTGTCTCTTAAGATTGTCTTTGTTTTCTCTACCATACCTAAGATTCCCTTTCCCCAGGTTTAATTTAATGGATGCCACACTAAACCTGAGATTAAAATATATCCTGACTTTCTCCCATATTTTATTAGAAAACTTCTTTATATATCACTTTTAATTCTTTTCCTAGTCAGGCTAGATCTCTCCCGGAATTAATATAACCTTGATTACATCAGATTAACAGCACCAGTGTTATCTCAGCCTTCTATTCAGAGATTTCTTTGGAAGAATTCACAGATTGCATAGGACTTCAGGCTGTCTTTAACACCTCTCTCTTTGAGTGACCACTGGGATTGATAAGAAAAGTAATTTTCCTAAAAGACTATAAGTTCCAGAAACACAAGGATCTTGTCTTTGTTTTGCCACATATCCCCAACTTTTAGCAACAGTGTATCACACAGCGTCAGTGCACAATAAATATTTCTTGAATGAATGAACTAATGAATAACAAAGGAGAAAAAAAATAGCATTTCCTCTCTACTTTCCTGCTCTTAATTCTGTACTATCATGTAATATATTCATGACGCATCAACCTGGCTAGTGCTAGGTCAACTATTATTCCTTGTGAATAATTTGTCATTTCTATCCCATAAAATACTCCAAATACAGCATCTATATTGCCTTAGCATATTTGGAAATGCAATGAAAAGTGGCAGCCCTTATAGTGTAATAAGACTTCAAGTGCAAATAATTTATTTTCCTTGTAGAAAAACATGAAGATAGATTATAAATTTTTGCTTTTGCCTCCTTTTCTTCATCTTAAAAATATAAAGCTGTTTCCCTTTGGAAGCGATGGGGACAACTGTCCTAAAATAAGAAACAGGAATGATACCAGTTGGAAAAGGGAGTAGAATCAACTTTTAGCTGATTTTCAGTGGAGAAAGACTAAAATGAGGCAGAAGACAGACATAGAGGAATTGAGTGGGAGGTGTGGGGGCCGGACACTGGACCCAGACAGGAATTTGGATACCTGGCTACATCCTTGAGTCCTAATAAAGTTTAACCATGGCCTGGAAGATACAGGAACATGCTCTGGAAAAACAAACACTGCATGATGCTCCCATGTGTCCAGAACTTGTGCTGCCATCACCTCGTGCGAGCATTCATTCTTTTAACTAACATTGCTCTAATCATTTAGGATACATCTATGAACACAATATCAAATTTATACTGTAGCTATCAGTCTTTCTGTGCACAGATATCTCCCCCATCCACTTTTCAGATATTGCTTATGTGAGGTCAACCCTTTATATACCCCCAGGCATGTATATGCCCTGAGAGGACCACCTCTCTACTCCCAGCAGAGCAGGGTAGGGAAAATGTCCATAAGGTGTCTGCTAGGCATTCCAAATCAGGGATGAAGGAATATAAACAGTCCTATTATATGTTCTTATATTCTTATCAAACAATTCAACATAAAATACTGTTTATTTCAGTGGAGACCTGAGTCCTCCATCACCTCTTCTTTTCCAAATCACATTATTACAGACTGAATGTCAAACATTTACTTAGTTCTTTTCTCTTCTTGACCACATTAACCACATTTAATCAAAATTCTTGAACATTCTTCCAGTATAGTTAGGGCAAGTTAATGATTGCCTTATCACAAAACTGCTGACAAGATGGCCTTTCTCAGAAAACACTGATTCCTCCACTGAACAGCCAGCCATGCTGTGAGTGGCTACTTTGTGTTCACAAGACCCCAGACTCTTCTGAACATTGGATTCTGAGATCCACTAATCTTCTCCATGCCCCCTCCGCTTGTCCTAAAATTCCGGGTTCCTCCTCAGAACTTTATCTTTCCTGACGTAAATGCTAACAATATTCTTCCCTGAGAGGCTGAACAGCCATGTCACCAAACAATATTTGAAATAACGCATGTAATGCTCTCTGCTCAGGAGAGACTTTGGAGGGGCTTTCAGTGTGAAGGCCTTTTGTGCTTTGAGGAATTTATTTCTGTGCAACAGGTTTTTGTTTTAAACATTAACTAGGCAGCTTGCCAGTCTCGGGCTCAGAGGACAGAGCTAAGCTGAAGGAACAGGTGTGAGTGCTGGTTTCTGTGGACAGGGATGGAGAGAGGCCAGGAAGTTCACAATCATCATTCTCCTGCCACCACAGTGAGGCACAGGCTCTCATTTCTCCTTCAAAGGATTTCCAGGAGGCCTGGGGGGTCTATCTCCACTAGTCCATTTGAGGACTGAGAAAGGAGATTCTAGTTTTTTGCTTTGAGAAAAGCTGGGGGCAGTGGAGGGGAGGAGCAATGGCTTACTTCACCCAGAGCCATTATAAAAATAGTGCTTGCAGGCCTAGACTTCGGGGTGGGGGTGTGGGGGAAGAACACAAGACGTAGTAATTCAGAGGCAGCTGATGCTGAAAAAGAAAGGGTTTCACCAGTTGCCATGCAAAAATATTGGGTTTTTTTCCTGTAATCCGAGTTTCCCCTGGACCCCCTCATAGATTGGAATGTAATGACAAATGGGGCATCACTGACACAAATGTCGTGGCACTCACCCTTCCTGCTGTGCTCGTCTTCCTGCAGTTCTCCACAAATATGTCAAAGTTTCAGAGACTCCTTAGTTTCAGAGACATGTTCACAAATAAGTGTACAAGCTATGAAAGGCACCTGTTAAGTACTGCTAACACTTTCTTGGGCACTGCAGATTGAAAGCGAATGCCGTATCACTATGTGTACATTATAATTAAACACTCACTTTTATTAAAGCTTTCTCCAAATTAAATGTTCATTCATTTTCTATGCATTGAATATTAATTTGAAATACTTACATTCATAGGTAGAATGTGATTTATTTATATATGTGTTAAAAGTCTCCACAGGCACACCCTGGTGGAGCAGTGGTTAGGCCAGGTGCCTCCGAAGGAACACTCCGCATACCTCCCAGGGACCCAGGTTCGTGTCCTGGGGTCAGAGGAAACCACCAGTGTGGAACTACTCAATAAAGACAAATAAAATGCTTCTTCCTTTTTTCTCTTCCTGCCTGCCTGCCTGCCTGCTAACCTTCATTTGCCTACACCTTTCCTGTCAAAAAAGAAGTATCCCCAAAGTGGGACTACCCTTGGTATGCAGAAGAAACATGAAAAAGACCAGTCAGTGTGATGAGAGTAGTGGGCAAAGAGGAAGAGCCGCAGGGGATGAGGTCGTGGAAGCAGGGATAAGAGAAGTGGGGATCGTATAGATAATGATTTCCATTCTGGAGAAAGCGGGGCCACTGCAGGGTACTATAGATGAACACAATCTGATATATGCTTTTGAATGATCCCTTGGGCTTCTGTGCTGGGAATAAAATGCAGAAGGGCACAGGAAGAAGCAGTCAGTCAGTGATGACAATGATTCTAACAAAGGAAGACAATATCTCAAAACAGGGCTGAGATGGCGAAGGTTAGGAGAAATAACTAGATTCTGGATGTATTTTGAAGGTCAGCCTGCAGGATTTCCTGATAATCTGAATTTGGGATGAAGATGAAGATAGGAGTCAAGGATACATCTTGGCCTGAATTGTTGTAAGGATGGAGTTTCCACCAACAGAGATTTTAGAGTTGAAGACTAGGAGTTCAGTCCTTGAGATCCCAAGTTTGAGATATCTGTTGGAAACGAGTAGGGAGATATTCAGCAGATGAATACGTGATTCAGGAAATAAAATTCTTACAATTAAGCTAATTCTCTGTTCAGACATTCTGATACTTCATTCAGCAGATTGTGGCAAAAATTTCAGTAGATAAAATATTTGCCTTATAGATTGAAGAATCTAGGAATATTTCCAATCATTCCTGATTATTAATTTATATCCATCATTATAGCAAAGATAACAGCATTACTGTTAAAAATTACAGCATGCAAAGACTTTTCGCCGGTTGCAACTGAGTAAGTAATTTTCAAATGTTCCTAGTTTTTTTGTATTGATTTGGCCCTTCCTTGGGAAGAATTACTAAGAATGTCCACCTTGGAGCTGCTACAATGCCCAGTCACAAGAGGGGCTTTGTTGCTCAGATTCATCTTTCAACCTTATTCATGAACCAGCTTGAGTAGCCAAAAGGTTGCATCTGAATTTTCACAGAACACTGGATGTTGCCTTTAAGATGGTAAATTTATGAAGTTGATTCCCTGAATTGCATCTGTTGAAATGTTTGAGGTAACATCCAGTCATTGTTGCATCCAGAAATGAAATGGGGGTTCCAGAAAGGAATATTAGCAACACTGTATTAATGAATGTTTATTAGCTTTTGAAAATGAAAGCAGATGAATGACATTGAACACATTTATCTGTGCTGAGTGGTTAAACTGTAAGGACTATCAGTTTATAAAGGTTGGCATTCCCAAATATTAAATAGTAAATCTATGGCTCCAAATTTGTGATGTGTGTGTATACATAGTGCATTATAAGATTGTCAAAGTGCTTTTTTAAACTATCATATTGGATACGTCCTGATGGAGTAGCAGTTTGCTCAGTCACCCTCAGCCTGCACAGTTCACATGTATCCCAAGGACCTGAGAGTGTGTCCTGGGGTCAGAGGAAACAGTCAAGATGAGCAACTAAATAAAATAAAGTGCTCCTTTCTCCTCACTCTTCCTGCCTGCCCGCCTCTGCTCATCTTCATGATTGCTTGCAACTTTTCTTTAAAAAAAAAACAACAAAACATATTGACAATGGAGCATTGGAGTTAACTTATTCAGATGCCTTCAACACTTTGCTTGTATTATAAAGAGTGCCTCCATATGAAAGAGCAACTGCTACAATTAATGATTATTCAGTCATGGTACTGTCTTCTTGGTATTCTTCTAGGAAATAAAAACACTAATATGTCAAGGTCTTTGAAGGATTTGGATTTCTACCCTGCTTAAAAGTTAATAAGCTAGTCTACTACCATTTCATGGATGCTGGCAAAAGACATGAAACTCCTGCATCAGGGAGTATGACTTTCACACAACTCTTGATACAACAAGAAGCCGAGCATGATGTTGATTTGCATTGTTTTCTGTGTCCTCCAACTCCCATGGGGGCAATACAAGTAGGTGACCACCCTGTGTGAATGCTGTCTACTGCCAATTTGTGTCACATTGGGCTTGGGCTTTCAGCACTTTTGTAGCAGCGAAGTGAGCCTACTCTTTGAGTAGAGATGTTATTTCATCTCAGGTTTGTGCACTGTCCTGAGACATGTCCTGGATCAAGAGCAGTCAGAGCCTTGCATTCTTGGCAAACTCTGAGGGAAGATGCAGGGACACAGGAGTCCATGGCAGTAGCCTGTCCCAACAAAATACTCTCATCACAGGTGACAAGTTCTCCTGAAAGTCATGTAGCCTTCTTCTCTTAGCTTTTCAGCAAAATTAAAGGAGACTCTCATCAAGTTGTGATGGACATATCATGCATAATTCTGATAATAGAATATATATAATTCCTGGCATAAAACTCAGATGTGTATCAAAGAATTTTATGAAATTGCCATCATAAAATTCCTTCCATTCTACCTTCTTATGTATGTGAAAAGTGTTCTTAGTGTTCATAAGTATGATTGGAAAAACAAAAAAGAGGAGAGAGAGAGAGTGTGTTGATGATAAACTCCCACCCTAGTAAATAGTAATATACATGAATGAATTTATCAAAAAAATTTCAAAGCCCTATCAATTTCATAAGTGATATATTTCTAATGATTGTTAATTTTTATGTTTAGTAAATATTGCTTACAATATCTGAATGATATTTTGAGTATATATATAATAGCAATTATAGTGATAATTCAATCAAAAAAATTTTAACTCAGTTCTGTAGTCACAGGAAATTAAAACAATTTTTATTTAAATTTTTGTTAGAAATTTTTCATCTTAAATTTAATTTCAGTATCTGTATATACATTTTTGTAACAAAATATGATAGAGTAATAAACTATGTTTAAACATGATACACCACATTAAGATAAAATTTGTTGTGAAAAATAAAATGGAGCAATACAGTTTCCAGGAAAAAAAAAAGAATGTTACAAAATCACAACTGTTTAGAAGAATTTGCTTATTGTATTCCTTTCATGAAAGATTATGAATGTCAGTTTGCTATAGATTAGGTTTCAATGAATCCATTTAAATGAATGATACAATATTTGATCCTACAATGCCACTATTTACATTATACCAGAAATTTTGACTTTCAAATAATAATAACTTTAAAATCCAAATATTAATATTTAAAACATGCTAAGGTATATTTCCTTTTTCAAAATTACTTTAAGTGTTGGATAAACAAGACATAGTCTATATTTTTTTAAATAATAAGCTGAGTACAAGAAGTCATGACAGAATAGGAAAGAAAAAGAAGACGCCTATCATTAAGAATTTTAGTATGAATTTAGGGGGAATCGGCAGTTTTGCAAAGACTAAATGAGAAAAAAGAAAAGATGGAAACGTCCCAGGGCAGAAGCTTGATAAAACTTAGCTTTATTATATTACATTACATTTTATGTTGGCTATTACTATATTATCATATATTTAACTAAACATTTTTTTGCTGTGTTGAAATCACATGTCCGCTCTGAACAGATCATGTGACTGGCAGCCAATTTTCATTAATATTTCTTCATAATCTAAAAAGTGAAGTCAGCTTTCTAGAATTTCTTTTAAATTCTAATCAAGCCTCTAATTTTTTTTTAAAAAGTAGCAGAAGGACAGAGGGAGGGAGGGGAAATTATAGGCACTATCTTCTCAAACCAAGCAACTGGGATACTTTCGTGTCGATTTAAACACACTTTTAACCAAATGAATTTTCCGTTGTTCCCACCTGTTTCCCAAAGAGTTCCAATGGTTCTGATTTTGACCTGCTTTGACTCCTCCTGCACGGAGTCTGTGCTCTTGGAATGCCTCTCTCCTGGCACCACCACCACAGGGCTGGTCTCAGCAGCAGCTGGGCAAACTTCCTGGGGAACAGCTGGTGTCCAAGACCCCGAATTTCTGCCATTGACCAGGGTGAATCGTAGTTTTCTACAATAATGGTATTTGGGGGACACTGTTCATTAAAATAACACTTTCAGATGAGGACATTACGGTGAGAAACAGTGATTCCTGACATTCTAAGTAACCTGGGCTTACCTCCCACCTCTGAGGAAACCAAGCCATCTTAGAAATAAAACATTAACACAAATTTTTGGCTAATACTACCTTCATGGGCATCCAACTCCACCAAGGTGGCAACCATTTGTTTGAAAGAGAATACTCAATCGGAGCACATGATACATTTTTTAATCTCTGATCCGTACAAGTCAATTTATGGAGTCATAAATGCCTTTAATTCACACTTGACATCTCTAGCACATTTTCAAATTGTTAATCCTTAAGGGTGAAGATGATGTCTAAACTGAAATCTTTACCTCCCAGTGACTCTGCCCTGTGTGTGTCCTGTACATCCTTGTTGATTTGTGTCTCCTGTTTCGGGGTGGGTCTCTCCCTGACAACTGGGGGCTACATTTAGCCAAGCAGCTGCCCATTGGCGTCTAAAGCCTATGATATGTAGTTCTGGCAGTATCTCAAAGGATTTATTATTATCATCCCATGATTTCATTATTATTATTATCACCCTTATGAAATTTGGTAGCTGAGCCCACTATAAAGTATTAAGTCCTTGCTTAATATAAAATAGTTTGGGGGCGTTCCTCTCAGTTTCTACTCACTGGAGTGCTCTCAGAGGTGATCTCTAGCCAGCATAAGTCAACTTGAGTAACCCCTCCAGCACTGCCACCACCGTGGCCCAGTGGACTCCTTGTGGACGAAAAAGCTCTTCTCAAGGTCTCTTCACCAAACGGGAGGCAATTCGAATGTGATACCAAGAACAGAGACCTAGGGATCCCTTTGTCAACTTGGGTTTCATCCCAGCTTTTTCAATAACCAGTCATGTAGCCATCAGCAAATCCTCCCAATGTTCTCCACCTCTATTGTTCATCTTCCAAATTTGAATATTAATATCTCTTTGGTTTATCTACTCCTAAGTGTCTCTGAGGCTCAGAAGAAAATGTGGCTTGAAAATATGAAGTAAAACCCTGTATACAGGTAAGTCATTACAAGATTTTGCCTCTAGATAAATGTTTTGACCCTAGGTCATAATTTGTTTGACCCTAGATAAATCATAAAAGAATCAAAATACTGATACATTAAACAGAGCTATAACCTCCTATCAGTAGGGGTGAATGTCATAGAGTTTGAAAAAACTTCTGTATCCAGTTTGATTTAACAAACACTTATCAGGAGTCCTCTTTGTATCTTAGATTGTGCTGGAGACAGGAGAAGAAATCAAAGCAAGTATTAACTTGACCTCCAGCAGTTTACAGTCTTAGAAATTCAAAACTCACACACACAAAAGTATTATAAAAAATCTAAACAGTACAATGACATGTTCAAGTGTATATAGACTTATAACAAATGCATAATCTTACCAAGTTGGAATCTGAGTGTTCAGCAAGGGAAAAAGGAGTTTAGGGCAGTCTGCATAAAGACAGAACTGCAAATAGATCGTGAATGAATGGACCAGAAATTTTCTACATTTGTAAAAGTCGACATTCAGTAGGAAATACCAGAATTAAGTAAGAAAAAAATTGTGATACTTGATAATTGGAGAGAGATTTTTGATTTCTATATTCAATAGCAACAGATATTAGGTCATAGGTCTCCAGATGATAATTAGCAAAATGATACAGCCGTATTCACCTAAATTATCGAAATCATATATATACGATTTTATATATATGATTATATAATGCTATACCATTTTTCTTTTTAAATTAAGTTACCTATAAATGTGTGATCAAAAGAAACTCTATTGAGGTCACCTACCATAAGTATATTTCTGAAAATACTTGCTTTTTGGTGCACCCTGGTGGAGTAAGCAGTTGAACACACTCCACATACATCCCAAAGTCCCAGATTCACCTCCCCGAGGCAAACAGGAACAACCAAGATGAACAAATAAATGAATAAAAAATGCTTCTTCTTCCTCCCTCTTCCCACCTGCCTGCCTCTGCTCACTTTCATGTCTGCCTGCAAATATAAATATATTTGCTTTTGCCCAAAGCCTTCCCCAAGCTGATCGCTTTACAATGCATTGGGTCCGATCACATGTTCATTATTCCTGAACACACTCTGCACATTCATGCTGGTGTCTCTGCTCAAGCAATTCCTCCATCAGAGAGTTCTTGCCTTTCCTTTCCAGGTGTGCAAGTCCTTCCTGCCCTCAGTATCCAACTGAAACCACACCTCCTCCAGGAAGTTCTCACCATCTGGCCCTTTACCCGTCAATCTCTGCTTCTGAATGCCAACTACTAATTTTCCAAACTAACAGTTTGCCATTATCCTATTCTTTTTTTGTTTGTTTGTTTTTCTGGCATCAAGTGCTATCCCCCAAAGAAACTGTTTGTCTCTCAAGTCAGGGAACATAAACCCTTCTTGGTATTTCCAGTGCTTAATAATTCACACACTGACTAATGTATGTTATTGAGCATCTAGTCAAGGCCAAAAGTAGCCGTGTTTTTCATAACTTGACCAGAACTACGCTCTCCTTTGAAAAATCACCAAAATAAGTTTAGGCAAGCTAACAGAGCTGTAGCTAAGATGCTGTGTACCAACATAACCTAAAATAAATCCAGTATCAAGACGTGGAGCTTTATTCATCTGAAAAAATAGTGTCTTTACTCCTTAAAATAATACATGCAGCATTTGAGTATACTGCACAAGCATTAATATAGATTTGCTCTCTAAAAAGGGATTTAGGAAAGGGCATTTCTCCTTGCAATGGGACAGCTGAAGAGGTGTAATTTAACAGCTCTCAGAGACCTGTCACTGTGGTGATTGAGATGGACAGAAGGCACAGACATGACCACGGCCTTAAAAGACACAAACAGGTGGAAGCTGGCGCTGGGGGTGGGCAGAGAACTAGAGAGTACAAAAAGGAGGAGATTGGAGAGGAGACGAGAGGAGAGGTCACTAATGGGGAGAAATGACAGACTGTCAGGATAAGGGAATGTTCATACAGGGAAGACAAAGATGATTTTTCTCTGTGTGACTAGAGGGATAGCTGTTAAAAAAACAATAGGAGCAAAAAACGGGGGATGAACATAGAAAAGGGAGTAAGTGAAAAGAGGAAACAAGTCGTCAGCACTCAAGTTCTAGTTAAATACTTAGAATATCACCAGGCTCTGAGGCTGAGCTGGAAGAAGAATCAGTCAGACCTGAGAGGGGGCCATCAGAAAGACACAGATAGGGAATTTAGTAGCTAGCTACTGAGGTAAAAATGAAAGGAAGAAAAAAAAAGTCGAAGATGGAAAAGGTGAGAAGCAGGAGAGGGAAAACCCAAAGGAGACACTGGCCCAGAAACCTTTTTAACTTTCTGTAAGAATCTTCAAGGCCCCAAACTAGGCCAAGACTCTGACTGACATTTCTGAGCTCACCAGCTGCTGTTTCCTTGAGAGAATTCTGACAGGAAGGCATAGAAATGCGAGCCAACACTGCCAGCACTGGAAAATAAATAAATAAATAAATAGCTATCCATGCTCTGAACACCTCTATGGGGCCGAAACCTGCCTGGGAAGACGGTACACGGAGGAGGGACCGGCCTGCCACTTCCCCCAGGTAGGTACTGAGCTGTTCCCGTGCCTGCTGCTTTCTCCTCTAATTGTCCTCTGGCTGTTCCTGCCTTGCCCATCTGTCTTTCTTTCTTTGTGAATTTTTTGGGAAGCCCTGCAGGCACTCTGCTTCTGTCATCTGAAGCCAGCACGGCAGTATCTGTGTGAGCAGGTGAAGTTCCAGTTCTGCATCTCAGGCGGATGGGGGAGGACGGCTAGGATGCTGGTCTGTCAGGCAGAGCCAGGCAAGGGGGAAATGAATGAGCAACCGCCCCAGCCGCAGTGTCTGTCTGGGAACGCTTGCAGCTGGTACTGATGATGAACTTGTTTCCATGTGCTGGGGCTTGAGGCAAAGGGAAAGAGGGTGAGCGTAGAATCAGGGGGACATGGAAAGGCAGCTCAGGGGAGAGATCTCAGTCGTCACCCCCAGGGGCTGGTAGATTCCTAAAGAAGAGCTAGGTTTTAGGAGGGATGGAGGAGAATTTGACAACACACGACCTTGAACTTGCAACATGCCCTTGGTAAAACTATTGGACTGTATGTTGAAATTTTCTTTTCAAAGCAACTCAAAGGAATTTATTTCTAATATGCAGTTAATATGTAATGTATCCTAAATACCAATCCTTGAATGGTTTCATGTGGGTTTCAGATGACCCCACAGACACCCCCACTAAGAAAATATTATGTGTTACGTTTTCAAAAATTAAATAAATAAAAAACTAAGTCCCTGAGCAATGTATTTCTTTAGAAAACTAGGGCAAGAATCAGATTCTCTTTCTTGTTCCCTGAACCATAAGCAATTCTTAATCCTCACTCAATTTAGTAAGTGTTTTTTACAAATGAAAGGGTAAGGGACTTTGGAGCTAAAAAGTTTTTTCGTCATTCTGCATTATTGTATTACGTTACATTCTATTATCACTATGATCTCCTGCAAATATGTTATGAGTTTGGGTGAGTCCCTGGAACCTCCGCAGGCTTATCTTCTTAAGAAAAACGTTCACCCCTTTTAATACCTATTTTTCACCACAACCATTTAAGGATTTTGGTAAGAATTAGGAGCAAAATGAATCATTGCCGGTATGATACATCCTCTCTAGGCTAAAACAGTAACTCCACAGACGGGGCTTCCCTGTCTTTGACTCTCCTTGGTGAAAACTCCTCCAGCTATATCCTTAAAAAGGGGTCACACTTTCCTGGCTTCTGGGTAGCTTTATTCTTTCCTCACCTCCTTATCTTTAGGAAGTTTAGAATGTAAGATCCAATCCCATGCCCTTAAATTGTTGTGCATCAGAAGCGTTGAAAGAGAGCAGCAGTTCTCAAAGTGTGGTCCCCAGACAGGCAGTTTTAGGATCACCTGGAAACTAGTTAGAAATGCAAATTCCCACTCCAGACTTAGAGAATCAGAAATTCTGGAGGTGGGGCCTGGTGATTTTAGCAAATCTTCCAATTAAAATGATGTTTCCTTTAACACAAAGAACGCAGAGTTCCTTGTAAGTGTGACTCCAATAGCCAAAAAAGCTAGAACTTTGAGAGACCCTTTCATAAACAATAGCCTCTCGTCAGAACCTCATGTCATTGATCTGGAAATCAGGACTATTTCTAATAGAAGTCACTAGTTTACTTGCAGAAACAGGGCCTTCACACAGTATGACCTCTGAGCAGAGTGGAGCTGTGATCTTATCTGCTCCACCCTAACTGTGCAAAAGGCCTCACCAGGGGGTGTGGGAAATCAAAAGTGAAGCAGTCAGTATCGCATCGCAGCTGTCAGTGAGAGATGCAGGCATTACTGGTACAAAAAGAATCAACCAGGTAAGGCGTGAGATGTCCCCAAGTATAGGTATAAATGACAGATACTAAGAGGAAGAAAGACAACTGGAGAGAAAACTTTGTGAAAGAAGTGTCCTTTGAACCTTAAAGAGTGAGTAATCTAACTAGCAAAGATGGATAAAGGGAAAAGAACATTCCAGGTAGAAGCTGAGCATCAGAAACATTGGAAAGATGAAACATTAGTGGTCAGGTATGGACAATCCTGGCTACTCCCCGTTTCTGTTACAATAAGCTAACCTTCCACACTGAGGAGAAACAGTGGAGAGGGTTTTAATTTTGGGTTTAATTGGGTTTAAATTCCTGGGTTTAATTTTGTCACCATGTTTGCAGAAATGCTTCCAATAATTCAAACTAAATATTTGTTCTTTTTATATTGTAATATGGGTATTATTGACTCCATTATTTTAGTATCTATATTTCTTTCTTGTTTGTTATTAGACCTGTACTTTTCACAGTCTTCTGACCACTTGTAACAGAATAAAATGGAAGTGGTTGCAAAATGCAGATTCCTAGGCCTTGGCCCAGTGGTTTATTTCTGTATTTTGACAGTGAGTCAGGAAACCTGCTTTATTGAAAAACAAAGTTCCCTTGTGATTCTAATGTTCTAATGTTCACTCAAGTTTTAAGCAACTGTCCTGGTGGTATTCTTTCTTAAATTTGCTGAGCAATAGAAATAGAAATCACTTGGGAATTCTTGTTAAAAATATGAATTTCCATGAAGATTCCAATTCCAGGGCTTTAGAGTAGGGTGTAGGGAACAGTATTATTAGTAAGTGCCTCTGAGGCACTAACAATCAGACTAGGTTGGAGAATAAAGTATATTAGAATAAAAGTGTGTTTGAACTACAGAGCTCCTTCAAGTTGCAGGTAAACCACGTGCTAACTGATTTGGGTGAATTTCTTAGCCATTCTGTGCCTCCATATTATTTAACCTGCTGGAGATAGTTTCGTCCTGTATAATCAAATATGTCGCACAAAATTGCTAGAAGTTTAAATAAGTAAATGAGTAATGGCTTCTCCTCCTCCCGCTAAAGTCCCTGTTCCAGTTTGGATGAGCAGGACAGGGATAACAGTGATGGTGAAATGTCATGATTTTCCCTTTCTCCCCTCTTCAGAGAAGCATAGCTGGTTGCTTGCAAGGAGAGAAGTTGGGTTCTTGGAGATGGCTTTGCTCTTGGCTGCCCCTGGGAAGTTAAATGGGACTCACGCCTATGATTGAATCAACACGCAGAACTGACCAGTCCTCTAAAAATAGCAAGATGCTCTGGCTGAACCTTAGGAAAAAATAAGGTCCCATCCGCACTGCCCCATGGCTTCTAGTTTATTTACCACCTTCTTAGCCAGAAGATGGTAAGCCCCAAATAAACTGGCTTGTACCTAGGCAAGCTCCAGAATAGTCTCTGTTTTATGGACAGCCACCAAGAACACCACTAGTGATGTCGGTGCATTATCTCACAAAAGGTCAGACTGGGGACAGTGCTTCTGTAGGACCACTCTTCCTGACAACACGACGAGAATCCTAATCCTCATAAAAGCAAGCAAGTCTGATACATTTTAAGAAACTACTTTTGGTTGTTTAGAACTTCCAGGCCTGACTGTGGGGCACAGAAGGAATAGGGAGAACTAAGATGCCTGTGTTAGAAATTCAGAAGAGCGATAAGGGGATTTTCCTGCGGAGGCTGGGTTTCCTCTCCTCCAGCCAATGGCTTGTCATCGATGAGGGTACGGTCTGAGCTTTTCACGGTGTGTGAGTGCATGCTTGCATGTGTGCGTGTGTGTGTTTTCATAAAGATCATGAAAATAAGACTGGGACCCTGGATATTTAGAGCCTATAGTGATTATCATCAGAAAAAAATGCTGATGAATGCCTTTCCCTAAGAAATTCTTTAAAAATATGAAAATATTAAAAATTTGTTAAAAAAAAAGGCAAACCAAAATGTAGAAGAAATATTGTTGGTAATAGTTCAGCTTTCCCAAATATCTAAGAACCACCCTTTGCATAACTTAGACTTGTCATGTTAATGAAACTCTTTAAAGTAGTCACACCTACAGACTTTCATGCAGTGAATAGTTTTAGCTGCTGCATTAATATTAATTACTATCAAATATTTATTACATAATGGTAATAATAGTTAATGAGGACCATTTATCAGACTTCTAACACTATGGTCACAGAACTTTTTATATCTCATTGAAGTCTCCTGTTAAGCTAGGCATTATTATTCTCATTTTATAGATGAGGTAAGAGGCTCACAAAGGTTCCATCCTTTGCTCCAGATCACAGGGTCAGAGCACACAGATGTCCAGGCAATGCTCTTGCATCATTCCCTCTGCTACCAATTACCTTGAAGATTACTTTGTGTTATTCTATAATTCAGGCATTTCCCTATCTCAACAGTTCTTGGTTGTTTCCAAATTTGAGAAGCTTCTGAGCAACCTTAATTAGAAATCACTATCCTTGTTTCTCTGTAATATGGTGTCTGAGTCACTTATGACAAATACTGCCCAGCTCACTAAAGGAACAGAAAAAGAACTGTCCTTGCCATTTATGCTTCTAGTGCTACTTTTATGGTTACTTAATTCTGATTGTTTTAAAATGAAGACATGCTTTTCAGAAGCAAAGGAAAGTTTAGTAATTTAAGGCTTTTGAACAATTATCCTATTAAGGGGCAGGGGAAGGGAGAAATAAATCTTCTTTTCAATAGCATGTTGAGTGGCATTTTATACTGGCATCAGTCTGTGGTCTAGAAACTCAAGACCCATGTGTCATCTCATCCATCTTCAACACGTCCTGTACTGGCAGATGAGGTTACACACCCGCTATTTTCAGATGAGCAGCATGGAATCTGACACAGGAACGAAGGACAGAAAGTTGGTGATTTCACCAAACTACTAGTGACCAGGTGACACACCACTCCTCCCCATTCTTTCTATTAAAATTACCTATCGAAGTTAGAAGATTTGAGCAGATAGGAAGCTATATAAATAATGTGGGAAAAACTTCCATCCAGTTGCCAGATCAATGTCCTTTGCCCTGTGCAAAACTTATAAAAATAAGTTTTATATTCCTCGGGCTCAATTTTATTCCTCACATTTTTGCCTGATCTGAAATGGTGTGGGGTGTGGTTTTGTTATAATTGTTTATTTTATTTTTTGTTTCCAGCCTGCCTTTTGCTCCATTATTTAATTTGTTTCATGAATTTCCTTAATTATATCTTAACTTAGATGATCAGGGAAAATGGGATAAAGGCATATCAAATTTACTGTCAGGTTCAGTATTCTTTACATATTTTAAATTGTTAAGAATAGTCTCCTGAACTCAGGAGCAATTAAATAACTGCTTATTAAAGTTTTTCATTGTTTAATTTTTGTGCTTGCAGATTTTAAAGTGATTTTTTTTTTTTAAAGGAAAGGTGAAGGCAGGAATAAAGGCAAGGAGGCAGATAGGAATAGAGAGGGGAAGACATATTTTATTTTATTTTTATTTAGTTGTTCACAATGGTTGCCCCCCAACCTCCAGGTCCAGAAGTAAACGGGGTTCTTGGGATGTACTTGTACTGCGTTCCTCTGAAGGTGGCTGCCAAACTACTTCCCCACGAGAGGGTGTCTGATTGAATTTTTAATAACCTTTTGACCATATAATGTTGGGTTTGACAAAAACAAAAGAGTTTGTACCCAAATATTGGGGACTATCTCATGGGGGATAATTAGCACTGACTTCCTTACTGTACATCTTTTTCCTGGACATCTATTTCTTTTGTATTCTTACATGAATGAATTGCCTGCAGGGTCTCAGTCTGGCTCATGAATAGCAAATCTCTTAAAGCTGTCTCTTTCAAGTTCTCTGGACCATAAAGCTCAGTGGACATCCATGCAAACCTCATTCCAGAAACTTACCTGCCAAACAATTTGGAGGATCTTGATCTGACAGATTTAGCCAGTTAAAATGAACCTTTACTCCCCTTTACCGTAAATTCCCTAGTTCGTTGGGAGAGATGAGACGTTTTCGTCTTCTCAAAGGCGTGGCCACATCTCCTCAGGCCTGCTGCCTCTCCTCCCCACCTTCCCCTATTTTTGATTGACCACCACTACCCAAACATAGGGGAGGAAAAGCAGCCCCCACCCCGCCCCAATCTCATTCATGCAAGATTTGCACTTGACTATGGGGAAACCATGTTTTTATAGCATACATCTATCTAGTCATTTCATTAAATTAGATGAGTGATTGGATAATTTCGCATGTCAATCAGAAAGATTTTGACTTTTAGTTTCCTGAGAAAGTGAATGATTTCTAAGCCACTGGCACCATGAGCACCTCAAATGCACAACTACAGAGAAATACATGTGCAGTGTCTAAAGGTCACGGTGTTTTCTTCCCTTCTTTCCTCCTCAACTTCTCTTACCTCCTAAACCTATCTCCTTGGATTGACCCAAGACCATCCTGCCTTCCCTGTACCGATCAGTTATTTACAGGACTTCCCTTTGCATGTATGTAAAGGAATTTGCTTCCATGACCCTCACCTGTAGAACCAGATAAAAATAGTAGCCATTATACAGAGTAGTAAGGATTCAAAAACTTGTATATGCAAAGCACCTAATATAACCCCTGTCACAAGGAGCGTGCTTGAAATTTTGTTTTCTTGTGTTTATTACTTTTATTACTAGATTTCACTAACCACCCTGATCAATGTGGTGAGCCTCAAACCTTCTTTGGGATGCAGTTCTTCTCTTGGCATACTCCGCCTTGCTGGCAGAGTCAGAGGCTGAAACCCCTTCTCCCTCCAGCCAGGGTGGCCTGTTCAGACCCCAAGTCAGCTGCTGGTGTCCCTCATCTTCCACAGCTCGGGCCTCACAGACGGTGGGGCAGGTGATGGGCTTGGGGAAGCAGAAGCCGAAGCAAAAGTTCCTCCCCACAATGAACAATCATGCTTGGAATGTGTGCAGCAGCTGCGGCCCATCAACACGTGCCCTGGACAGACGCACAGTCGGAGATGCAGGAGGGCCTGGGGGTGTTTCTAAGCAGGAACGGCTCTGCCTGCACATTCAGCTTAGTTCTCTGTTGGAGTCTTTCCATTTTTTTTTCAATAAATTTTCCCTTCATGGTATTCTAAACATTAAATTGAAATTATATAAAGGAGTAGTTATGAAATTAATTAAGAATAAAAACAGAAGGCGCTATTGATTCTAACTGCAACAAAATCAGCCAGGGAGACTTGGGTGCTGTTTATTTCTGACCAAACAACACAGGGAAGAAATTGGGAGCCAGAGTGCACTGCCACTCCTCACCCAAGCTGTGCTCCAGGATGGTGTGGGGAATGATAGGTGGGATGAGATGTGGTCCCAGTGGTCCTGTCCTTTGAGCATTTTCCCCCTAGAAGAGGCAGGGACATAAGTGACCCACATCTGAGATACTGGGCTACATCTGGACAATGGGAGAAGCCAGGCCAGGGCCAAGACTGCTTCCTGAGGCCACATGCTTCTTTATATCCCCATATGGATCACTTTGCTATGGAATGTAAGGAAGTGTGTGGTTTCGGCAATGCCTCTTCGCCGGCCCCAGGTCCCACCCAGAGCACTGGCTGCACCCTTCACTGCATCCAGCAGTGAAGAACGTCTGAATCCTATCTGGGCTTCTTTCCTACATGTCTTTGTCTCCCTCTGAGGTCCCATGACTCTGTTGAGGGTTCAGGCACATTGTTTATTGTCCCAGAGCCCCTGATCCATTCACATCACAACCCTGTCACAAAGCATAATGTAGTGGGTACAGCTGTTTTCGGAAAAGATTTGAGGGATTAAAATAGTGATTAGTTAAGATTCCTTCTCCCCTTTTCCCTAAACCTCTGTGTTCCCAGTCCTGACTCTAAAGGACCGGCGCCATACCAAGAAGGAGTTAGACAAACAGAGGGAAGCCCTGAGCATAAGGGCTTAGGTAACACTGCAGTCACCCAAGATTCACACCTTTCTGTGACCCAGCATTTCAGACTAGTGAAGGCTGAAGGGGTCTCCCTCCTCTCCTAACCAGGGTTCCAGGGCATCCCATACATTCTACAGCTCTGCTTCATTTTGGAGAGACCATGAGCGAGCTGAAGACTGAGGCTACACAGTACTTATACTATGAGTTCTCAAGGAGAACTTGCAAAAGAAGGAATGGCAGGGGTGGTTTAGAAAAGGGGAAGGGTTGGCATTGGAAAAAAGCACAACCCTGAGGCATCTGCCTATTTTATATCAAGATGCGTGCACAGAAGCAACATCTAAA
This sequence comes from Solenodon paradoxus, assembly GCA_004363575.1. NCBI lineage: Eukaryota > Metazoa > Chordata > Mammalia > Eulipotyphla > Solenodontidae > Solenodon > Solenodon paradoxus. The sequence goes on from RJWH01001572.1 coordinate 151,284, forward strand.
ATGGAGCTGATCTATAGCAGGACAAGGACATGGAAATGAGGAAAAGAAAGGAAGAAGGGAGGATAGGCCATGTTTATAGAGCAGATGGCAGATGAATGCAGAATGACCAGAGGTGAGGAATGATGTTCCATTAGAGGTAAGAATTCCAGAGCACCCTGAGCCAAACCCCGCACCAGGCTGCAACGACACAGGAGACCTCACCTGCCTACCTCTTCCGGACACCAGGCCATTGTCAGTGGGCTGCATGGGCATGCCAGTCCACACACTTTTGAGATAAGGGGAAATTTAGAAGAATGTGGGGGAATTACGAGAGATGGGGCAGCTACAGGACTGAACTCAGAACTTAAACCTTATATCAGTGGTTCTCAATCAGAGGTGATTTTGCTGTTGGGAGCACATTTGACAATGTCTGGAGACATTCCTAGTTGTCACAGTGAAAGGGTTCTACTGACATCTAGGAGGTACGACCAGAGATGCTGCTGAGCACTCCACCATGCACTGGACAGTCCCCCTTGCAAAGAATTATCTCATCCAAAATGTCAATATGCCGAGGATGAGAAACCCTGCTTTACAGAGTGGGCCTTTAAATGAGTAAGATCTCTGACTTGGGCATATTGTGGAAACTGTAGCTCCCAAGGGAAATTTTTGGCCTTAGTTGAGGAATATTGGTTGGTCTGCATATAAAATAGACAGATGCCTCAAGGGTGTGACTTCTTCCAAAGCCAACCTTTTCCCTTTTTTAAATCACCTCTGTCACAGGGATGGTTTTCCCTCTCCTACTCTGAAAGTCAATTTCAAGTCATCTGTTTAGTAACTGGGCGTGTATTGTGGGGGTAAGTTAGGACGTGAGTAAAGAGGAGGAGAAAGATGTTGAAGAGCAATGTGTCTAGCTGGAGAAACTACAAGAAAGAAGCTCCCACTTCACCCTACACATACCATTCCAGAGCCAAATCACGACTGGGGTTGAGGAGCTTCCTTCCCACAGCCTCCATTGCTGTCTGCTTTCAGCATGCTTCATGGGCTGTGCCTTATTGAGTGCTTTGATTTCTGGGCTATCTTATTTATTCCAGACAGAGTTCCCAAGCTGGGATCCATCTGGCAGAAGTCTGCTTGTCTGGGCAAACCAGTTCTGCTTTTTCTGATCAGTAATTGCAACAACTTGAGAGACAAAATGAAAATACTCACAGCTGAAGGCAGGGCAACTTGTGAAGGGCAGGCTGAGTTGGGAGTAAACTGTTGGTCTAAAAGCAATCAGAATTGTCTCTAGGACTTTCCTACAACCTGTGAAAGTGTCCGCTGTGCCCACCAGGGACTTGGTGTTGGACAGTGTTCCTTTGTTATCACTAAACCTCACAGCAAGTAGGCAAGGTAGGTATGCATCCCACTGCACAGGCACAGAAATGGAGGTTTATGGATGATAAGAAATTTCCTAAGAGCAAAGGAGCCATCAATGGGATTTACATTGATTAAGCATGACTCTAAGGACACATACTTTCCACTCAATTACACTTCTCTTCATCAGGGAGACGAATACCCTCAATCAGCCAAATCTACCCGCATGTACAGTTTCTGGTATCAATCAACCTATCCTTTCCTCCTACATCTACCCCCACCTGCTCAAATATGTCCTGTCAATAGGCAGACCAGCTTTCTGAGAACGTTGCCTTCCTTTATCAGGTTCCTATCCAATCGCTCTTTCCTGGAGACAGGGAGAAACAAGTGGATACATCTACCAGTCCACTGGTTCTCAAACATTAGTTCATCAAAAGTACCTACAGGACAGGTTACTTTGGACTGCTAGATGTTGCTTTTCTTTTGCAAGGTCTATTCTAAGTTATACCCAGGAATCCAGAGATCTTCTTCAAATCTATAGGAATCAAAGATGCTCTCACCTCTTCTGAGAAACTGCTCATTTCTACCCATTTGTCAAACCAAACGACTGCAATGTCTACCAGAGGGAGAGAGACTAGATAATTGTAGTATATTCACATAGCAGAAAATGACAAAACAATGAAAACCATCAACTGCAGCTGACACATCAATATGAATTAATCTTAAAAATATAAGTTTAAGTAAAATTATCAAGTTACAGAAGAATAACCTATGGTATGACACCATTATATTAAAAAATAAGCAATACTTTTTTTTTAGGAATATATGCAAAAATGGTATAAACTATCAAGAAAAACATTTAAATTATAAGAAAGAACCTCAGAATATTAGTTACCTCTGAGAGGCAACTAAAGAGATAATTTGGTAAAAGCAATCAGGAAGACTCAACAATTTAGTTAAGTTCATTTTTTTAAGTTAGATGGTTGTGAGTGTTGATTTTGTCATTCTGTATCATAACTTACATTTTATGACATGCATACACTATTTCTAAATATGTAGTCTAATTTTTTAATTATAAAATATAATTATTTTGAAATTTAAGATGCAAGGTATACAAAAAATAAACACCAAAACGTTAAATTTATTTTGGAAGGTGAAAGGAGAGAGAATTACAGGAGACTTTTTTTTTCCATATTCTATAAATGGTTCTATATCATTTGAAGTCTTCACAATGATTTTATTTTAAAAAAAGAATAAACATGAGAGAAAGAAAATAAGACAAATTCATACAATAAAAAATACAGCTTCTGTATGGCATAAATCATGTGACAGAACATTCTGGGCAAGGTGAGTTCCTGGGATTTAACTCACACTAATGCCATTTCTCTGTGTTGCAGGCTTGGACAAGTAAGTGATGCTTGAGGCGTAGACGGGAATTCACACTGCAGTCAACTGTCGCCTCCCTGGGGGAGCTGCACCCTGCTCTGGCTGGTCAAACGGAACCAAGTCCGTCTTCCTGAGAGGTTTGGTCCCCTTCAACCAGCTACAGCAGGGCTAGCAATGCCCATCCTTGGAGAAACAGAAGAGATTCAACTGTGGCTGAAATCATCAAGCTAAAGCTTAAGAAAATGTCTCTGGCTTTTCCTGTACTCTCCTGTTCCCAGGAAGGGAATAAAAGAGGAGACTTGGGTTCAAAGTTGAGTAAGATTTTTCTGCTCAATACACAGAACTCTGTGTCTGTTCACCCTTAGTTAGACCTACTCACATGCTCTTGACACTCACAATTCAACAGAAAGTTTCATGAAATTTGTGCCAGCCCTGGGACAGCCAGAGGAAGAGCATGAGCTATAGAAGCCCATAGAAGGATTCCTGCTCACAGGAGGAACAAGTCTAAGTAAAGAAATTGGGCATGTGAATATGGTGCAATTCATTCTAACTGTTAAGTCAGAGCATGGCTCTTCTGAGACACAATTCTTACCTCACTCAGCAAATATGCCTGGTACCTTGTGCACCATGAAGAGTATTGGTCCATTCAGCCCAACCTATTTATTTACTAAGTAATATGCACATTACTCAGCTTCTTAATTTGCTGAATGAGAATAATACTCATAGCACAAACCTCGCAAGCTTCTATGTGGAATGAAATGAGAATACAAGCGATTAGAAAGTTCTTCACTGTTACCTGTTATTAAAAGGGCATCCTGACTTGCCCTTTCGATTTCTCTTTCAAGATATTGGGCAGTGTGCTTGGAACTAAGCCAGTGCTCAATAACATTTGTTTGAATTCTAGCAGCATAGTTGCCCACATGCCGTACTCTGACACCAGCATGATCACGTGAATGCCTAGAAGCCACCACACAGGTGGTCGTAGGCCTGGCCTGCCTTGGAGTCAGTGAGACCTGGGTTCAAATTCTGCCCTCTAATGTATTGACTGTAAAGTCGCCTCACTGATCCTCAGTTAGCATTGCATAAGCCTTGCTATCTTCATCTGTGAGATGGGAACAATATTTAAAGGTGATTTCAGGATTTAAAAATAATGTTTATAAAGAACCAACAATAAATCATCAAGAAATGAAAGCACTTGTAAATGGTAATGACACAAGGATAGTGCTGTGTCCTCAGGATGGGAAAGAGCAGATGATTTATATTTATATATATATATATATATATATATATATATATGAATTTAAAAATAAATAAAACCCCATTATAGGGTAACTTCATGTTCCAATTATTCATTCTATTATCAGGTAGCATATAGCTATTGCAGGATGTAACAGGTTTTACTAAAAATTTTTTCAATGCTTTATGCATGAGGCTGACCATATCATCTTAAAGAAATAGCCTAACTGGAAAGACTTAATTAATGAGCACTGTGGAGATATTAGTCTATAACCACGTGTCCTTAGTATTTGAAAGTCACCGAGCATGTATTTCAAAGGTGTGGAGTTTAGAGTTCAGTTGCTAGAGCAAACTGCCTGGGCTTGAATTCCAGCCCCCGACCTCCCTACCAGCTGTAACACTTTGGTCAAATTGCTTGACCTCTCTGGACCTGGGTTTCCTTATATGTAGAATGGGGTTATTAATCATAGTATCCACTTCACAAATTTTTTTGTGAGAATGAAATACTATGTAAAGGTCTAAAACTAGTGCTGAATCATAAAAAAAAAAAAAAAAAAAAAAGCTTCAAAGAGTTTTTATCTTTGACAATGTACCTGAAATGTTCCTGAAACTAAACTGGTATTCAATAAAACTTGTTTAATAAACAATCACCATCTTTTTTTTTTTTTTTTTAATTTAAACACAAACTATGGGATTATTTCCAGGTCACCTATTTCTGCTTTTCTCTTTCAGTCTAGTACATTGGTGCAAGTCAGTAGCCAGGGTCGGGGTGCCTCTTTTGGCCTCCCCAGTTGTGCAATGCGATGGGGATTCCAAGAGAGCTAGATGGCCATGCCTGAGGGTAGGGGCTGGGGAACTGAAGCACAGCACTCTCAGTCAGACTGAGAGAACAGACAGATTAAATGATGTGAAATCAAGCATGGCATGGTCAAAGACAAGGAGACAAGGAGGGACTTTTTCCATCTGGGAGAGTAGAGGTCACGTAGGTAAAGATTAGAGATGAACAACGGCATGTGCTGGCCAGGGGAGACTAAAGAAAGGGTCACTTTGAAATCTGGTATTGCATGACTAAAGTGCCTGATTAAACTGGACAAGACCACTGAAGGAAAGACTAAATAAGGCTTCTTCAAAGTTAGGAAGAAAGTAACCCCAACACAACTTGACTTGAGGACACATAGTCATCCTCACCTACTGGGTAGTTTTGGAAGCAACTCTGGATGCATGACAGGTCATAAGACTCATCAACCATGGGGAAAACATTGCTTCAGAAATCCCCCACCCTGGCCCTTGACCACTCTATGTTTGTGGGCCACAGGAAGGAAGCCTGAATCCAGCCCATGACACCATAGCCGTCCTCCTATTTTGCTCTGAGAATACAACTACAATGCAAGTTTCTGTCTGATTTCCAGAAAACCCAAAGAGAAGTAAGTGGATCCTTGTCCCACTGGCTACAAAAAAGGGAGACAAAAACTTGAGTAAATTTGAATGGTCTTGATATCTTTGTCGAAATACCCTGTGTTTGCATAAAGAGGCAAGTCAATCAAAGAGTTAGGCGTCCTCCCCAAGGGCTGCTCTTTCTCATCCTGCGACAAACCCTTTTCAGGGCAGAAATCTAGGCCACACAGTGGGACTTGTGGTTTTGCTCTTGATGCTCTGTCCCTTCATGTGTGTTCCTGTATAATCATTATTCCTGTGCCGGGAAGAGGCAGCATGTGACATCACAGTGGTCAAGTTTGTCAACTCTGGGTCACCGTTAAAATGGTGAAGAAGCTTTTCCCCTAGAGTTGCTGGGAAATAATCCTGGGGCTATCTACTTTGCATGCATTCAGAGCAAAGGGGAAAATTCCATTAGACATGTTCATCAAATATTTTCTTTCTTATGCTAATACTAAGTGCAGGCAAGACTGTGGGCCAGCAGACAGCTCATACACACTGTGGGAAGGGAACACTGATGCTGGAATATTGGTTTTGTACCAGAACATAATTTATCAGTACATATCCATTGAGCATACTATTATTTTCTCTGCCCTGATTCTCCTTCCTTAACAATCCAGTCCCTTTTCCTTGACGATTCTTCTTAAACTTCTTCTCCTACTTCATATTAAAATTTGCAAATAAAAATTCTTGCCCCACTTAAATTTCTTAAATCCACTTAATGTTCTTTCTCTGCTCCATCCATCCATCAGATTTCTAGAAGAACTTTTCTTAACCACATGCAATCCTACCCTACTGTAGGGCTTTCTTTGAGTTACGTGTGGTCTGTAAAAATCAGGGATCTGTTGCCTTGGAAAGGTAAAACGGAAAGATGTGGATTTCTACAACTAGCCCCAGTATTTATCACCAGTGATCAATTAAAGAAAAGAACTGAACAAATTACATAAAAAGAACCAAAGAGGTGGCAGAGTAGTTTGATCTGCTGTCTTCAGCATATACACATGCACCTCAAGGATCCTGGTTCTCATCCTGGGACTGGGAGGAAACCAAGATCAACAACTAAATAAAAGAAAGTAAAAAATGCTTATTTCTCCTCTCTTTCTGCCTGCCTTTACTTTCCCTTAAAAAAAAAAAAAAAAAAAAGAAAGAAAAAGAAAAAGAAAGAAAGAAAAAAGAGAATAGATACAAAGTTGTTAAGGTACTAAAGGCTGAAATCAGTTGTCCCAAGACCCTGTTCCTGTAATTTGAATACCGTTTATTTAAGGAACTTAACACCAAATTTGGTCACTTGGAACATTGTATCCAATGCACACACATCCTTTGATATAGGAGTTTATTCTAAATATGTATTGTTCAATGATAAAAGCAAAGTAACATGCTCCTTTAAAAAAAAATAAAAAATAAATAAAAAATAAAAAATAAAAAAAATATATATATATATACACACCTATGTAAATATTGAAGGAAAATATAGAAGCATCTAAAACAAAGATTATTTGTCAACATATTAGACGATGGGTCTTGGGAGTATTTCTCTAAACTTTCTAAGCTTTATCCAAAGATCCAATATTACTTGTATAATAAAAAGAAAGCAGTTGATTTTTTTAAACTATTCCTACTTTTTATTTTTCTCAAAGCTACACATATACATGGTTTAATTGTTTTTTAACATTTAACAAAACATAGTAGTTCTCTGCCCCATCCCCAATTTCAACTCCCAAGTAGCATCCACATTCAAGATAATAGAAATACTTAGGAGAGAATATAGATCATTATTGGAAGCATAATTTGCTCTACGGTAAATCAGATCATGTTATGTCTGCTCTAAATATAATTGTTACTTAAGGTAAAAACCTGATGCTTCTTTGAAAGGCAGGGCTGAGTTCTGACATGAAATTCATCCTTCTGGAGTACCCCCCAAACTCCTGCAGGCAGACAGAGTCAGGAGAAGGGGGACAGAGTCACTGCAGAGGACACTCCTTTCCTCCTTTCAAGGTCCAGTGTGGATCCTGCTCTGATCATCCTATGTCAAAAGAAAAGAAGTATCTTAAATATCCTTAACAAAGCCTTACTGCTGAAAAGTCTGTGACCCATATAAATGCCCCCTGACAGCTATATAAACGCTTTCCCTCTTGAGCTCTTCTTTGGGGAAATCAATTAAAGATGCATTTTCATCCACCCCAGTTTTTCAGTTGTTTCTTCATTGAAGACCAATAAGTGACTCCCAGGTGCTGAGAGCGTTTCAGCGGCAAGATTAGGAATTCTTATTCTCTTAGAAGGAATTATGTTATCAGTAGAAAGTGTACATATAGAACCTCACCTGCAAAACACAGAAACATTTATGCGGGTACCTCAAACTTCATGACACTCCACAGCTTGACTCAGAGGGTCAGGCCTAATTTCCTCCCCCCTGCGTGTAAGTCCTTCCATGGCTTTTCTTTCAACTAGCAAAGGCATAGAGCAGTCTCTGCTTTCTCATAATTCTAGAATAAAAAGATCAATATAAGAGAAATAGTTTCATGTCTCTTCAATGTTGCTGTTTGTAGGGACCTTCCTTCTCCTTCTCCCACATTAGCCTGAGTCCCCAACACTTTATGGTGGCCATTTTGATGCAGTTGTTTTGACTCCACTGAGGTATGAATATTTATATCTCCTTGAGCATTCTTTAAAAAACAAACAATAAATGTCCAACTTTTTCTGATGACCACATCACGTGTACAGCCACACTTACCTCTCCCTGAGCCCTAGCCTATCCCAGGTCCTTTCCTCCAACTTCCTTCAATCTCAGATGTCTACCCACTCCTGTGGGGCCATTTCGGGGAAAGGAGCACAGTGACGGCAATGCTGGCAGATTACCTGATAACTATTTCATATAAAAAAGCTAAAGCTCCAGTGCTCCTTTTTCAATTTAAATATATACAGTCCCATCACAATGACTTTTAAAAGTATTCCTTCAGTCAACACACTCAAAAGTTAGAGTTCAGGCCCACAGCCCCAGGAAGACCCTGAAGGAGGAGGTCGCAAAGGTGTCTGACAGACCTTAGAGAGCACTTGATGTCTGAATAGTGCTCAGAGAAACTTGACCCAGGGGCCTAAACTTATAGTGACTCAGCTGTTCAGCGTCTGTGACAACCCTCATGCCTGGCTCCCAGCCCACACCTTTCATACCTTTAAACAACCACAAAAAAATCCCAGCAACTGCTGGTACCTTCCAGGCTAAAAAATGCCCTTAGGAAAATAACCACCTGTTGACTGGCTTTTCTTCTTAAACCAAAGTGACCCACTGCTCCGCTTGACTCGTCCCAACTGGAATGCTCTACAGTAACAAGGAGCATGTGCCAAATTAAACACTTAAACTCCACAACGAAGAAAACCTCTCCTGTCTGTGGCAGCAGACACCACACACACACACACACACACACACACACACACACACACACACACACACGTCTGAGATAAAGAAATAAAATCTCAAGAAAGGAGAAGAAAGGGAATCCTTAAAATATAAGCTTCTTGTGTTACAGACATTCCTTTGGCTCCCAGTCTTTACAAGCAGCAAATGGCACTTGCAGTCACTCTCCACTGAAGCTTATCAATGCTTTAGTCATTGCTGCAGACTTGTGTTCAGGCAGTGCTTTTTGCCAGGACAGGAGCGTGTGGGAGGGGGTGCCACAGAGGGAAGAAAGAAGGATGGAGAAGAGCATGGAGAACAAAGAAAAAGAAATACGTTAGATTGAGAGCAAATACTATATTCCCGAATGGTGTATCTTCTAAATAAATCCTTGCATGTTAAGAAGTTTCTAAGCAGACAATAGCAATTCCTTCTCAAACTCCAATCACAAAGCATATTTTTATTGAACCCACAGAAGTGCATTTTGATGAAGAAAGAGGATTCCTGAAAGATTGAAAGGGAAATTCATCTAGAAAATTATGGGGAAGCAGAAATTTAGTAAAGAAAAGTCCAGTGAAAGGAGTAAACATGAAAAAAATCCACATACAATCGTCTGAGATATTTCTCTTTGGTTCTATATTTTCTTCTCTCACTTCTGTCTTTTCCTGACTCCTTCTCGTTGTGTTTCCTTACCTCCCGGGGAGGTCCCTGCTCTAATCCTGCAATTTTCACAGGTTACAATGTCTTCAACAGATGGAATCAATGGAGTCATCTCCTGGGATCCCACCTACCACTCTGCTTTTTAATGATTGGCAGGAATGTCCCCAAGTCCCTTCACCAAAGTTGCCATGCTTCAAACTGATGAAACAGTAGAATGAGCCAGCAAATTTTCACTCTACATCAACATGAAGACAAAGGAGGGCAAGTAAGGCTAGAGCAAGAAAAGTTAAGAGTGTCCTGGGCAGAGAGCTGAGATGAGCACTCGCAGGGCCTCTGCACCCATTACTTCACAGAGATTCGAGCTTGCTTATTATGTACACCACTCCCCTTCCCTAAACAAACACGTACAGAAGAGCCCTACCCCTTGGCAGTTCTGACTCTTCAGAAGAGATTCTAAAAGCCATGACGCAGTTCTTTATAATTTTGCTGAGACAGGCATTTGTGCTCCTTGGAGACTGGTGTGTCCAAGTGAGTCACTTAGAAAGTGGCCTCAAAGCTTCCAGCACATTTAAAGACAGAACCAAACAGGATGATACGAAATATGTAGATAAGAGAAACCCAGAACTTGGGAAAGGATGGGCACTGCGGTTTAAAAGGCAACCGAAGAAAACAGGTGTGAGGAAGTACTTCTGAAAGCTTCAAACCATAAAGCCAAAAATTAGGGGTGAATTTAATTATATCAAAATTGTTTGTGTTCTGTAAGGGACAGCATGGAAAAATTACAGATGATAGATTCAGAAAAGTCCCTTTCAAAGTTTAGACAACTTAGCATGTATAATATACAAGTAAATTTCATGACTCAACAATGAAAATAAATTAGCACTCACACACCTACCTATAGAGCTGTTCGAAGTTAATCAGATACACTAATGAAAATAACAGTGAAATAAGTATTAAAGATGACTAAGAAATTTTTTAAAGGGCAATGAGATATGACTTGATACCTATTAAATGTGTAAAACATTTGGAACTGGATATAGGAACCCTGGTACATTCCTGGAAGGGGTGAAGATAGAAGAGAGTTCTGGCACATCACTGACACACACACACATAATATATGACCACATCTTATCACTCAGATTTTCTACTCATAGGTATGTATCTTAAAGATATTCCCCCCAGGTGTACAATAGAGCATGCGCAGTGATAAATATTGCACTGTTATTTGCGGGAAGGGTGGAGGGGAGCTGGCAGCCGCCTGACATCAGTCATTAGGTGTGATCTGTGTGAAATGCAGAGGGGCGCACTGCAGGGTCAGAAGCAGTGGTGAAAATGTGCATCTAACATTGTGGATAGTCCTTAGATCAGCATTCTGAGTGAGCCAAGTAAGAAACAGAATAACCTCCTGGTCTTTAACACCCTTTGAATAAATATTGGTTATTATTATCACTCTAGTCTGAAGAAAGCCCATGGTGTTTGCTAATAATAAAATCCTAGCGTTGTCAAGAACCCATTAATTTGGTCATATGCTAGAGTCACATTGCTAACTATAAAAAGAGAAAATTCAATGGTTAATGGAGTTTTCTGCTATTCCTCAAATTTGCCACCAGATGACAGCAGTCGATAAAAGGAAAATTAGTTCAGGCAGTAAGTTGATTAGTCCTTGTTCCATTAGGAAATATCCACAAGAGGATCCCCTTAGAACCCTTTTTTAAGTACATACCTTGTAAAGCCCTGCTAAAAAGTGGGGTAATTTCCTTTTCTCTCTAGAACTTCTACTTTAAAATGTGCACTGACATAGGGTTTAAACCTAGAAGAACACAGACTATGTGCTCACTCAGTATTTCAAAGTAATATTATTGATAGAATGCAGGAATTATTTGAAATCTACATTGAACCAAAATAAGCTATGCTCAGGCCAACAGCAGAAGGTGTTCACACAATCGCAAGCGTGGGGGTGGCATGGGGGCTGGTGAGCACAGATTCCAACCCCATTTGACTTTTAACTGAAGCTTTAAAAAGTCAGTGATGGGGTTTACTTAGAACGGACTGATTAAACTCAAGAAATGAGTGAATCAGTATCTTGCTCCATTCTTCCAGCCTAAATTATACTAGCAATGACCACTTGTAGACCTCAGAGGAGTAAGAGAAAAGGAACCAGAAAAATTGCTACAAAGAGTTGGTAGAAGGTAGCAAAAATTAGCATTTTGAGACCTTGGGCCAAAAACGAGGATTTCTATGGTGCGGGAAGAGTGAGCTGAGACACGCTGATGAGACCATGGGTCTGTCCAGAAAGAGTCATTGTCCAGGAACACACAGCAAATTTAATAAAAGCAGAAATAGTCGGGGTGCCCAGCAGTCCAGAAAGATTACATCAAGAGAACACGTGTGTGTGTGTGTGTGTGTGTGTGTGTGTGTGTGTGTGTGCGCGCACGCGCGCGCACGCGCCTAACCTACAGGGCCAAAACGGATACTTTATATATATGATGGTTAGGGGCTTTTGTCCTTTGTGGGCATGTCCATGTGATCAGGAGTGAAAACCTCATGAGTATCTAGGGGTGTGTCCTAGATGCAGGTTGCTAAGGTGAGGTTCCTCCTGGGGTCTTTTTCTGGTTTTGCCAGTTAATTTTCTACGCATGCATCTACATACTGCGCAGTAGATTCCAAGCTATGCTGTGCTGGCCTCGTTCTGTTGTCACAGATCCACAGCTTCACTGGAGGGCACCATTCAGGGGGCACAAAGTCGGATAATCCATGGAGAATGTTCACTCAGATGTCAACAAATTGGGTTCCAATTCTGACTGTCATTTACTGACTGTCCGTAGAATCTACTTCACTTCTATATAAACCTTAGTCTTCTGATTTATAAAATAGAAAAAAATACCTTCTTCAAACATTTATATTTAAGGATTATGTGAACTGTAGTGAGATCTTAATAAACACTAGCTACTAGTAATATTACTTTTATTATTGCATAACTATTACATGATTCTGAGGATACAGTAGAGAACAAAATAGAGATAAACCTTCATAGGTCGGATAGTGACAAGAAAATTTAAAAATTTTTATTGATAGAGGTATATAAAGAGGAGGGAGCAGGGGTACCATGAAAACCAGGTTGAAAAGCAAGAGCAGACTTCCTTTAGAAATGCAAAACCTAAACTAGGAACTGAAAGATAAGCATCATCCAGAGAGTCTGCAGCAGAAGAAACAGCATCTGTCCAGAGCGAAAAATCAGACATTACATATAGCTCATGGTTAATAACACCAATAGATAATGGTTTCTGAGAGCTTAGTAGATGCCACTCACACAAGCACTTTACATGTGTAAAGACATTCACTCTTCAAATAATCCCTATGAAGTTCTATTGCTCTACCCATTACACAGATGAGAAAGCAGAGACATGAAGACATTAGGGCACATATTCAGTAAGTAGCATAGCCAGAATTTAACTCCTGAAACTTGACTTTTAAGAACTACTAGACTCTGCTATTATGAAAACCAGTATGGAGCTTTCTCAAAAAACTAAAAATATAATAATGCTATATTATCCAGCTATCCCACTTCTGGATGTTTAGCTGAAGAATACAAAAACATTAAGTTGGTACGTGCACCCTATATTCATCGCAGCATTATTTTCAATAGCCAAGAGTTGGGAGCCACCTAAATGCCCATTGACAGATGATTGGATAAAGATGTTGTGCTATGTGAAATAAAAGTTGCAAAAGGACAGATACTGAATCTTGGGAAAGTGAGTCTCAATCACATAGTCTCTTGACCCCCACCTCGTCACATGAACAGGACCCGGGACGAGAACTCTTCCCTAGCAAGAGAGAAAGTGACTGCACAGGCTGAATGAGGGAATATATTCCCTTGTTACAGCCATAACGAGCATTTTTTTTTTGTCTTGGCTTGATGTATGCTCATTATACAGCACCTGGACAACACTGCTGCTCTATGAGGGGAATGAACAGGGACATGAGAAGGATTTATACAGGTTTATCCCTCTGAGTTAATCATCAGGAGAGACCCACTGGCCATGGGAAAGTGATGCTACTGAAGCTGATCTTTCTCTGTATGAGTAAAGCATTATTTCATTCAGGAAGTAAAAAAGGAAGATGAAACGATGTTATATATACACAAAGGTACAATGCTACTAATTATAATATTATAGTACTACTCAGCTATAAAAAATAAAATAAAATAAAATCCTGCCAATCTCAACAACATGGGAGACCCTAACGGGTATTAAGTGCAATAAGTGAGATAGGGAAACACAAAAAGCACATGAATTCACTCATGTGTGAGCAATAAATGACAAAAAAAAATATAAAAACAGACTAATTTTAATCACATCTGGTAAAAGACATAAAAAGTGGGAATGCAACAAAATCCTAACAGTATTCATGCTGTTGCTTTTATGAGGTGCTAGGGTAATTGATAAGTTTTATTATCACATGACTATTTTTCTACAGGTCCCAGCTTTTCAAAATGTACATAAAATGCTATTTGCTTTAATGTTCCTCCATCTCCAGAACAATAGAGAGAGACCTGCTATTGGAGATTCTAGGACGACAGTTGGGTCTCAATGTAAGAGTGGCTATAGGTCATGGACACTCTATTCAAGCCTGCAACCCTATGGTTTAGGAATACAAAAGATGGCTGGTTCTCTGAGCCCATGATGAAGGAGGAGAATTTCCCTTCTTTGCCTTTGCAGCACTCCTCTCTGTACCTTATCCTCATTCCATGATTATCTCCTTGCTCCTCTCCCCACTCTCTAGGTCACTTTGGAGCTTAGAAACTTAGAAGTAACCCTCACTACCATGTGTTTAATGGAACATCACTTTAAAAAATATATATATATATAAAGAGAATTCCAAAGAATGAGAAAAGCTTGTTCATCGGCAAAGAAATTTAGTTTTGACTTTGGCGTTCCAAGCATCTGGTGTCTGCCTGGTTAAGAGAAATATGACAATCTGACCCATGATTTGAAGACATGTGGAGTCAGCCTCCCCAAATGAAAATGCATTCTAGGCTTTGGCATGCTTCCTCTTTCCCTCTGGGCTGCAAGCAGCTTTCACTCCCCACTGTGGCCTATCAATCTCCAAGTCCTGATCCTTAAAAGACTCACCCAAACGTAAACTGAATCTTTTTAAAGACAAGGGAACTGTGTTAGTTTTGGTAAGTCCCCACCCCTTTTCAGGCTCCCTCTTGCAGTATCAGACCTAAGGTGCATGTACCTAAGCAAGCAAGTCCACAATAGTTCTCACTCACCTGCAGTTTCATGAGAGTAAAGATGGAGAGTAGCTTTCCAAGAGGGTTTCCAGCAACTCTGAAGACTGTATCGTGGAAGCATGTATTCTGACGACCAGGGAACTGGTTAACCATAGCCTCTGGGACCTGATAGTCCTTGCCTCAGCTGTCTGAAGGCCATCTAAAGGAACATCAGTCTCCTAATGTGTCCCATGCAAGAAACAGAATTATGCCCTCCTGAGTTCTGCTAAAATACTGTGACTCTGCAAAATCCTACATCAAAGACATCTGAAAAATAAAGCTCACAAGTAGACCCATTTTCATGAGAATCTCCAACTTCTGAAAAAAGAATGTATTTTCACTTTCTTTCCATTTGCATTAACAGCAAATAAGTATTTTAGTTTTTACTAAAGATAAATAATAATAAAACCTTATTATTTTAACAGTGTAGTTTTAATTTCAGTTGTAATTCCATTGCTTCTTAGATTGCCAGCATTTTCCTTCGATGCTTTCTCCATTTTGTTTTTTTTGATTGCTGTGTTGTTGGAACATAAATTCAGAATCTTTAGATTGTTGCTATTCAATCAGCTTTCCTATTACACACTATTTTTCTTATAGTCACAAGACTGCAAAATCTTCTAAACCATCTGCTAACTTTTCAACAATGTATCTTTTTATATTTTATAGGGATTGAATAGTCAGATTTTAATTTTTTTAAAGGAAAGGTGCAGGCAGGAATGAAGGTGCATAGGCAGGAAGGCAGGAAGAGAGAGGAGGAAGAACCATCTTTATTTTGCTTTTATTTAGTCGCTCACACTGGTTGCTTCCCCCCTAGAGCCAGGACACAAACCCAGGGGTATGTGGGTTGCTCCTTCAGAGGCGATTGACCTAACCACTGCTCCACCAGGGCGTGCCTGAATTGTCAGATTTTTAACATCAATCAGAAAATCCTTTTGTAAGGAAATTACAACCCTTTTGCCTCTCTCGTCTTGTCAGTTTCTTATTATTGAGTGACTGTTGCTTTCATTTGCAAAGTTTATACACGCAAACTTGAAACTTCATTTCCTTAGAAAATAGGTCATAAAATAATCTTAACTGAATTTTTCTATTTTAATAACATTCAAAGATTACCACGTTGTAACCAGTAGTTTAAAATACAACACTACTTTGTTAAGTCAGCAGCATTTAATCTTCTAGCTAGGGACTATAAACTATGGGTCTTTCTTCCTTTAGTGATTTTAATAATACCTCTTCATAAAGAAACTATACATACTGCCTCTTAATTCTGGACTTGATTGCCTAAAAATCTAATAACATTTTTTATCTTATACCCTATAGCTCTAATTTAGAATCTAACTTACCAAATAATTCCATTTAACTAAATTTGGATTCATTATTTCTGAATCATCTTCTTTTTAAAAAAAAATCTTTTATTTTAATGATATCTAGTAGATGGAGAATTTTAGGACATGTTTTTTCAGGTACTTCAGTCAGTGTAAACCCATATGTCTGACTCTAATAATCCGAATAGAAGTTAGAGGAGTACTGGAGGAAATACACACACACACACACACACACACACACACACACACACACACACACACACACACACACACACACACACTCAACTTCTTTTTTTTCCCCACGATATGCATCCTCTATTGGATTGTATGGTGAGAGTTATCTTGTAAATGCTCCCCAATTCCCTGATTAGGAACCACTGCTCTAAACATAAAGTAAGAGAGTTATTCAAGTTTCAGTAGAGAGACATAGACTCATGAATTTGAATATGATCAAAGTACAGTTAGAATATGAATATGTGGGAGTGGAACTTCAAGTTAAGGCCCTCCATAACAAACATTAACCAGAGCTGCGGAAAGCAAGTTCTCACTAACAGATGTGCCACAGTGTTTGTCGTTGTCCAGCTAAGTTAGTGCTTCTCTCTCTCCCCACTATACTGCCACTTCCCTAAATTTCCTCTTCTTCCAGATTATATTTGAAAACAATATAGTTCACACAGATGTTTGTTTATAAAGCTTGTACAACTGAAATCTGTATGCTGTAATTCCAATATTACTTCAATTACAAATTACCTTTACATTGACTAGAGTCACATCATCAAAATCTTTGCCAAAACCTAAAAGGAAAAAAACTATGGTACATAAAATATGAGATCAAAAGAAAAGTTGAACTTACACAATAAGAGATATGAAACTGAGTCACAAATTTCTTAATCAATAAAATGCTCTAAATACATAAAGTCTCTGTGCATCTTTGGTCTTCAGATACTCCTACTGAAATCATTCAAGGTGATCCTGTTAAGAAGGATCTCAGTCCTTTCCAGAATCCAAACCTTAATTTTCACACATGTCCCCTCTGCCAGCCTCCACTCCTCCAGGCTAATAATTCCATCCTACTCCCAAAATCAATGCCCTCAGTCAAACATAATCTTAGTTGCCTGATCTCTGACTTTCTTAAGTGAGAAAATCCCTTTTCCTCTGAACCTAAATTCTGAGCTCTCTGGCAGACTGGAGTTTCTAGGATCATCTCGTCCATCTTTCTCCTAGCCAGCTAGTGCTTGACTCAGCCTTTACTGAGACTTGACTTCTTCACCTTGAATTTCTTCATAGCATACAAGCAAAAAATACATCATAATGATATGATTGATACAAGGTGACAAGTTTCTTCCTGGCATGATTCAGTTCCAACTTCGCCCTACCTTCTTTCTGCCTGCCAAAGGTCCTGTTTCTTTGAATGAGAGTGATGAATCCTCCCCATAAAAACAAATGCAAATATACATGAATCTTTTATTGTAATTTTAGTAAATTCACAGATCCCCTGAATCCTATCCACGGACTTTGTAGAATTCCAGGAATCCTATATTAAGAAACTCTGTTTCAGAACCTCTCATTTTTCTCAGGTTCTGGTGGGAGGAAATCACATGGTTCCCAGCTCCTGTCTAAGTAGAGAAGACTAACCCCACAAATCCCATGTCATCCATTCATTCTCTCAACTTTACTCTGCTATAGTGAATAGCTAGTGAAAGTTTAAAATTTTAAAATTGTGCAGTTTTCAAACAATCATACAACAGAGCCAATAGTATCATTACATAGGATAATCTTTGAGGAGAGCAATGGCTGAGGAAGACAGGTGTGACTTTGGTGAGCCCAAGGAGGTACAAGGAGGAGTGTCTGAAATATGATATCCACAGTAAGAGGCGATGGCAAGAAGAAATAAGGTCCTGAACAAAGGTGAAAAAAACTCTCACTACACAGCAAAAGAATATCAGAGAATTAATACAATTCAGGAAAAAAAACGAATATATGACAGAACTCAGAAAAGAAGTATCAGGAGGATTGAAAGACACATGAGAAATGAAAGACAATAGAAAGTTTGAACCTAGTTAATTTGGAAGCTATTGCTTAAGGATAAAACAAGTTCATTAAATTTACAACTGGGGAGAGTTCATTTGAAAATAAGGATAAATGACCAAGGCATTTATAACATCTTTCTTTAAATGCATCTAGATAAAGATATTTAGGCAAGTTTTAGGAATACCTATTTATTGGACACATTCTCTGGTTATTTCCATTTTTCATTCTGTAGGTCTGTGAGTCCAAAATCATGTCTACATACTCTCCAAACCTATAGATGGATAGGGGGAAAATGAGACCATTTAAATACAAAAGCACATAAATAAGAAATAAATCATATTTGGTAGCAGAAAGCAAAGTATTCAGTTCTTACTTCAAATATCTTATTATTTATTGACACAACCCAAATGAAGTAATCTTCTTAGACTGACAGTTTATGGCAGGCAGAACTTATCCTCCTTCTATATATTCTACAATTAATACAGGTTTGAGCTCCTATAAGAACTCACTATAGTTTATAATGAATATGACTAGATGATCAAAATAATACATAATATTTATGGCTCTGTCTATAAGACATTATATGTCTCTCTTCCAATCCTTATAATAGCATTATTATTATAATTATTATTATATAATTATTATTACAGCCATTTGAAAGATGAGGAACTTAAGGTTTAAAGAATATTAAGCAATTTAACTAAAATCGCATTAGTAAGCAGCAAAGTGAATTTATGTGTATATTTCTAGAACCTTCTTATGTATATCCCAGGCACACTGATGAAGAGACATCTTCTGGCCACAAGCACAAAGGGTGATGAGACAGTCTCTCACCTCGGTCAAAGGGTTTGTCAACCACTTCCTTGATATCTGCTTACTCATCATTTATAGCAAATTATATGTTTAGCCAACATAACAACATGTCACCTCCTTCTCTCTGACTTTCAGGGGTTAATCTCACCACATTTTTCAGTCTCCCTGCTTTATGCAGCAGATCTTACCAAGAAAATCTTTAAAATCACATACGCTCAGCAGGTTCCACATAGACTTAGATAAAGCATATAATATTTTTAAAGTGCACATGATATTAAATTCAGCATTTTCAGACAGGTAGAGCATCTTGAAAAGACAAGTCATGTGTCAAACATTTATATCATATACACGTTGTACAGTGCTAAGAACCATGACTTAATAAGTTTAAGTCTAATGAAAACAGACTAAAATTTTTCAGAGCTAAATATACATCTATAAATACACACATTACATATATAAATGACATACACACATATTGACATTTTTAACTATAAATATAGTTAAAATAGACTCATTAACAAAATAAAATCCATCATATCAGGCAGACTGAAGAAGAATAAAGTTAAAAACGGATAGAGCACTCTTGCTAAAATTTGAGGAAAGAAACCATTTTGTTGTCTACTTGTGCTTTTCCTCTGTTGAGAAAATTTACAGTAATGTACCTGCCTACAATCTTTTTCTTGAGAACAGGGCTGGCTTAACCACAAGGCTGGACCCCGAGCTGGGCTGGCACTGCGTGAACTGGCCCAACCATGGCTAGACACCTGACTCACGTTAAACTCATCAGATTCTTGTGAGACTTGTCTTGGAACTGAGAAATACCCCTTAGAGTAGACCTGTGAATATTTGACCTTCGCGGAGTTAGAAGTATGGAAAAACAGAAAAGGAATCCACAGAGGAAGAAGAATGACATAGTTCAAGGTGAGAAGAAATTAAATTGAGAAAGCTTGGTTAAACTGAATACTTGATTCCTAGTTGTTCTTTTAGCTCTTGTGTTAGGACTCTAATGAATTCCTGCTCTAATTCATATCCTTGGGATCCTTGAAGCCTCTTTATATTATTGTCATCAATTTCACAGTTTTGCTTAAACTACCTCAAGTGAGTTTCTAGTATAAGGAATTACAAGGAAAGAAGCTACATAATCCTCAAGACTTCTTAGTAAAACAGATAATAATAATAATAATAATAGACTCTAATATGTCTTATAATAATAACTTGTATGAGCAAAGATATAGCTAATAAGATTTATCACTATACTGATTAATTGTGAATAATCTGAAATTAATTTAAAATTCATTAATAGGAGATTAAATAAATAATGGTAAATGCATACATTGAATTCTAACCAAACATTTTTAAATGCTACATACACTAAATTGTTAATGTGAAGACTGGATGTAGTATATATAAGAACTTTAGAGAAATTACTTTTAAGCCTCTTTGACATTATTGATCATTTCAAACTTCATTCCTTCCTATTATAATAGAGAATAATGTGAATGTTAAAAGGAAACTTTCTTCCTTTTGTATTCATGGAGTATTGTGGCATCTTTCAACTTGATGTGGTAGAAAATTAAGACCATTATTAAAAATGAAGCAAATAAATGAATTTTAACTTTTTTTATTTCTTGATTAGGTGATGGGTTTACCATTGTAATACTATTTTCTTTAAGCTGTTTCTATTCTGCAACTTTTTAAGTGAAAAATAACAATATCCTCAGTATAGGAGGAGGCACCGTACCAGTATTAGTGATTAATGGGCTTTATAATTTAGATATTATGGCTATTCGAAGAAGGTGCCATTTTGTTTAATGTTGTGTATATCATTAGGTAAGTCTCCTTTCTTGACCCTGATCTAGTTTAGAGCAGATAATTAGTAGCTACAGAGAATCCTGTTGGGTTTTAATTCTGGGGGCTGATATCTTTAAAATGAACCAACATACAAAAAGCAACCACAGACGCTTAAAAGGAAGGCATAATATTAAGGGAGAAGAAATTTGCAATAGCCATCTGGAGTGCCTTGGGGAATTGATAAAGTGCAAATTTAATTTAGATCCTAATTTATCACAGTCTAGATCATCTCTCCCCAACCTCAAGGTATTGTGACATATTCCAGGGACTCGGCTCAGCTCTGAGGTCAAAGCTATTGTCTGTGGCAACAAGGAGTCACTCTCTCTTTCTCTCTCTATTGTGTATATATACATATATATGCATATACACACATATTTGAAATTAGCATGGTTTATTAAATAGGAACTATCAACTCTGCTATAATTGTTCTTCAGCATAATATGCTTCAGTAATCACTGTAGCTATGTTCTTCATGGTCAACCTGAACAATGAATTGTTGAGCAGGAACATTTCAGGTTCAGTTTCTCTGGACTCCTTTGTGGAGGAATTTCTCTTCCTTATGTGACATGATGAATTAAATAAATGATTAACAATGCAGACATTTTAAGAGTCTCTGTTAATGAACTGGTAAGGGTGGAGGTGAAGGCAGAATTCTTTTTCAATATGTGAATCCCATTGGGTTTTTTTCATGGTCGATTGTTTTAACTCTTGGTAGGCTGTTTACAGATGAAGATTCTCTGTGAGATTTGATTAGCTTTTTGATACTCCTCATACTAGTCCAGACCAGACTACTCTTTTCTGTTTGGAAAATTTAAAAATGTAAACCTAATTCATATGGTTAAAAGAACATGAATCAACCATTATGTTAGTTACGTGAGCTATTTGATTGCAAAGTACTTGACATCCAATAAGTGCAAAATGGACTTGTATCTTTCTCAGGCCCAAAGCACGTAAATAATGCCAGAAACTGTGTAAGAGACCAATTGATGAAAGACGGAAGACATGTTATGTCATGTCTTTTTTTTTTTTTTTTTTTTTGCTTATATTTCTACATTTACCAAAATCTGGTACTTTTTCATTATCAAAAGTCTCCTTATGTTTTACGTCATCTTAAAACAGCCACAATCCACCAATGTTTCCCCAAATTCTGCATTAAAATTCACAATGAAGCATATTGAATGACTATGTCAATTTCTCCTGTGAGTAATAACTAACAGCCTCATGGAAACCAAGCCTCATGCTTAGGTGAGTTTCTCACCAACTCTTTACTGAAACATTGATTTAAAGTGGGTCAGAAACTTTCCTTTTTTTTTTTCAAATACATGAATTTAGAATGCTTTACCTATATGGTAGCATGCAAGTGCAAATGTGTTTTATGGGTGGCCTTCCCTTGTTAATGCTGACTTCATCTGCTACCTTGAGAATCAAGGTCAGAAACTGAAGTTTCAAGTCTGAGCGGATATCACTAAAAAATAAGGCCTAAAATTAAACAAACAAACCAAACCACCAAACAAGCACTGAAGTTGGGCTCTTAAGTTAGCAGCCTCATTTTCTTTTCAGCAATTCTGAAATTAACATGATTTAGAAACAACCGCAGAGAATACTTGAAAGATACAGCCTCTGAAGCGAGAACAGACTGCTAATTAGTTTTTCTTCTTTAGACAATATAGAGGACATTAGGGTGAGGTGGTGGCTGAGCAATTAGAAATATGGTAAAATAAAGACATCATGCTGTCACATTACTTTTTCCCAATATTTTGAAGGATTTGAAATGATTCATAATAGAAATTCAGGTAATGATATAAATTCAGCTTACAGGTATGAAAGTATGAATCAGTTCTAATGTACATAGAAATCAGAGTCAAAAGGCAAAATCAGGAAAAGAAAACTCAAAGTCACCATCCATAAAGACCAACATAGTTACTCTAGTTCCCATCTACATTTGTCTCTGAGTTTACTGGCAGTCAAAGAAAAAATGGAAGACATGCTCAGTTACGTAGAAATCTTCATCAGAATGGAAGAAGTTAATTTCTTAGAGGAAGCAGAGTTTTTCCTATCATTATATTTTGAAACAACATTTTCCCTCTTGGGTTTATAAGGGGCTTCTGTTTAGTATATAATGATAAGTTTCTGGCATCATCTGAGTCCCAAAACCAGGTTC
Organism: Solenodon paradoxus; assembly: GCA_004363575.1. NCBI lineage: Eukaryota > Metazoa > Chordata > Mammalia > Eulipotyphla > Solenodontidae > Solenodon > Solenodon paradoxus. Next base: position 174,176 of record RJWH01001572.1, read on the forward strand.
CAGCTTCCTTCTTAGTAGCTATGTTCCCTTGAGAAAATTCTATCACCCATGTCTCAGTTTCTATACCTATAACACGGAAATAAGACTAGAACACGAATTGTACATAGTTATGAGGAGTAAATGAAATAATACATGTGGCCTAGCATGCATTAAGGACTCAGTGACTGTTGATAACATATTAAGTTTTATAGGAAGACCAGGGCATGAGAACCTGTCAGTTTGTTATACTTCTTTTTGAGACAAGAGATACTTTGGCTCTGAAGATACTAGTTATAGCCACTCCTTTTGAATGTTTACTCTGTGAGGAGGTAAAGAGAGTTCTTCAGGTTTCCATATGGCTTGAATCAAATAGTCATTCATTCAACAAGTGCTTACCAAATTTCTTGCTAATAATGAATTAACTTCTTAGGTACTCAGATAAATTGAAAACCAGTGTTCCAGATAGTAGACATAAGCTTTCTGGTGACAGGAAAGTAGTAATATTTGCTACAGATTATTCATTTGTCCTTCTGGTTTATATGTTATTACACTGACAATAAAAGAACTTTAAGATTTATTATATATTGTATTGAACTTAACCCAGAACACTCCTCTCTCTTTAATATATATAAAATATATTGTATACTAAATATATATTATATGTGTAATATATAATATATTAAAACATATATGCAATATATAATATATATAAAATCTATCATATATATATATATATATATATATAACCTATCTAGCTATTTAGTGAGCCATCCCTATCATCTCTGCACACACATAGACTTCTTCTGACTATGAAAGTGATATGTGTTCATTTCTTAAAATGATGGGATGGAAGTGGGGAAGGGGAGTAAAAGAAAGAAAACAAAATTAATCTGTATTTCCAGTTCTTAGAAATAAACTTTTGGAGTATACTGCTCTTATTATTTTGTAAAATACTGATCATTTTAAGTGTATTGTTCTAGTTTTTAAATATACATTAACAAAACTTTAAGTTTTATTTTACGATATTGAACCATACTATAATACTGTTTTGTAATCTGTTTATTCACCTTACAATAAAGCTAATCATTTTGTCATTTTTATTTAAAATTTTTGTTTTCTTGTACGTGTGTGTGTGAAATAGATTGGCTACCTAACATTCTAAGAAACGGATGAACAGCAAATCATCTGGCTAATAGATGCCTATTCTTAAATATTTTGATTGCTACCAATTTTTTTTTTTTTTATTTCTTTGACTTGTCACCTCCCCTAGCAATAACAGTTCTAATACCTGGGTGCTCAGTAGAAATATTGTAAAGCTCTTTATCTGCAATACATAGATCTTGGTTCAGTCTAGCATTTCTTTTACTTAGCAGGCAAAACTAAACCCCAGCTAGTATTGTCAAGATATATAGTAAAGAAAGAGAAGTACGCATAAGATAATACATGCGTGGTTGCTTTGGTAAATTCAAACACTGGAACATTCCAACTGTTTTTAATGTGACTTCACATCAGAAGGCAAACAACTCCAATCAAGAATTAGAAAATAAACCAGCTTAGCGAGACGGTCCAAGAGGAATGAGAGTAAAGTTTGCTTCATAGTATATTAAAAATTTAGCTATAATGAGACATATCAGCGTTTTAATGATTATAGCAGATAAATGGTTAAAGGAAAAGATGTATTTGTTCTGGCATCTCCAAGTTGCATTTTTCTGGTTTGCATTTCTCCATGTTAAGGAAAGAAGTGAATATTTTGGTCCAGAATCCTTTCTTATCAATTTTTGCTTGGCAAGAATAAATAGCTACTATGCTGATATCAATAGCTTTATTAGGGAAAGTATATTACCTTGTCCATAAGAACTTGAATCTTATGCATTATCTATTTATAGATGCAAGCCAATAGATATAATAATAATAACAATGTTTAAGATAAACTAACAGATCTATAAAGATTGTTAAACATTGCAGGTGATGTTACTACAAAGACAAAACACAATTTTAAAAAGACCAACAAAAATATTTGCAGCAAAAAGGCTAATAACAGTATGGAAAACAGCGGTCGGCCATATGGTAGAGGCCAAATCACTGTCAACGATTTAAATATTGTAACATCACTGAGCAAGACTTCTTTTTGTCAATATTCATTCACTTATTCATTTAATTTCTACAGCAATCTTATAGTATATGATTATCTAAAAATTACAGAAAAAAAACCCAAGACTTGACAGGTTCAGTGGCTGGCCCAAAGTTACCCATTTGGTAAGTGGTAGCCTTAAAGTGGATCACAGATATGGCTGACTCTCAAGTCCATGGTCTTTTCAGTATGAAAAACGGAAAGCATTGATATTGAAGAAATTATTTAAACATTTTGAAACTGACTTTCCAACTTGCTGAAAGTGACTTTCTGTTTCAAAATGTGAAGTCTAAAAAATTATCTGATTATCTTTGGTTTTTCCATTTAGTGGTATTATGTTTTTTATTTTACTCTTGCTCATTATCTCTATTTTATTGACAATCTCTCTCTGTCTAGCACTATTCCTGTGTCTAAACTAAGCTATTCACAACATATATTTATTTTGTGTTCCCCTCGAAGCGGAGATTTTCATAAAAATAAATGTGAGCATCTATATGTCTGTTTCACTGAAGATCGAGTAAGAGGATAGATTTACTCAAGTTGCTCAGTTTACAACTGGATTAGAAGGAAGTAACCTTTTACTTATCTTCTAAAACGAAGGTATTGGAAACAGAATTTAAGCATGTGAACCACATAGGGGAATATTATATGATGACTATGAATCAGATTAGTTTTCTGTTTGATCTGAAGAACTAGGACATTACAGTCATAATGTATTTTAGCTGTGGAGAAATAATTTGCAAGAAGCAGGTTTTTAAACATTAGACCAGTATTGACCTTAACCTCATAAACCTGATGCCAAGTGCAAGATGATAGATGAAAAGAAATTAATTTTGAAAACTCTCTGATCTACATATAGTTTTATTGCATTTTATTTTCTAAATAAAATTTTTATTTAAGAAGTTTTGGATTTATAGAAAAATTGTGAAGAAGTATCTAACAAAAGGCATGTAGACATTAGCAAGAAAACAAGTCCCAGTGAGCCTAGGTGTGTAGCATATTGGAAGTTGAAGCTAGAAAGAAAGGCTGTGCATCTGAAATCTGAATTCAAATGCTAAAGGATTTGCATTTTGTAGAAAGCTAATGGAACAAGGAAAGCTACAATCAGAGTCATATTCTGAGAATCATTAAATGCAAGAATGTTAAAGATGGCATGATCTGGTGGAGTAATGGTTAGGACAATATCCTCCCAAGGAACAAGCCACATATCCCTAAGATTCTAGTCCCAGGGGTAAGAGGTGGGTGGAGCTGGAAGAGGGATGGGGGGGCTGGGGGGCGTTGTGGTGGGGGGATGGATAAAATGCTTCTTCCTTTTCTCTCTGCCTGCCTGCCTGTCTGCTTTCTTTCATTCCTGCCTTCACCTTCCCTTAAAAAAAAAAAAAAAAAAAATTAAAGATGAGCAGACAGCAGCAATTGGGACGAGCAAAGATTGTCATTAAGACAGTCCAAGTCAGTCAGAGTTTGAGTTAGAAGAATGGCAGTAGGCCCAAGAAAAGGGAATAGATATGGGAGACACAGCAGCTTCTGAGATTGCTAACGTATCACATGCAGAAGAGGGCAGGAGAACTCATAGCGTCTCCATTTCTCCAAGAGTATAGATGGTGACGTCGACCCCAGAACTAGGGAAATCAGAAGCTAAATCCTCAATTCCCTGCTACCTGTATTGGCTTTGCCTATCACGTTCACCTATCATCACCACTGAGAGGCAGCTGCTCCCTCACCGATTTGTCAGGGTCCATCCAGCCAGGAAAACAAGTCACTTCAGACATGTGCAACCCAGGAAAGTCAGTGCAGGGATCTGGTTACACTGGTGATTGAGTTTGGCATCAGCAAGAGACTACTGTCGTCCAAGACTAGAGAAACGAAGGGAGAAGTGGAATCTCAGGGTCAGTATAGAGAACTGTGTCCTCCACACTGCCTTTGGCTGAGCACAGCTGAAAGCCCATTGACAGGGGAGTCTGAGTGGGGCAAGGAGAAATGGATCTCAGCATAAATAGGCCCAGAACTCAACCAACTTCTTTTATATCCTCAACTGCTGAGTTAGAACTGCTGGTCGGACTCCCTGTGAAACCATGTTTACTATGAGAGACCAGCTGAGAAGACCTGGGAACCGTTGTTTGTCTCGCAGGAGAGAGGGGCTGGAAACAAGGTGACAGGTAGCCTGCCATGTCTGTATCCATTGATCCCCCCGCTCCTTCATCTGTGTCATCCTTGTGCTATGTTCCTGAGGACAAAATATTCTCAAGGATCTAAAATGAGAATTTGTCTCAGACTGAAAAGGAAGAACCAATTTGTTCCCTTTTATTTCTCCTTCCCTGCTTGTTCTTATCACTGTCTACTCTCTGCTCCCCTCCTTTTCTCTACCTCCATTTTCAATTCCTTCCTCCCTTTGTTCATTCTGTCTTCTCCACCTTACTTCTGCTGAAGAATTTCAATGGTTAACAAGTTTCTTGGTAACATGCAGAGCTAGATATACTTTTAATAGTAAATCTCATATCTTTTGAACCTAGATTTTACTTCCTTGAGCAAAATGGACATTCAACAAGACTGGTGTTAAATTCAATAAAATATATTATGTCCTGTCATAAGTTAAGCATTAATTTGTTCTGTTTTTTGTTTTTGTTTTTTTGGTTTGTTTGTTTATATGGCGAGACCTTCAGTAGTATATGAAATGGGTGCCACAATATCTGGCTTGGGAATCTGGTAAGGAAAGGAAAGATCAAAGAGGAAAACCAAGGCACGTGACATGAGACAACATGAATGTTACATATAACTTTTGTTTCCTCGTGAGCCACTAAAACAAAGCACAGATCTTATGGTAACTTCATATTGCCCATAAATAAATAATATCAACTCGTAAGTAAAGCCTCTTTGCTTAACCTCCAATAAGTAATTGTCCCTTGAAGAATGAAAGAGGACACAATCTTCAGAAACATGAATTTCTGCTCTTCCCATTTTCCCTCAGATGGAAATATTACCTGTCAAGTAGGGGAGGTTTTTCTCTGACCTCATTTGGGGTGGAACTTTTAACCGAAATGGTGTCACCTTTCAACCCTTTCCGACACGCCAACGTAAGTGACCACAGAAGTAAAGTCCTATAAAAAGAGAGAAGACAGAGCAACACTTTGTCCATCTCACAGCAGACACAGGTTCATCCATCTCCAGCTAATCAGAAGAAACTACGATGATGCCTTTGAAAACTTCATTCATGGTGAGTCCTGCATGAACATGTAATGCTTTCGTTAACTTCTGGACTTAGGGCATGAAACGATAGATTCTAACTCTGGAGATCCAAGAATACTGCATATGTAGGATAGAAATGAATGCTTTGGTTAATACTTAAGCATTTTCAAGAACTGATATACATCAGTTTGAAAGATGAGATTAAAACTGAAAGATAACTGTTGGGGCTAAACCACATAAGAAGTATCTCATGATCTTTTGCAGTAAGAAAGAATATTTATCAAAAATGTTTTCCTGAGTACAAAAGATTTAATATAATTATCCCACAGCATGTTTTCTTTAATCCAGAATAAGATAGGTTGTTATCCCTAAGGATTTATAAGTTGTGGCTGCATCTTCCCTTTCCAATACCCTATTATTATACCAGCCCCTTGGTACACTAAAATTTTTACTCTAATTAGATACATGAGTAACTGTGGCTTAGAGTAAATTATCTTCATATTTTTCAATATTCAACTTAATTGAAACCCAATCTGATTACTAAATCAGCATCTTTAAATTTAGAAAAATATATCTAAGAAAACAAAGGGGGGATTTATTTTAGTTGGATTTTTGCCAGTGGTACTAACACTATTTCTAACACAAATCCTGAAAGTCCACCTGAATTTTCTACAGCCTTGTCATCTGAAGTGCACATTTGATTTCTCCTAGAGTTTCACAGATTGCTAGAACAAAAAATAACAATTCAACAGGAAGGCATTTCCTCCTAGAAAACCAAGGTCTTTCTTTGCCCAGTAATCTAACTACCATGCTTATATACTAACAGGATGAAGACGTAACGCTTTTACTCAAATGTTTACTGCAGTTTAATGAATAGTGTCTCTTTTCTAAGTCAAAATAAGAATGTTCAAGACTGTTTTTAAAATAAACTAAATTCTTCATATTATTTTTCATCTAAATAGTTTTTCACTTAATGGATCTCAAAATGCAGTATAGATTGTTCTGGAACATGTAGTATATTTAGCAATGCAACCGTCATCACAATTTATTAATAAAAACCACCCACTAATCCGATCTGCTACCTCTCTTCTTTCCTAGCAGTTCCAGTCACCGCTGCTGCTGCTGCTGTGTCTAGTGGCTATAATAAAGGCAGGAATTGCCATGCCACATCCACAAAGTCTAGGATGCCCACATACTAAGGGCAAGAACTCTCAGCATGTGAGTGTCAACCTAAACATCATTAACCAACACACGACTTCCAGATGGCCCTCAAATTACTACAACCGCTCCACTTCACCTTGGCAGCTCCGGTATGTCAGCTGAAATCTATTGTATTCTCTTCTTCCTTTTATACATCAGGTAGTCAGTTAAGCTGCCTTGACGATGATTTTACTAAGAATCATCAGTCAGACCTGGAAGGGTCATTGAGCAGAACAATGATATCAAACTTTTATTCCGGTGTGCCCTCGTGGAACAGCAGTTGGTTCTGCTGCCTGTGACTGAGCACAGTCCACAGAAATCCCAAGGACCCAGGTTCGTATGCTGGGGTTAGCGGGACCAACCAAGATTAACAACTAAGTAAAAATAATTCAAAATGCTTCTTTATCCTTTCTCTTTCTTCCTACTTGCCAATTCACCTTCATTCTGGCCTGCAACTTTCCTTTAAAAACAAAAAACTTACTTTACAGACTTCTTTCATAGAGCATATATGTTGACCCCCAGTGGCTCATTGCCACTGACACCAGAAACCCACCCAAATTAATGGCGGTGATCATTTTCACATTTATGAGGCATGAAGTCCTTATTTATATTTTAATAGACATTAAACACAGAAGATTAATGTTTGAATTATCTTCCCAGAGCTACTATTGAGAAGATTGGTTAAAAATAACTAATAAGGAATTGGGATTTTGTGCCCCTTTTTTTTTTTTCCGTCACTGGGACATTATAGCTTGACTTCCAGTGATGGAAGTATCCTGTAAGGTATTTCCACCCCTTTTTGAGTTACTCAATCTAAATTCCAAAGAGATCTATATTTGTTGTGTCTTTAGTACATCTAGTGTTTAGACCCCAAGAAGCATTAAATACAAAATATCTGATCTTTTGATTTATGCAAATAAGCCTCGACTATGTTGAGCCTACAGAGTCACCTGACTACAGGGTTTCTTTTCTGTCCATTACTAGGAATCATTCAAAGCATTCACTCAACTGAAGGAGAGAGGGAAGAGAAGCTATAGGGAGGTTTAAGTTTTAATTTCTATTCCTTCAGATCTGTCTAGACGCTGGTCCCTGAATGTGCTGTTAGATAAATATTGATACATTTCCTGTTTCAAAGACAGGCTACATTAGATCAGATAAACAGTTATCTTCTTCCTAGATGATGCTTTGGTCTTTTTGCATCAATCAAATGTACGCTTAAGAAATTATCCTTTATTTTGAAGTTAAATCCCTCCTGGAATCTCAGTCTATCTTATTTTGCTCATTCTTCAAAGAAATTGGGGGGAACTGAGCAGTATCATCTCTTCTACAACATGAAAAGCCAAGTTTGCCCCACGTGACTTTTCCTTCAACTCTTAGAGAATTTGCAATGCCTTTAATTTGTCACCCTGTGAATTTGCCTCCTTTTAATTATTCTTGCTTGAGTTCCTTCCTGCTTTACCAGGAATTCACTTCTTTGCTGACTTTTGTCTCCCCTGTAGCCGTGATGAGGACCCTGAAAGATACCCCTCTGTGATCTGGGAAGCCACCTGTCGCTATATGGGCTGTGTCAATGCTGAAGGGATAGAGGACCACCACATGAACTCTGTCCCCATCCAGCAAGAGATCCTGGTCCTCCGAAGGGAGGTTCAGCACTGCCCCCACTCTTTCCGGCTGGAGAAGAAGCTGGTGACTGTGGGCTGCACCTGTGTCACCCCTATAGTTCGACATGTGGCTTAAGATCTGAAGTTCCTCAAAGCAGTTGGACATTTTGGCAGTGGACCAGCCACATTTCTGACCAAATTCACTGGGACTTTTAGATGAATTTATCTGATTGAATCTTCAGGGCTAACAGAGATGGCATTTGAAAAAAATCTTTCCCTCTCCCCAAGGAGGAAAATTTAGATTGAGTACAAATTGAATATTGTTTGCTTTTCTTAGGGTTCTAAGTTATTTATGTATTTAATATGCCCCGAGATAACTTTGAGGCATAAAATTTCATTTTAATGAATTACCTACCTTACTTTTTTTGATAAGATTCTAGACTTAGGTCTATTATTATTTAAAAGGCAAAACCTATATTTATGTGAGTTATTTATGGAGTAAAGCAAGAAACTCTACTTCTATTTATATTTCCTAAGTTTTTCATAAAAGGTAGAATAGTTTGATCTGCTCTGCTTGGGGAAATCTGAGATAGGATTAAATGACTTGAAAATTTCTGAGTCTGTGCTACATGTGGATATAGAATTTCCTCCTCTTTATCTCGTAGGAGTGCATGACATGATTGAAAAGAAAGACTATACCTTGTTTCATATTTATTAACTTAATTTTGTAAGTTGTTGAGGTTTCTTAAGAGAGATGACAAGTCTAACTCTGCTCTGTTAAACCCTTGCAATAAACGTCATTTATAATAATAAAGTTTATAATGGAAATTTATTTCCTTATTCTTTCCCGTGAAAATACTCCTCACCCCTATTTGGAAGAGTATACAAATTCACCTAGAAAGCAAAACAGTGCCAAGCCCTGACCAACCCTAGACCTACCCCAAATCCAATTTCTCTACCTGACTTACCCTCAAGACAAGACTAAGACTCTCATACTAGTAGTCAGTGCTCTGGAATCAAGTACTTCAAAATGAATTACACAAAGAAAAACAATAGTGCTGGAAAAATAATATTCTTTATTATAAATCATATAGGGAAAATATCCACCTAAGAATACGGCCAGAGATTTGACAGTATGAAGTACTTGGGAAAGACAAGTTTAGTCTAAACAGTCTGGTTTCTTGGCATATTTTGAAGATTAATGTCAACCAGAGATCAACAGAGTAAAGTTTTTCTCTTCCTCAGTCCATTCCCCTAGCACAACCCTTCCTGCTCTCAACCTCTGATCTCACCACCCAGGACACAAAAGAGAACCAAGTAAAATACAGACTGAATCACATTCAGTTCCAGAATAGTTTCATGTGTCAAGTCATTACTGCTTTCCCTCCTCATGGCCTGACAAGCTGTTTTGCCCTACTTGTGAGGAGGGCCCTGGCAATTCTCAATCTAGTCTCATAGGATCCTTACTTCTAAAAGACCCTCTTCTGCACACCTTCATTCTCCACTCCGCTCCAGGCCCAGCCAGAAGCTCAGGGTTTTTCACTGTTTCTTTGTCTCTTCCAAATCCAGAGCTTGACTTCTCCGGGCCCCGTCCTTTCAGTGGCTGCTGCTTACATCTTGATTCTCACAGGAATTTCCTATCATCTTCGTATAGGAAATCTAAAGGCAGTTGCACGACAGCATCTCACAGCTTTATGTTTTAAAACCTCTCTAAAATTCTGTGCTGCTCACTTTGTTTTCCCTGAATGATGGTGATAAAAGTAAAATGTTGCTTTTGTTTTGTGGAGGAGAGCAAGTAAAGGCATATATATTCACAGTACTGAACCACTATTTCTCACTCGATTGTTTTTCTGAGAATTTTGTGAGTGGGAAGAAGCCGTGGCTTTTCCTGTCTCCCCCTCTCCTGATACCCATTGCTTTCATTCTGTCTTTATTTTCTCCAACTGGCATCATTATCTACCCAGTCATCTATGCTAGAAATCTGTCAGGCATTCCCCATTCTTCCCTCTTACTAACCTTCCTTCCTAACCAACAACCCTACCCACCTTTTAACCAAACTCATTCTGTAATTTCCTCACAATTCTCAAATTAACCCCCTCCCTTCCCTGGTTCACCTTTTCTCCTTTCTCAGTGTGTCAGCTTCCCACCTGTCCTTGCTGCTGTGGCTCTGTCACCTTCAGTCCATCCTCCAACATCTGTGGCACAAAACTCAAGATGACAAGAAATGCCCTTTGTAATCTAGCCCTCTTCCTTCATTTTTTTTTTAATCTCATACCACTTCCTTCTTGATGTTTTTATTGTCTGGTCATAATGAATCCTTGTAACCAACATATTATACTGGACCTTAAAGTCTGAATGCCTTCACCACCTTATTCCCTTCTGTTCCTCTATTCACACCCTGATGTATGGTCTGAATGTTTGTGCCCCACCACCCCGCAATTCATATGTTGAAACCTAAACCCAGAGGTGGTAGGGTTAGGAGGTGGGGCCATTGGGATTAAGATTGGTGACTTTATAAAAAGACATCCCAGAGAGTCCCTCATGCCAGATGAGGATTTGAAAAGTTTGCAACTGGAGAACCCTCACTCAACCATGCCGACACCTTAATCTCAAATTTTCAGCCTTTAGAGTTGAAAGAACATACAAAAATCCTTGCATTTCTATATACAAACAATGAACTATCAGAAAGAGACATGAAGAAAACATTCCCATGTACAACTGTATCAAAAAGAATAAAATACCTAAGAGTAATTTAATCATGAAGGTGAACACCTATACACTGGAAACTAGAAGACACTGTTGATATTAGTGTCTAATGCAATAGGTGGCCACTAACCACATGTGGTTCTTTAGCACTTGAAATATGAGTAATCCCAATTTTGTATGCTAAGTGCAAATACATGCTGATTTCAAAGACTTTACATTTTTGAAATGTGAATGTCTTGCTAATTTTTTTTATAAATGTTGAAATACTATTTTAGATGTGCTGGGTTAAATGCTAAAATTGTTAAAACTTCACACATTTCTTTCCACATTTTTTAATGTGACTGCCAGGAATGTATCGTGAAAATAACCGCCATTATATTTCTGTTGGACAGGTAGCCAATAAAAGACATAAAGACATATATGCACTTATTAAGAGCCAATCTCACTTGAGAGAACTCAGTCACAAAGACACAAATTGACACCAAAGGTGACTGAGATCTGTAGTTTTTATGCATGTCCAGAAAAAGGAAAAGGAAATGGGATTTGGTGCACACAATATTACTTTTGCCACGGGTCATACACATACATGACAGGAAGGCTCATACATGACATTCCCACAGTTACACGATTCCAAATACCTGAACATCATGGCCATTTGCTAGCATAAGAAAGAAGAGAGGAAAAAAAATTAAAAAATAAATTTTCTAATCTTTTTTAGCAATTTTTTAAAAATAATGTGGTGTGAGAACAGAAACATCAATGAATAATTAAACAACCCAGAACTATATCAAGGTATATATTAAAAATCTGAGATAAGGTAAAAGTAAACAGTCCTCGCAAATTAGTACAACAGGGAATTATATAGTTACTAGGTTTAAGTTTACTTATTGGATAACTATTTGGAAGAGAAATAGCTCTCCCTTTCGTCATTCATCCAAGAGCACTCCCTATAAAGAATAAAATATCAAATATAATAAGGATAAATTATAAAAATTTTAAAAAAAAACTCTGACCAGTATAACTAGAGATATTTTAATTTTCTTTATACTTCATTAAACACTTAATTTTCACAGCGAGTACATGTTAAAATAAATAACAAAGATTTAACTTCTATTCACTCAAAAATTAAAATAGAATTGAATATTGAATAGCTATCTAATATCTGGGTGGCAGAAGATAAAATAAGTTTCACAGAAATGTATTTCCAAGATAGGATGGATTAAATCTATATTTTTCCTTTCTCTTAAAACTGCAGTTAAATTAGAATAAAAAGATGACAAAATTTTTTACTAAGACCATAAACTCAATTGTTAAATGAGTTGAACAAGGAGGCTGTTAGATTGAAATGGTTCTAATGCCATGTTGACCAATGCGAGCAAACCAACATCTAACCCTCTAAGGTGTCTCAGGGTTATGAAATCAACTGCTAAGGATGACCAGTCACAAATGGCCAACTAGGCTGTACAACCTATCACAAACGGCCCACCAGGATATAAACTATAGTCAGTCAATAACTTCCTGTCTTGCTTCTGTACTTTTTTCTTTATACCCTTTACCTGGTAGGAACCAGGTAATCAGTGGCAAACACCTAATCACTTCCAGTCTGGCACTGCCCAATTGAAATTTTGCTCAAATAAACTCTTCAAAAAATATATATTCCTCATTTTATTTTTTTAAACACAATAGACAACAATTTTATAAGGAGGAAGCAGAGAATAAATGATAGCTGATGTCATGGAACTAAGGGAGAAAAATCCTAAAGTACCACCAGGCAAAGCTGAGAAGATAGTTTATAAGCCAGAATCTTCTGAAGGCTCCACCCTGACTACAGTAGGTCCCAGAGAACCAAGAGTAAAAGGGGAGGAGACAGATTTAGGGGGTCTGCTTGAAATTCTGTTTCAGCAACAGCTTGTTTGCTCATTCTTAACTCCAGCCCATAGCTGTTAGTCAAATGTTCCTCCCAACCCTAACAGAAAGTTAGAAGGATTATCTCTGCAGAAGACATTTTTGGACAGGCATTTACCAGTGTCATTGAGGACGTGATACCACTGAAAACAGAAGGATTGAGTGATCATATAGGTTCTGAATGCTGAAGAGTTTCCCTGCCCTTACCCCTTTACTCTTCAGTTTCCAAAACTCTTTAACAAAACTTTACCTTCTAGCGGGAGACTGAGGACCCTAAAAAACCCAAAAGCAAAAGCCTAAAGATACTCAGAGGAGACTCCCCACAATTGACCCAACTAGATCTCCTTAGTGAAACTCAGTCTATAAATTTGCCATATGCAGAGATTATAATCAGTTTTTATCTGAATCTTGAGTGAACATCTGAGAAAATTCCTCTAACAAGGAAGACATACCAAAATAACATAAAAGAGCAATTCGAAGAAAAGAGAAAATATACAAGAATAAAACCACTTCCAAAATCCAGGGATATCCTCAGATAACAAAGAAAATGTAGCCATGAAATCAATATAGGACACTGATTTTTAAAGAAAAATACAGGAACAAAAAACAAGTTGCAAGAGAAGACTGAGAAAATCTTCTAGAAAGTAGAGCAAAAAGATGAAAAATAAGGAGCAAAGATTAAAATTTTAAATATTCAAATAAAAAAGAATAGCGAGGAAAGGAAATCACTAATAAAACATATGAAAGAAAATTCCTAGAATAGAAGAATAATAGTTACCAGAGAAGCACTTATCAATTACCAGTCTGAATATAACAGACACACACCGAGGTATATCTTAGAGAAATTTCTGACCACTGAAGACAAATAGAAGATTCAACAGGCTCCTTCAGAAAAAAAACGTATCAGGTACAAACTGAGAATCAGAATGGCTTCAAATTTCTCAACCATGTCCCTAGAAGTTTAGAACACAGTGGATTGATGCATTCAAAATTCTGAAGAAAAATTATTTCTGACATAAAATTCTAAACACAGTGAAGCTGTGTTCTGAGAGGTTTGCAAGTTTGCAAGTAATTTGTCAGTGCAACCTTTTTCATGAAGCTACATATGGAGTTTTCCATGAAAATAGAAGAGCAGACCAAGATACTGGAAGATACAGACTAAAGACAAGAGGAGTCAACACAAAGGGAGAGGAACTTACTGGTAAGATGGCAAAGGAGATCCCAGGATGACAGCTGTTAACACCAGGTGCAGAGTACCCATCTAGATTGGAATCATCTGATTCAAGAGGCAAACATGAAGACTATTATTAGCAACATCCCTAGAACCATTGAGCTCTCTTTTGAAGCTAAAGACAGAATGATCAGGGGAACCAATCCTGGATTCTTAATTGTACTTGGGTAGGATCTGATGAATTCTCCCTTATCTCTTCCTTGTCCTGCTGCCCAGATTAGTATCAGACACTCATTTTCTTGCCACCATCTATCTCTTCTGACCTACCTTTGAAAATGGAGATTGAGTATGGTGGTCTCTAAAACAGAAAATATAAGAGCAGCTTGCTCACCATGACAATATTTCTGCTGGACTTCATGAATCTGCAATATCAATGCAGGTAGGACTAGTAGTTGAAGAGCAGTTCTAAAACACATAATAGTGGAACAAAAGTTTATTTCTCATTCACATGCTGTAGACTGAATGTTTTTCCCCAAATTCATATGCTGAAATCTAATCTTCATGTGAAGATACTTAAGGATGGGGCCTTTGGAAGATGTATTAGGTCATGAAGGTGAAGCTCTTATAAATGGAATTAGTGTCCTTACCTTTTCCGCCACATGAGGACACAATGAGAAGACTGCTGTCTATGAATCAGGTAATAGTCCTCTTCCTGCATCTTGATCTTGGACTTCCCACTCTCCAGAACTCCTAGAAATAAATTTCTGTTGTTTATAATCCACCAAATCTATTAGTATTCTGTTATAACAACTCAAAGAGACTAACACATCGCATAGTAGTTAGAGTGAGGTTAATATGTCTCCTTCATGATTTAGGAAGCCAGTCTCCTCGCCAACTCATGGATATGAAGTGTGCTGGGAAATGAGCAGATGCATTCCAGCTGCAATTCCTCACTGGGCTCGGGGGACAGCTGGCCATCTCAACTTCACAAGCCCAACCCATTGCTGCCAGGGTTTCCCAAATCTCACTCCTGCCCACCCAGAAGGTGCTCTTGCAAATTCTCAGGTAAGCTGAAATCAGAGTATGATCAAGATAAAAGATTCAGTTGAGCTCTTGGGCATGGACTCAGCAGTGGGAATGTTGCCTCTTTTCATTAGGTTGGTTTGTGTTTCACACTTGGTTTTTTCCAAACGAAGTTTTATATCATTTAGGGATGTAGAAATAATAAGTGTGATATACCTATAAAGAAAAGTAAGAGAAAGATGATGCAAAAGTCTGACAGTGATTCCTTCTAAAAGGAAAAGAAAAAGAAGGGAGGAATATCCAGACTCTCTGGAAATTTCATTTCTTAACTTGGCTAGGGGTATTTGGTTTCTGGGTTATTGTCTTTTTGCTTGCTTATTTATTTTTTTAAACTGTACATATACATTCTATAAATTATTTTGCATATATGATTGTTGGGTCGCAACCCAGGTATGATCTGATCAGTCCCCATATATGGTAGGCAAGGAGACACCAAAGAAAAAGGCCGATCATTCCATATTGCTGGGTGGCAATTTTAAACACAAAGGGAACTTCCATAGAGGCTTTATCTTGGCAACTGCAAGACAAGTAGTTTTTCACACCTAACCACTCACTCAAATTTTAAAAGTGTGTGTAGAGACTCTAACTGGGTTTAATCACATGCCCTGTCCAAATGATCTATTGTCTATTGGATCTAAATCTGCTGGACTTAGCTACACATTTTATCTTAGGCATATGTCCTTGGGCAGCTTTGGGCAAATGGGAAGACCAGTGGAACCAATGTAGGAGGAGAATGGGAGGCAGGATGAGGAGCCTAATGGACAATGGTGAGGAACACTTGATGATTTGGTGGAGGGCAGGGTGTGTTGACATATGTCTGAGGAATGGGAAAATCGCACATATAGGGATCTTCACCTATGAGTTTATTTTAATTTGTAAAACAAAGGTACTGCCATAAAATTCTAAGAAAATTATGTTTTTGGATCAGTAATGACTTTCTCAATAATTCTAGAAGTTACCATAGCAAAATAATTTTAAAATATATAAACACAATTTTGTGTGCAAAACCATCATAGAATGAAAATCAAGACAAGGGAGAGAAAATAGTTCAGCTATTTAAAATAAAACATTAAAAATGAGAGGTGAATACATAAAAATACTAGTAAGAATTAACTTTGGGTATGGGAATTGATCATTTTAATATTTTCTTTATAATTTCTGATCATTAAAAGAAATTTATTGTAGTAATATTGACATATAAACTATCTTATGTTCACCACCAAAAGTCTAACTTCTATTATCCACCATGTAATACATTCCTGTTGCCCAGTTTAAATGCCACTTTTCTCCCATCTCTCCTAGTAGCCTAACCACTATTTTGTTCTTATAATCTAAGAGTTTATTTTTAATTTTATTTTTGCTCATTTTGTTTTGCTTATCTCCCACATGAGAGTAAAATCATTTGATGTTTGTCTTTCTCTATCCGACTTACTTCACTTAGTGTAATGTACTCAACCTCTATTCAAATTGTTGCAAATGGCAACATTTTATCTTTTTTTAAATTAAGTAATATTCTTTTGTGTACGTACATCATATTTCATTCAGTCATCCCCTTAGGTTGTTTCTAACTCTTGGCTATTGTCAATATTGATGCTTATGAACATAGGGATGCATAAATCTCTGTGAATTGGTGTTTTCATAGTTCAGAGTATGAAAGTGGGGTAACTGGATCATGTGATATTTCTATTAATTTTTTTGAAAATCACCATACTGCTTTTTATAATGACTGCACCAATTTAGATTTCCACCAAGAGTGCATGAGGGTTTCCTTTTCTCCACAACACTTACTGTTTTTGTGCTTCTGATAATAGGCATTCTAGCAAGTGTGAGATGACAGTTCTTTGTTATTTTGATTTGCATTTCTCTAATAGTAAGAGATGATGAACATCATTTTATGTGCCTGCTGGTAATTCGTATGTCTTCTTTGGAGAAGTTTCTGTACAGATCCTTCACCCCTTTTAAGTTATTCGTTTTTGTTGATTTTTATGAGTTCTTTACATATTTTGGAAAATAAGCCCTTGTCAGATATATGATTTGCAATGATCTTCTCCCAATCTGTATATTGCCTTTTAATTTTGATGATGGTTTCTTTCTCTGTGAAGAAGTCTCTCAGTTTTATGTAGGCTAATTATTTATTTTGCTTTTGTTTCCCTTGCCACATAAGTCAAATGCCTCAAAGTCATCTGTCAGGTCACTGTTGAAGAACTTATTGCCTATATTTTATCCTGTGTATTTTACGATTTTAGGCCTTATATCCAAGTCTTAACCCATTTTGAATTAACTTTTGTGTGTGGTGTTAGAGGGATCTAGTTTCATTATAATTTATTATATCAGATGAATATCTATTCTTTTTTAAATGGAGGTACCTTTATGATATGCTCATTGACAACTTTAAAAATAATTGTTGTCTCTTTGGAAAACAGTATGGTGATTCCTCAGACAGATAAAGACAGATCAACCATTCGATCTGGCTATCTCACTCCTAGGCATATACCCAGCTAATACAAAATCTCTAATCATAAAAAAAAAAAAAAAAATAGGTACCTCTGTTTTCATAGCAACACAGTTCACAATAACCAAGACATGAAAATAACCTAAATGTCCATCAACAGATGACTGGATAAAAAAAAAAGCTGTGGAATATATACTCAAAGGAATTTGATGCAGTTACTATACACACACACACACACACACACACACACACACACACACACACATAGAAATTGTGCCCTTTGCAACAATATGGAAGGGATCGTGTTAAGTGAAAAAAGTCAGAAATAAAAAGAAATATAGGATGTTTTCCCTCGTATGTGGAATATAATGAAATGAAACAAGCAGATAAACCCCAGCAAAAATTCACAGGACACAAGATGATGGCTGCCAAGGGGGAGACAGGGAGTAGGGACAGAAAGATGACATTAACTCAAGTGGTAGGAGTAGTGTGAAATATAGACTGAAATGCAATTTCAGTATCCTAAACAGAATATAGCATTATGAACAAAATAGGTAATAAATATTACTATTAAAATTAATAATAATGGTTGCTTGGCAATTAGAATAAATCCTTTTCATTTTCTCATTTAATTTCATTTTTATTATTATTTTTAAATTTGTTGAAGAAATATCGAATCATAACATTATATAGGTTAAAGGTGTGCGTCATTGTAAATCAACCTCTGTGTATAATACATTAAGTTTACCAACCAGCAGCCCAGTTTTATCCTTCACCATATAACTGACTCCTTTTACATGATTTGTCCACTCCCCTCCTACTTACCTCCTGGTAATCTGTAATTTGATTTTACAGATTTTACAGATACCCCAAATGGTATCTGTCACCATCATCAATGACTTTCATGCTCCCAAATTCCACTGTCATTTCTCAAGCCTCATCTTATTCCATGTTCTCAGTAGCATTTGACACCTATACCCATTCTCTCTTACTTCCTCTTTTAACCCAGCTTCCAGGGGGCTTTTTCAGATATAAAACACTATGATATTATACAATGTTACTTCAATTATTTTTTTAATTACAAAAAATAAAAATAAATAAAAGCACTATGACTATAAACTAAAGGACAAGTAAGAAGAGGAAGAACAGTAGTCCTACACGTGTATGTTCCTTATATGTCAAGCAGGCTTCTCATTGGTTAATCCCCACAACCACCCTTGAAGATGGCTGTCTTCAATGTCAATGTCAATGCCATGAATTCTTGAATTACTAGACTGGCCAACTTTCCCCTCAGACTTCCTCTTTCAGGAAGAATTGTTGAAAGTCTATGTCTGCAGTTCCCTTCTTATATAATTAGCAAGAAAGTCTGAGCTAATTTCCTGGGAAGAAAGCTAAGGCCCTACTTTGAGTCTAGACCCAGAGACCTAAGGAAATTCATGCTTCTGACATTCCTAAGTTTTAGAGATTTCTGAAGACCAATTTATCTCCAAGTGTGGGTCATGCTCTTACCTACCATAGCACAAGCTGACTGTCCTTCGGAACCACAGCAGGCTGCCCTAGACAAAACCATGGATAAGATGCAATTTGGCCATCCTCAATCCAGTGAATGATTCACTCTTCAGTTGCTTTAACAAAAGACTGAAACTGCAGTGCCCCATGCTGACTGTGACCATATTTCCAAAAGGGAAATACATCAAGACATAAGGTCTCAAAGAGATCTGTGCACTACTTCTAGGTGAGAGAAGAATTTGTGATGAAGAAGGATAGACTTCAAAGTGTTGACATTTTCAGGACAGTGTCAGTCAATGATTTGGGGAACAATGGGAGCAACATTTAAAATTCAAACTGGCTTACACAATACAAAACAAATGAAGACTGATAAAAACCATACCTTTGTTTCCTTCCACAAATCTATTTTCTCTCCATCCTTTTCTCAGCTGCCTCCAAGAAGATGTTCATTGTATCAAGAAGAGTTACATGTATTAATGTGTCATCATCCACACATAGTTTCATTTCATGTCTCCTTTTAACTGCAAAGAATTGTGCAAATAGTAGGACACTCAGCCATTGACAAGTGAAGCAAAAAAGCCTTTTCTCACTCAGGAAAAAAAACAAAAACAGCAGAGCATGTTATCAGCAGAATTAACTTGTTTTTGATAGCCCTGGTCAGCACTCAGTCTCAGCTTTAATAATTGTGTGCATTTAGGCAATTAATGAATGTCTCTAAATCCTCATTTCCTATCTGGAAACTGAGGGTAAGAATGAAACAACCCTTAAGCTTGTTTGAGAATTAAACAAGATCATATTCATTACACTGTTAACATGATACTGCCTGGAATATATGAAAGTTTCAATAAAATGAAGTGATTTATTGTGCTTATTTTTTGTATCAGCTAGGCAACAGGTTATATTTTTCACAGAAGAGACCTCAGGAAGTCCTGAGTCCCCACTGATTTTGTGGTTGAGTACAGATTTGGAGGAGATAAGCAAACTAGCTGATATCTTAGTCAGTGTGTGTCATCTTATGTCTGGTCTTGTTGCTTCTGTTGCAAAGCCCTTCCATTCCCTTTTGCCTAGATTTGGGTCCCATTTGGAGGTCAGTCAGCACCATAATTATTGATTTCTAGTCAACCCTAATTAATCTTTAGTAGGAGAATCTAGAGATTCACTTAGATAACAATTTTTTTAATTTGATGAGTTTTTTGTTTTTAAAAGTATTCATTAGATGTTTTATTATGGATACTTTTGAACTAGTTCCCTAGGGTAATAAAAAAGGAAACATAAGACCATCTTCCCAGAAAATGTAGGTCAAAGGAAAATTTTCCCCATTTCTCTGAGGTTCTTCACAGTCAGGATGAGTGAACAAATTAACATTAGGTGTGATTAGTAGGAGAAAAGCCCAGATTTAATAAAACATACATGGCGGTAAATTCTGAGGTTACCAGGACACACATACAACTTGAGTGGAGGCATGGAGGTGTCAGGGGAGGGGGCGCAGGTCTCCATGTGGCAAGTAGGAATGACTCATCTCTACTCTTACTCTAGAAGTATAGATAAATAACTCCCCTTTCTACAATCTTCTGGAGAACAGGGATAAGAGACCATTTCTTGATTAGGAGAAGGGTGGAGCCCCAGGGAGTGACAAATGGCTTCTTTGATTAAGAGAAAGGCTGAAAGTTTAGAAGAATTGGAGCTTAACAAAATTCAACAACAGAAAAACAAACAACCCAATCAAAAAATGGGCAGAAAAAGTGGATAGACATTTCTCCAAAGAAGACATACAGTGATCAACAGGCATATGAAAAGATGTTCTTCCTCATTTGTTATTAGGAAAATGCAAATCAAAACATCAATGAAATATCACCTCACACTTATGAGACTGTCTATTATGTAAAAGTCTAGAAACAGCAAATGTTGATGAAGATGCAGAGAAAAGAGAAAACTTTTACACTGTAAGTTGAGGCAACCCTTACGGAAAGCAGTATGGAAGCACCTCAAAAAATTGAGAATGGAAGTTCCATATGATCCCATCATCCTACTTCTGGATAATTTATCCCAAAAACACAAAAAACACTAATTCACAGAGACATATGCCCCCCAGATTTATTACAGCATTATTTATAATAACCAAATATGTGTGTAATACATAATAAATATGTATACATGTTTATATGTAAATATACATAAAATATGTATATATACAGTGAAATACTACACAGTCCTTAAAAATGATGAAATCCTGTCATTTGCAACAACAAGGACGAAATTAGAGGAGATTATACTAAATGAAATAAATCAGAAAGAGAAAGATAAATACCAGATAATATCATTCATATGTGTAATATAAAATAAACAAAACAAATGAACAGAGAAAACCAAAACTAATCTTTAGACATCAACAATAGCACTGAGATTGCCAGCAAGGAAGCAGGGGGTGGCAGGAGCAAGTGGTGATTAGCGTCCAATAGACACTGGTGAAGGACTTTTGGTAAATTGGTGGTGAATTTTAACTTGGTAGTGTATCGTCATTTGTTTGCTGAATGGTGAACCTGCACATGTGGGTTTATATTATTTTGTAAATCAAAATTACTTCAAAAAATATTTTTACTGAGTAATAATGTTCCTATCATCAAGGAACATATAATCTCATGGGATCAAGGAAGTGGGGATGGAAGATGATCATAAAGAAATAATTAGAATCTATGACACAACTTCTCAAACACCAGCTCTCACCAGGTGTACGACTTAGGGCAGAGTTAACAAATTTGATTCTCAAAGCATGAAGTTCATTCATGATGCTGTAGGGGAAGTCCATATATGTCTGTGGTTAAAAGCAAAGCAGCATTAAAAAGCTCAGATAAAAACTGGCCAGCCTCTCACATGCCTCATGACAGAATACCACAGGTAGAAGATACTCATGAATTCCTGGAAAGAGTAAAATGCACAGTGGTTTACTTGTAGCCAGATGTGTGCCAATGTGGATAGTGATTCTGACAATGATGGTAGTGAGGTTTGATCCTAAACAAATCTTGATTGAGGACACCCATGCCATTGATCCTTGCTAATTACTGGGAAGACTAAGGTGAGCTCAGTTTAGCTCAGTCACCTTTGTCTTCCCTGTGCCTTCCTGGAGGAATCTAGCCTTCGTGTAAGTTTTATTGAATGATCTAATGATAATTATAAAATAGTGCCAGAAGAATATTTTAATAGTCTTCAGTCCATTTCCTTGTCAAAAGATAAGAGAAAGTGATACTATGCAAAATCAGAACATTATCAAATTCATTTTTAAAGGACTTGAAATACAAATATATCATAATGCAGTAGTTTACTACCCCACCAAAACAAGAAGTCCTTCTTATATTCAATTGAAAACTTTCTGCCTTGAATTTGGATTATGTACCATTGCATAAAAATCCATTAAAACAATCACCCCACTAATGAAGGAGATTCAATGGGATATCAAAGAAGACATAACAACCTTATTTATAATTAAGAAAAAATCAACACACAAAATTGTTTCAGGAATAAAGCAGTATTGGTCATAATGACACATATAATGACATAATACTGTGTTCAATTGTATTCCAAGGAAATGCATATTGCAAAATAGCATTAGATTTTTGAAGAGATTTATGGTAAATTGAATGAAGCAGTAATGACAAAGATCCCCTTTATAGAAGAGAATTCGGGATCAATAAGCTTGAATGGGGGGGAGGATGTGATGGGAGCCAGTGAATAAATACCAAGAGTTGGCCTTATCTAAACACTGTTAGGCCACCCAGCATAATAGGAGAGTCAGCAGATCCAGGTAGGTAAGTTTATGTATACGACTTACAGAAGTTCTCTTCTTGTTGCTTTTATTTTCTGAATAAAATAAGAAGCAAGGTTATCTACTAAGAGTAAAGATGGTAGAAGAGGTATGGGAAATTTGAGTAGTTTATCTGCTTTCTCTGGTGGGCTCGCATCCTGGGCACAATCCACATATATCCCAAGGCCTGGGTTCAAGACCCAGGACAGAGAGCAACAACCAAGATGAATAACTAAATACAATAAATTAGTTGCTTCTTCTTCCTCTCTTTTCCTGCCTGCCTACTCACTTTCATTCTTGCCTGCACTTTTCTTTAAAAGTAATAAAGTAATTATTGGTATATTTGGATTACTTGCTACCATTTAAAAAAAGAGAGAGAAAAAACATGAAAAACCTTAGTCATGTAGCAAATGTTGTTTAGCCCATGTGAGCAGTCATTATACAACTAAAGTAAAATTAGTCTTCAGAGATACAAGTCTTTCTCCACCCTCATTCAGTAGTGTAGACTAAAGGGCAGAATAAGTAGAGACTTGAACTTACCTGGAGTTGGGGGTCTACTCATTAAATTTGGCCAAGTAAGAGCGGTAACAGTACTTTGGACATAACAGTTTCTGAATATGGTTTAACAATAAAATTAAATGAGATGTGAATCTATTATCCTGAAACTTACATAGTATTGTAAACAAATGAAACAAATTTTTAAAAGAAATTGAATAAATGAATAGCATTCTCAGCATGGAAATACCTGAAAACATGATTTTCCTGAGGAAAAGAATAACAGCAGTGAAAATGACAAGAAAGGATGGACTTGAGAAATATTAAGGAAAACATCTGGTGACCATGGGGGAAGGGGATGGGGGATGGGAGCGAAGGGTAGTCAGAGTCCAATAGACAGTGATGAAGGATTATTAGAAATGTGATGATGGTGAGTGAGCTGAGACACCCCAAGAGATACACGGTCCATTCAGAAAGAATTCATGGAGAGAGAGTCACTTGATGAGGATCGCATTTAGCAAAATTAGTGGCAGCAAGTTCAGATGCCCCGTGTGCTGAGGAAAATTACATTAAGAAGGGAATGCACACGCACGTGCATGCCGCCACATGTGCTGCCCGCATCGCATCTCGGGGGCAAAACGGATTCCTGTATATAACTGAGGGGTGGGACTCCTCCCGTGGTGGGTGTATCCAGAGGGCTCGAGCTCTCCTGAGAGCTGGTAAGTTTACCTGGAGTAAATCGGTGCAAGTAACTAGGTGATAGTAACTAGGGGTGTCTCTTCAGACCCAGGTGGCTACAGAGGGGTCCTTGCTTTTAGCAGTCTCAGGTTTTGCCAGTTAGTTATTTTTCCATTCATGCATCTGTCTGCATACCCGCTGAATATATTTTAAGTTATGCTGCTCCCACATCATTCATAGGGTGATATTCTATATTTGATGAAATGAGAACTTGCACACGTAAAATTTATATCATTTTATTAACAATGTTACCTTAATAAAAATATTTTTTTTAAAAATCAGCACAACTGTGGGATTTGGGTCGCTCAAAGAACCCATGGCAGAGTTAGACGAGTGAGCAAGCAGAGATTTAATCAGAGTGTAAAGAGAAGGAGCCGACCAAGGGTTCAGACCCCATGGGTTCAGGGTCACTCCACGTATCAGACAGGCACAGCTTGTAAGCAAGTTGGGGGTCCATTAGGGGGGAGCAGAGAGAGAAGAAGGAGCCAGCCAAGGGAGGCTAAGACCCGAGGCCTTGCCAGTGGCCTGAGTTTTTAAGGGAAAATCCAACATGGTGAGGAAGTGGGATGGAGAGAGGAGTGTGCAGACAGGTTTCAGTTCCTGATTGGGCAAGGTGACATTGTCCTTTGAAGTTATTGGTGGTCTTCTTCATTCCTTTGTTTCTTGGTGAAGCTTCTGTTCTTGTCACGTACTACACGGCCATCAGCTTTATTAATCAATCAGGATGCATCCACGATTGGGTGGTGGTGCCAGAGGCAATTCACTGTCCTGATAGTTGAACTTTAATCCCTGGTCTAAGGCTTGTTCTTGTGGGGGTTCTGACAAAGCAGAGATTTAATTAGAGGTTAAAGGAATGGAGCCAACCAAGGGAGGTTCAGACCCGGTCCACCTTGCTGATGGCCTGGGTTTTTCATGAAAAAAAAAACAAAACACACACATGGTGAGGAAGGAGGATGGAGAGAGGGTCATCAGGCCAGGTTTCAGTTCCTGATGGGGCCAGGTGACATTGTCCTTTGGAGTTATTGGTGGGCTTCTTCAACCATTCCTTTGTTCCTTTGTGCAGAGGGTCTGCCCTGGTCACATCCTATATGTGGGACACATCCCACTTGTCCATAGGCTTTCCTTATTGAGCTGGATGATTGCATTCCTTTGCTCAGCCAGGTGGCACAAGGGATACTTCACTGCCTTGATATCCGAACTTTGATCCCTGGCCTAAGGATTGCTCTTGTGGCGGTCCTGACAACAACTTTAGGGGATGTTGAAGAGAAGAGAGTCCACATAGAGAAAGACAAAGATGACTCAAAGGTTTATGGCTTGGTTAATGGGATGGTTGACTATATCCTTCATAAAGATAAGGAAGAGAAGAAAGAAGATTAGGTTTGGGGCCAATGAGAGTGGTGAATTAACTTACTGAATTTGAGATATATGTAGGTTCAGTGGGAAAATTGAGAAATTATCCAGCAAAGATTAAGACTGAGGAATTTGGGTGAGTAAAGTCCTTTCTGCCAAAGCAGGGCAAGTGTGTGAATGATTACGGCACCTCCTGCAAAGAAGGTTACAGAGTGAAAAAGCCTAGGACTGAAGGCTGAACCTTGTAGAATTCTGGTATCTAAGGATCAAGAGGAAGAGAAGTCTATGAAGGAAAATAAGAAAGAGCAAGCTAAGATGTACAATAAAAAGTCAGAGAGAGCTCTAAGTCAACAGAGTAGAAAACTTAAAGAATGAGGTAGTGGTCAAGAGAATCAAATGCCAAGAAATGTCAAAGAAATTGTGGCCTGAAAAGTATCTGTTAGATGTGAAAAATTAAGCCATTGAACCTAACAGGGAGATGCTTCTTTGGGGGCGCCACAGGTTTCAGTCAGATTGGAATAAGACTGAGGCATCAATGGATGGGGAGGAAGTGAGAGATTCAGGAGTGATTCTTCTGGGGAGAGCTGGAGGAGGCTATGATTTCATTGTAGTTTTTTGGTTTTATATTCTGAAGACTTAAAATTCATGAGCATATTGATACAATGAGAGGAAATGGCTAGAGGTTGAAGATAAGGGAAGCAGTTCAGGAAAGTAAACTTCCTCAGGCAAAGACAGGTGAAATTTAAAACAAAATGATGTCCACCTTTTTCCCTGTAAGAAGGAGCAAAAGGTGATTCAGCTGGAGGTATACTTATGTCTGCCTCGCTTATCAAAAATACATCTGTCTTTGTCTCCTCCACTTCTCTTTATCTAATTCTATGTGTTCTGACTTCTGACTCTACTTGCTTTGCTGAAACCGCACTTTCCAAAGTCTTAACTTACGAATTTCAGCTTCAGTGGTAAATTCTCACTTTTCTCCTTCTAAACCTCTATGTCACACCTCTGTAACTGAACTAGAGCTTCTCTGGAACTACTGCTCAATATACATGATATTTCTAAATGTTTGTTTTTTATCAGTTTGAATGACCCTTGAACAAGCTTTTAGTATTTTATGCCTGAAGCAATTGAGGTAAGACAAGGGGTTAAACACAGGTGAGCACTCAGATGTGACTAAAAGAATAAATGAACTTAATCCCCACGTTTCTGTCAATAGAAAA
Organism: Solenodon paradoxus; assembly: GCA_004363575.1. NCBI lineage: Eukaryota > Metazoa > Chordata > Mammalia > Eulipotyphla > Solenodontidae > Solenodon > Solenodon paradoxus. The sequence goes on from RJWH01001572.1 coordinate 200,695, forward strand.
TGGAAAATTAAGTGTGTTAGGAAGGATAGCCTAAGGGAATGGGGTAAGAGGCCAGATAAAGGAACAAAGAAAAATCTCTAATAAAAAACAAAAACAAAAACAAAAAAGCTTTTATATTCCTGCAGTGGTTCAAGGGTCAGAAATAAAAGGAAACATTGCCAATCTGAATCCACTGATTGACAATTAGGTGTTTTGGGGGTGGAGATATGAGGAATTACTGGAAAGACTTCCTATAAGTAAGTGCTGATCAGTCATGACAGGTTTTGATGTTCGCTAGAACTCAACCTGTTTCTCATTCTCTTGAGAAGTGCACTATCTCTTCCTGAAATAAATTTCACCCTTAACCTTTGTCTGCTGTGTCCTCAGTGATGTTACCTGCTTGATACAAGACCCTGAATTGAGGCTCCAGTCTCTTTGGGGGCTCTCAAACTAACAAGTGCATCCATCACAATATAAGCATGTTTCAGCCACAATGTCCTTCCAATCTCTCACATATATTCAGATCCATAACAATCAAATATAAAGGGTAAATCTCAGAGACACTTAGCATACCTTATCTTAAAAAGTGATTTTTAATGGACAAGTACATATGGTCAACTATGCATAACTTTTATAGCATGTAAGTCTAACCAAACACAGTAAGTCTGTATGATTTAAATTTAAAACATAATATATAAAGTTGAAATAAACCTAAGACACATATCAGATTCATCACTGTCTCCCAATGATGACTGAGACAATCATGACACAAAGTAGTCATGATTCCTAGATATTCTGTCACTTGAACAAGTTTGGGAACATTTGCCCCAGAAATCCATTTATCTATGGTACCAAAGTTTATATTCTCTTCCAGATTTAAATTCCACGCTTACTCTCCTCTTGCTCCCCAGAAGTCCATCCTGAATCCAAAGCCTCCAATATACACAAATCAGCTTGCTTATAAGCTTTCCTTCTGCCTCATTTTTGGAAATAAAGATACTGGTATAGACAGAGATGGAGATAGAGCTAGAGATATATATCATATTTATGTTGTATTGAAATCATTTGGTACAAACAAGTAAAAAGAAAATTCTATTTAAAACCACACCATTTTTCCCTAAGGGAATGTCATTACCTCTCTCCAGGGTGGAAGTGTTTGCAAAGTACTTTGAAAAGTAGCATTTGGTGCAAAAAGTGAGGCTACCAGTACCTGTACCAAAAATAGCGAAATAAAGAGAGAGCTAAACTTAGTGCAAAAGGAAGGTACTAGAAGAAGAATGCAATCTAAGTAAGAAGCAGAGTTAGGGCACAACTCTAGAGGGGAGGCAAGGAAGCTGTGGAAGATAGCTTGCGCCTGAGAATTCCTGAATGCCAGCAATAACTGAAAAATGTTTAAGGATTATTGGTGTTGAGTTCATTACACCACGGTGTGTGGGGTACCTCCATCTATAATAGTGAAACTTCAGGGATATCTGCCACAACCATAAATGCCCCCTGTGCTTTTCTCACAAGGCAAAGTATCCAGGTCAAATGAAAACAGCCATCACACATCTCACTATGAATACAGCAGATTAGGAGAGTAACACTTAAGAACTTACAGGACTAGAAGAAATCTAAGATTTCCTTCAGAAATCCCCACAGAAACGAGGGGAGGGCCATTGGGATATTTGAACCAACTACTGTCTAAATTTCAATAGACATGATTGACAGGGGTTATTCTGCTGACCTTTTTATTCTGTATGACCTCTAGACCATGAGTATCACACTGGAAAGAACAGTACCTTATTGATCTTTGGTTCCCTAGTGGCTGACACAGGGCTAGATCCTTAAAAGGAGGGTTTTGGGAGGATCTCTAAAACATGGAATCTATCTTACCAGTCCAATATGTCAACCTCCTAGAGGTGTTGTGCACATTTTTTAAAAATGCCTTCAAAAGTGATTGTTTCAAAGAGAATATTTAAGCAAAGCACAAAGTTATATTTTAGAAAGAGTCTCCTTCAATGCCCCATATGTTATAATATATAAAGAATGGCCTGTTGGGCTAAGTTTAAGATGAACTCACAGTTGACATTCTGGAGGAGAACCATGTGCTGATGGAAACAAACAGTGCGGCTCACCACTCTGTTCTAGCATGGTTTATAAAGTCAAAGGATTTCAACTAATCTTTATATTAGATGTGATTGTCATGCAATGTTTACTTTTCTACACTAAACTTGAACTGCTTCAAGTAATAAGAGACTGAAAATATAGGTCAGACATCTGGGTTTAAGTTCGTGGAAGGAGCAAGTCACCAACACTGACTTCCTTCCCTTGAGGTTACTGTAAAAAGTTGCCTGTTTGCTTCAGACGTGATAAGCCAACACTGAGTCCCAGAATGCTCTTCGTGGATCTCCCACACAGAGCACACAGCAGTCAAACTGAAACAGCATCCTTGCTGCTCCTTTCCAAACCCACGTATGGGTGAGTCAGAGGCATTTCCTCCTGGCGCCAAAGACATGGGTCAACTGGATTGGCCACTAAATAAAGCAAATTGTGCAGCATAGATTACAAGGGTGCTTACACACAATGAAACTCAATTATTGCTCCACAGCAGGGGCAGTGGCCCAAAGATGACAAATAGATCAGGTCTAATAATTTCTAGAGTAAATGTTCATCCAGATTGGGAAGTCGCTACTTAGACTAATCACACTTCTGAGTTTAAGAAAAAATTATCCATTTTAGAAAATTTTCTTGGAAAACAATCAGATATACACAGCATTCCATTAGTTTCCTATCATACATAACAAATCGCCACAAACATGGTGGCTTCAAATGCACATATTAGTCTCTTACAGATCAGTACCAAGTTTGTCAGCAGACTGTGCTCCCTCCAGAGGCTCTAGGGGAGAACCACTTCTTTGCCATTTCCAGCTCCTAGAAGTGCATTCCTTGACCCATGCCCCTTCTTCTTCTTTAAAAACATTTCTCTAATCGCTATTTCCAGTCATCACATCACATTACCTCCTGTCATCAAATGTACCTCTCTCTTATAAAGACACAATTATATTTAGTATCCCCAGAATAATTGATGAAATCTCCCCATCTCAATAGCCTTCATTTAAATCACATCTCCAAAGCCCCTTTTGCCACATAGCATAATATTCACAGGTTCCAGGGATTAAGACATGGATATCTTTGGGGACTATTAATCAATCAGCAACTAGGGAAATGGAAGATTTTTAGAAAAGAAGAAAACAGTCAGATACGCTCTACAGTACTTTAACCAACTGAACATTAATGGTTTATTGATCATTCAAAAACAGTATCTAAGTTCTCATTCTGAACATCAATTTTTTGGCATATTTTAGGAGCACAGAAGAGAAAATACAGAACAAACTACTAAAAAAGAAACGAGGCTTAACTCTATTTGACTTCATAATAAATTATGGGATAGTGCATCATTTTGTTCAGTAAGAGTACCCTAAAATCTTTGAAACCTAAGTACAAATAGTAGAATGTGAAAATCTTTTCCAAGAAGCAAATTTTTTTGTTGTTTTGCACAAGGTGTATCTTGTAACCCCCTTTTTTTTTCTGAGAAATGCACACACTTGGGTCCTGTAATTAAGCAAATATAAAGTGAAACCGCCTGGGAAGATGCAGATCCTGGGGATTAAATTGCTTTTTGTAAAAAATGATTTTAAAGGTTATTTATATTGTGCTCAGAGTTGTGCTTCTGCAGAAGCATTGTAGAAAAATGCTCGTCCAATTATCAATATACTATGTTGTGCACTGCTGCTTGTTATTATATAGTACTTTGTGTGTTTTTAATTAGCAGTTATTGAGATAGTAATGTGGAGAAATATAAAGACAAAATTTTCAACACCTCCTGGAAGACAGAACAACCCCCCAAAAAGAAAGGAAGGAAGGAAGGAAGGAAAGGAGGAAGGAAAGAAGAAAGGAAGGAAGGAAGGAACAACCCCCAAAAAAGAAAGGAAGGAAGGAAGGAAGGAAGGAAAGGAGGAAGGAAAGAAGAAAGGAAGGAAGGAAGGAAGGGAGGGAGGAAGGAAGGAAAGAAGGAAGAATTGGTCTAGGCATAGCCCAACTTACCTAGGCTCACAAATCTAAGATTGAATAGACACTTTAAATATGCAAAAGTGCTGTACTATTATAGTTGAAATAATTACTCTTAGAGCCTGATGTAATTACAATGGTCATGAAATAAATCACCCGAAAATTTTATGTTAAAAACCATCTGAGTGTGCACTGGTGGTCTGGTGGTCTAGCATACCTGGGAGCAGTCCCACATACATCCCAAGGTCCTGGGTTCAAGACCCGGACCCAGGGAGAAGAGCAAATGTAAACAACTAAATAAAAAATAAATAAATGAAAAGCTCTTCCTCCTCTTATCTCTCCCTTCCTTCCTGTTTGCCTACTCACCTTCATTCCTGCCTGTACCTTTCCTTAAAAAAAAAAAAACAACTATCTAAGCTCACAGTTAACAATCAATAGTGAAAGACTGAAAGAACAAGACATGAAAGCCTATTATTACAACTTCAATTTAACACAGCACTGGAGGTTCTAGTCAGAGCAATCAGGCAAGAAAAAGAATGAAAAGGCATTCAATTCATAAAGGAAAAAGTAAAATTGTATGCATCTGACATGTTATTATATATAAACTCCCAAAGACTCCAGAAAAAAAATAGTTAGACCTAATTAATGAATTCAGTAAAGTTACAGATACAAAATCAGTATGCAGAAATCAGTAGCATATTTATACACTAATAATGAAAAATATGAAAAAGAAATAGAGAAAATCTCAGTTATCCCATTTTTTTTAATAGCACCCACCAAAACTATAAATCATTGGTGAAAGAAATTGGACATGGGACAAATAAAAGGGAAGATACCCTCTGTTCATGGATCAGAAGAATGAATGTCATTAAGGTGACCAAAGTGATTTAGCCAAACTATTCAAAATGATTTATAAATGCAAAGCAATCCTTAACAAAATTCTAGTGGCATGTTTTAGAGAATATTTTTTTAGATCCTAAAATTAATCTGTAATAACAGAAGACCCCAAATTGTCACAGTAATCCTGAAGAAATATCTGGAGGCATTACTGACAGGTTGCTCTCCTACAAAGTGGCAGTGCAGCTTAGTGACAAAAGGCAGGAGACTAGCACAGGATGACTATTGTAATCTTAAAAAAAGTACTAATAAAACCTGTGCCTCAACTTTCTCATCTGTACAATAATCCTCATAAATAATTCCTAAGGCACACCCTGGTAGCTCAGGCATTAAGTCTGCAGCATAAGCTCAAGGCCCCAGTTTGAGACCTTGGGTTGGAGGAGCAGCAAAGATGATGAGCAACTAAACAGAGGAATAAATACGTCATCCTCCCTCTTTCTTCCTTACTGCCTGGCTACTTGTCTTCATTGCTGCCTGCTTCCTTCCTCTTGAAAAAAAAGTTCTTAAAACACAGTTATTCTGACAATTGAATAAGTGAATGCATAAGAATTAGGATAAAAGTTAAAAGAATGCCTCTTGTATTGTAAGCTTTCAATAAGTCTTAGCTTTCAGTAAATAGGGTGCTAGTACTGGAAATTCCTTGCTATCCTAGTATCGCTTGGTATACATTCCGTAACAGGATTGCTTAAATCACTTTAGTAAAACTCACTCCCATGTAACTTCGTCCAAATTCTTAAAGCCAATACTCAGACCTTATAAAACTAAGCAACATAGATATGAAAGATTTGTTTCCTTTTATACTTATTTCTGTTTTCTATGGGTTTTCAAATATAGTAATCAGAAGTTTGGCATCGCACATGCAGACACTGTTAAACGACGGTGGTAAAGACAAACCTCACACTTTTCATGGATTCAAATTGGGATTTGAGGCAACCACAGAAGACTAATCAGGCATTTGACAAGTGGTCTGTGGGACATTGGGGTTTTCTTCTCTTAGATGTTGAAAAGCCCAGGAATTTGGAAGCAACAGATGCCAAGGACTCCAGGCAACTGTTGCCTGATGGGTTAATATTTCAGAATTCACCCATGAGCATGGTGTCCCTTCCAAGAAGTCCAGGCTCACTCGGATCCCACTCCAGAATTCAGCACAAGCTGTCCATTCAGAGCTGGACCTCCCAGAACCAGTTTCTGTCAACGTCACAAGAATGTGGTTGTGGGAAACAGTCATATGGTTTCTAGTGTTGCCACCACTATAAATAAGATCTGGCCCATGCTGTCAGGCCATGTAAAGGGCTGCGGTGCATCACCTACAGACAGTCTTTAAGGAAACCACAGGGGTAAGCCAGTGGAATAGGAAGTCATGAGCTCTGTGACAGCCACAACCCCAGAATAATTCGTAAATCCAACTTTGTCTAATGCATTGATTTACCTACCTTTGAAAACAGGTCCCATGAAATGGGGGCGGGCATTGATGCACAAGTCCTGCCTATTAAGGCAGCATGTTAAATCAGTAAGACAGCTACTCCAACTTGGAACTACTCTAATCATTACAAGTTTTATTTCTTTTAATCTACACCCCAATACTATGAGGCAAATATTGTTGTCATCTTCCTTTTATAGCTGAGGTAATTGAAGCTCAAAGAAATTAAGTCACTTGTCCAAGGTCAACTATAGACACGAAAATACACAGAGAGTTTTAACATGAAAGTCCATTGTACATGCTTTTCTGTCCATATGATGTAGTACCACAATTTTTAAGTCATTAAAACAACTGCAAGCATTATCTAACTATTTTTTAAGTAGAGAAAAAACCTCCAAAATAAAACAATAATGAAATAAATCTGGTTCCTCAATGTGAAAGAATAATATGTAGCCACTAAAAAGTATTGTAAGTACTATCTGGAAACATAGGAAATGTATAAAATTTAATGTTAAATAAAAATTTATCAAATATAGATTACCTTTTTGTTATAGTTACAGCCTCATACAGCATCTATCTGTGAAACAAAGGAGCAGAAGAGAAAGCAAAATGTTAAAAGTGACATTATTGGGGAGGGGTAATAGATGACTTTGCTTTTTAATAATAAACTGGATAAAATACTTACCATCCTAGGAACTATTCTAAGTATTTTAAAATATTATCTTATTCTAGAATCTGCACAATCCTATGAAGTAGTTACTGTTATCAGTCCCATTTTAAAGTAGAAATACAGAGGGCTCAGCAAGGTGGGATGACCAATTCAAGATACTTGTAATAAGTACAGCTAGTAAATGCCAGAGTTGGCATTTTAATCTGGCATCTGGCACCAATGTCCACATGCCTGGTTTTTATAGTGTGATATCTGCTATTACAATGCTATTTGTATAATTTAAGAGAAAAGATGAACATTTTGTAAGCAATAACATCTTCATGCTCAAATTGGAGTCCATTTTTTAAATCTTATTTTCAAAGCATTCTTTTCACTATTGAGCAAAATTCTCAAATAAGCACCCTCTCTGCAGCTGCTAGTGAACCAGCAGTAGGTCTCTTCAGAGCACATACTTCACGTTGTCCCTAGTATAAATTTCAAGATCAAAGTCATGCTTGGAACTAGTAAATAGAAGTGTATTTCTGGAAGGGCAACAAGGAGCAGATCTCCCATGCTCCCTGTATCAAAAGTTAATTCTGAGAACCTCCAGTGACCTAGCAAGAAACACTTTAATCACTGTTTTCATATTGGAAAATATGAAATAAATATTAAATAACTTATCTAACTTTATGCATGTGGATTTGATCAGGTAAAAGGGACTCTGCAGCCCATTAGACGGGGTTTGGGGGGTTGCTTTATTTCTTTTATTTACATTGCTAGATGCATTTTAAAATATTAAATTTGCACCTCAGTCTGTGTGCATTCCACACCACACCCCCCACCAGAGTTTCAGTGCCTTTTACCACCACCTTACTCCTTCCCACTTTCCTCCCCACAACCCCTGACCCTAGGGACTCTCTCACATCCTGTGAATTTTGTTGAGATTTGCAAGAGCCTGGATGTTAAACCTCCAGGCCAATATTTATGAGTTCATGGGAACTTGGACAAATGATTCAGTCCTCAGTTCCCTCATCCGAAAAATGGGGATAACCTTTCCAAACTTCGCTGCTGAGGACGATGATGTACGTAAAACAGAATAGTGTCTGAAGACACATAGCCACCTTCAGCATATATGAGTGACTCTCATTATCATTTTCAGTCTTTTGAACAATTCCCCGTGGAACTATTACTGAGGTTAATTCACTGGGTCACATTAATACTCCAAACATGAAAAGTAACGTTCTGTTGAAAATTTGATTTAATCCTATTGCAAATATATGAAGATGCAGAATTATGACATGGTGAGTATAACTTGTCTAATGATCAGATTCTTAAATACAAGAAACAAGTGAAGGAAAAGCCTCCATACACGGATGTTCCTCCGCACCACCAGGGATTAGGCCAGCCCATGCCTCCTCTCCCTGACTGTCTACGTGGATATTCTTTAAGGAGGAAAGTGAGGGGGTTTGTAGGGGATTTTCTGTGACACTCAAAGATGAACAAGCAAGTTTTAGAGTTCATCAGCTTCAGAAGTTATCAACTTTTCAGTGATTCTTCTGTTGGCACCAAACAGGGTGCTCAAAATTCTGATTGAGAAAACATTATTCCTTTGTACCCTGAGGGGAATCTAGTTACACATGGACCATTTCTGTGACTTATTAACAAACAAATTCTCTTCTTCAGACATCTGTCAGTGGACTAGACTACAATGAAACTTTGACCCAAAGGGAATTTTTTTAATGCGTCAAATCTATAATATACCTTCCTCTACTCTTTTTAAATTACTTTAAAAAGATTTGGACAAAACAGCTAGATAATAATAGCACAGTACATTAGCAATATATAGATCCTGAAATTATATGTGTGAATATATAGAGATTAAATGGAGAGTGTAATTTAATAACCATGAAGAATAAGATAGCTGTGACATTTAAGCATAAAAAAATTGGTTTTGAGTTTCGGGGGGTCAAGCAAAGTGGGAAATTTAAGTTCCATACCTCTTGGGATAGGACCTACCAGTTACTAAGTATCAGCTGTTTCTTGAGTACTACATTACATCTTTTACACGTTTAATTTGAATTACTAAACACAAAATCTTTCAAATAGGTATTATCACTCATTTAACATGTAAGGAAACTGAGTCTTAGAAGGACTAAATTATTTAAATTCATACAATCAGAAAATGGTTTAAATGTCAAATACCTTTTTCTACCTCTCCTATTAGAAAAAGAAAAGACAATTTCATCACCGTTTTCCCCGTGGTAAATTGTAATTGAAGTTTTTTCGCTTGCAGCTTTATAAATACAGGTGAACTTTATTCCATTAGTGGGGGTGGAGGATGGAGAGAGTGGAAATATGTTTTTCCTTTCAGTCAAGCCTTCATAACTAAGAGCTGGACATCAAAAGACATTCTTGCTTGTTTCCCTATGATGGCAACATGGTATTTGAACACCTGTTCAATTTAGTCTATCTCTCCTACAGGAAAACTAGGCAATTCTAATTCCCAGAGAGTTGCATGCAGTGCTGAATTACACAACCAACTCATCTGGCGCGGAAGTGTCTCAAGTGACTGCGGAAGAAGATAGACTACCTCATCATGGAGCCATGGATTTCCCTTTGACTCGTGCTGAAGAATCTGGGAACAATGGGTGCAGAGTGCCACCTTGTGAGCCAGAGAGGACGAGCAGTTTCCTGAATGACAATCAGTCCTCAGCAGCAAGGTGGAAGAGATGCTGTAACTCAGGGTCCCAGACTCCAAAGGGGCACCAGGCACGACGTATTCAAAGATGTGGTATGTGGAAATACTTCTTGTGGGGTTTTGTTGCTGTCATAGTGTGTTTTGCTTTGCCCACACCCCACCCCGGCTTCAGATCTCAACCCAGATCCACAACTTTCATAGCCTGTGCCTTACCCTGGATACTCTTCGAGGTGTGATTTTTCCTGGGCTATTTTCTTCATCTCTGTACTTCTCCCATTCACAAAAGGAACCTCAGGATAGAGCATTTACTGCCGCGGCAAACAGAGAATAAAAGATGGCTGCATAGGTGTGTGCAGCAACATGGTCTTGTGCGATTCACCGTAAGCTTATGAACCATGGGAATGTTTTCTAGATTTCAAGAACTTGAATACTGTAAGTACAAAATCAGTATTTATACCATGAGCAGAAGACTCTTAAAATGGAAATTCCATATGATCTCATTATCCCACTTCTGGATATTTACCAAAAAAAAAAAGGCGACAGCAACTAATTTGAAGATCTATATGCATAACCCCCATGTTTCTTGTAATCTTCTTTACAATAGTCAAGAAAAGGAAACAACTTGAATGTCCATAGATAAACTAATCAAAAAATATGTATAGCCAATGGAACACTACACAGCCCTAAAAAAGATAAAAGTGTGCCATTTTTGACAACATGGATAGAACCAAAGGGAATTATTATGCTCAAGGAAGTAACTGAAAAGAAGACAAATACCAGATGATCTCACTCATACATGAAATATAATGAAATAGAGCAAACAAAAATATAAAACAAAAACCAATTCTTTGATATGGACAATAGAACTGAGGTTACCAGAAGGGTAGAAAATATAAGGATGAGAGCAAGAAGTTGGAGGATTCAATGAACAATGGTGGAAAGTTATTGGAAATTTGGTGGTGGGCAGGTTGTGTTATCACATACTTGATGAATATATCTAAACATATATGATCTTGTAAATCAAAGTTACTTCCATGATAAAAAAAAAAAAATTTAAGTAAAGATTTGACACAAGTAGATGAAGAGTCAACCTATTGGTCCCACTTTCACCAAGACACTAGATCAAAGCTATCTAGTCTAACAACTTAAAAATGAGAGTCTGAGCCCTGCCACCGCCTGTCCTCAAACCAAGTGCAGGTGCGAGTGAGGACTTATTCTACACTTTCTCTCTGGGCCTGAAAGACATCAGCAAAGCAGATATGTTTTTGTAGTGGTATGACAGCAGAAAGGGGGAATGTGTTATGACATATCTGGGCAAGAGGGAGATAAGAGAACCTCTGAGTTTTCCACGCAGAGTGACATGGAGACCAGAATCTAAAAGATCCTGTGCCTCCAAGAAGCATGAGGTCAATGAAAGACAACTAGTGACCCAAATTTCCCAGAAGTCAAAATCAGGCTACAAAGTGATTGCATGGGCCTCAAGACCAGGGACTCTGTGGATGACTGCTCCTTCCATATGCATTTCTTACTTTTCATTGTAGACCCAGTGGCTAATAAAATAGTCAATAAATGTTCACTTTGGAAAATAATGAAGCCAAGAAGAGGAAGCAGTATAGCGTTAGAGGAACTTGAATTCTGTTTGCACCATTTTCCTTAACTCTCCATGTAACTCTCAAATGCCAATAATAATAGAACAACTCTGCAACTCACAGAAACAGAGGGCAGATTGGAGTTGTCAAGAGCTGGGATGGTGGTGGGGTGATGAGGAGGTATTGGTCAAAGTGTATAAACTTTCAGTTATTAGATGAACACGTTCTGGGGTGCTAATGTTAACTAGAGTTAAGGACACTATTATATACTTGAAATTTACTAAGATTGTACATCTTCCATGTTCTCACCCCAGAACAACAAAGAAACTAGATGAGGAGATGGAGGCATTAACACTTACTGTGACAGTCTCTCACAATGGGTGTGTATATCAAATCATCATGCTGTGTTCTTTTAATTTACATGATGTTATTTATATTTCAATAAAGATGGGGGAAAGTCCAAGATCATGCACACATATGTATCATCATCATCATCTTCATATAGCTAAGACTAGCACACTAAAAAGGAAATAGGAAAACCCCCCAAATGACAGGCGTGTAGAATTTCAAACTCTTTAAAGCTACAAGGTCATGCACAGACACTGAGATTGGAAAGAAACACCTGAAGTATTTTTAAAACGTCAATATTTTATTATATTATTACCTGATATATTAATTTTTCTCCTATAATTTTACAGAACCAAAGCATCATAAATAGATATTCACCTTACATAAACAGATATTAGATCAACCTTAACTATATTTAGCAAATGTTTAATAGATATATGTATCCCCACCCTTCCCCCTCCACCCTGCACAGTCCTTCCCTACGCATTCTAATAAGTGTGGTCCAATTTTCTCCATTTTCATCCATGTGAAACAAAGGCCCCTTTTACCAGGAGTTCCCAGGGAATGACATTGTATCACAGGGTTAAGAGTGGTCATCACAGCGCATAAGTGAAGTGGACCAAAGTCTCCTTCATTCTCTTTCACGCACTCTCGGCGGGTGGAACATTGGAACCCCTCAGGATGGGGCGAGGATTCGGAAATACCCTGGAAATGAATGCTCTATCTAACACGGAGTTAGTTATTGAGAATTTCACGCAGGTCTTATTAAGAGGCCTATGGAGTGGAGAGAATTGGGACCACACAGGTTGCCGAGCGCTGGGTAAGGAGTGGCCTTGCTGCCGCGTCTTCAGCTGAGTTGCTGTGTGGCTCTTAAGCCACGTGCATAGCGGACAATGGGAGTGGCACAGGTGCAGCCAACGGTCACGAGCATCCTCTCTAGCCGGAATAACCCAGAGCAGCCCTGGGGCTCCCTCCGGAGCACCAGGATCTCTTGCTGGATGGGAACGGAGTTCATGGAGATGTCTTCCTGCCCCTGGGCATTGAGACAGCCGGCTTTCCTGCACCGTGCCTCCACGATCTCTGAGGGGAAGCGGTCGGGGTCCCGTGTGACACTGCAGGAGGAGCAGACAGAAGCCAGTGGTGAGATGAGGGAGAAGAAGATGGACAAGGGACAAGAGTCATCGAACAGTCATCTGCATGCAGGATTTTCAGGTAAAACCAGGGGCTGCAGCCAGATGGCCTGAATGCACACCCTGCCACTTAACTTAGTGTTCAAATGCCCAAGTTTCAGTTCTCTCAGCTCTTGGCTCCTCATACACCCCTCTCAGGGAACTGTTAAAAACATTCCATGGCACAAATATTTGTGAAATACTATGCTGTAAAATTAGGCATTCAATCAAGGCAAATTTTTCCATTTATTTTTCTTTACATTATCATTATTATTCATCCTTTGCCTAGAGATTTAACAACCCTTGTTGTCTACGAAATCTGCTGCTTAGAAATGAAAACTAAAGCTCTGAAGGTTTATGAATCCAAAGCTGTCTCCCACAAAAAAACCCTCTGACAGGAGACATAAATCCATCAAAGCCAGCTTGCCCCATCCACATCCCCTGCATGGGGGGAACAAAGTGGGCATCGCTCGAAGCACTTCTAATTGTCCCCGGAATCAGTCTGCTTTCATATTTGGAGCAGAACAGAAGAATGTTTGGCATTCCAAGAAGCTTCACATATAAGACAAAGTCACAAGACTGTGCCCTGAGCATCCCCACCTACCATCCCATCTCCCAAATCGGCCTTTCTCCTCCATTTCATCCTCTTCTCTAGTCCTTGAAGACTGGTGGCTAATCTGAATGGCTCTCTAAACTAACTTTTTTGGGTCCCACTGATCCCCATTCCGAGATTATTTTGTGAACCTCTTTAAGGAGCCCTCTCTTTTTACACAGAAAGTTTATAACTTCTACTCTGAGGCTGCATGAGTAGAAAAAGGTAGGGAGTTGATGAGAAACTGGAAGCAAAATAGCTGGCCCTTCAAAAGCACTTAGAGGAAGACCTAGCCCAAAAGAGCAAGAAAATGTGAGCTCCCAGGTAAAGTATGATTTCTGTTTTTAAGAGTGAATAACAGGGTTTTTAGTCTTTCCTACATTTTCTACATTTTCAACTTTCTGATTTGAATAAATAAACATATTTTTCAAAAGAATGTGACAATCAGTGTCTTTTGCACTTACTTATAGTCCCAGGGGGAGCTGGAGCGGTTCTGGAGGCTATGTGAGATGGGAACTCCCTGTTTTTGATTGAGGATACGAATGTCAACCCTTACTCTATTGTCCTCCAATGGAGGGCAGAGGGCAGCAACCACTGCTTTGGTATTTTTCCGAGCTGACACCTCCCTCAGGAGGGTGAAGCCCAACATCAACAGTAGCATTGACTTGACCTAGAAAACAGAGAACATTGCAATCGATTAGAGACTCTGGTGTTGATTAATGACAAGAAGCCCCCATGCTCTAGTCGAATTCAGTGCTCCTGGTCTTTTATGGGATCAGGGGTTTTCTCTGAAGCTCAGGTCCTGGAAATGGGAACACATACGTGAAGCTGTAAAAGTACCAACCTGATAACTAAACTTAGCAGCTGGTGATTGAGTCCCCTAGCCCCTAACCCACAGTATTAGAGCTTCTAAACAGTGATACCAAAAGATATGAAGATCTGGGTTTAAAATGTTGATTAGCTTCCTTGAGGAACCTCTGGTTTCTCTTCTTTCCAATTGGATTGTAATACTCACTTTTCAATAAGATCCTCAAGATTAAATAAAACTTTCTGAGTAAAGCACCTATAAATCCATTTAACAGAAACAGAGACATAACAAATAGTAGCTATTATTTTTATTTCCAACCTCGGATCCCATAAATCCTCCAGAAAATCCTTCCTCTCAGCTACCCCTCCATCTAGAATACATTACTCTGTCACTATCTGTCCAAATCCTGCTCTTCCATCAAGGTCCCACTCAGATGTGGTCTCCTTTAAGAACGGCCCCCAAAACTGCCTCCAAAAGTAGTTCAGTTAAAAATATGTTAATAGTCCTTAAACTATAAGGCTTTTACCATTTAGCATGCAAGCATCCTTTCTTTATTGCCTGAAAATGTAGTATTTGTGTTCATCTTTACTTATTCTAGTGTAAGCTCCTACAGGAGAAAATATGTGCACCATAAATACTTTTTTGGAAAAATGGAAAAGTGGGTGAGTGAATGAATGAACAAAGCAATACAGTTAAATTAACAATATAGTTAAGCTCAATGCATTAAGAACAACATTATGCAAAACAACTATAGCAAAGTTCCAATTATCCATGCTAATTGAAAGAAGCAGGGGCACTAATGATGCACAGCAACAGAGAATATGGAAACAATCTCTCTTTTGCCCTGGAACATATATATTTTATACTAACATTGAAATATTGGTTTATTTGGTACTAAGAGCAATGCACAAAGTCACAAAGAGCCATGCACAAAGTGCTTTGTGAAGACTTAACTAGAATAAGGAAGAGCTTGACCCTTCTTCATGACCATGGTTTGCTCACCCCACCATCTCCATCACCCTTTACAGGAGATGGACAAGGCCCATCACCAACTCTCAAAACAACACAGAACAAGAG
This sequence comes from Solenodon paradoxus, assembly GCA_004363575.1. Classification (NCBI taxonomy): domain Eukaryota; kingdom Metazoa; phylum Chordata; class Mammalia; order Eulipotyphla; family Solenodontidae; genus Solenodon; species Solenodon paradoxus. The sequence goes on from RJWH01001572.1 coordinate 215,971, forward strand.
TTGACGTTGGGTTGGTTTCATTCTCAGGACTCGAAGTTGTTTAGGCTCACACCTGGCATGGGTTAAGGCAGGGAAGATAATTAGACATTACTTCCTTTTTCTATGTTGCAGGTCCTAGAAGCAATAAATGCTAAGAGTAAACAAAAAGGTCATGGTTCAACTTGCTGTACTAAGATAGATGATACTGAAAAGAATTTGAAAGCAAGATTGACCTAGATAAATCTGAATGAGGCTGATTTGACTTCAGATAATCAACAGTCATCTACTTTCATGTCCCATAACCATTCATTCACTCAACAAATCTTTCTTCACTGTATAGTCTGGTGATTCAAACCACAGGCTCTAGAATCAGATGTCCTGAGTCCGTACTCAATTCCAGGACTCTTAATGGCTGTGGTTCAGGTTCTCTCGCCAGAAAATGTGAAGGTTAAATGATATGATCCATATGAAGCATAAAGAATAGTGCTAGTACCTGGTAAATATTCAATAAAGGTGACTTTTATTGTCAGCACTGTGCTTATGAACCGTGGGCAGATACCTTCTGACTAAAGTGCTATGAAGCTTTAAAAAGTGAAAGGATGCCTGCTTCTACAAGCGGGTCCTTAGATAATAGCTTTACAAGCCTATCAATTTCTTCCTTAGGTTTCTTAAGTAAATGTCTTCTTTGTGTTTTCTCTTTGAGATCACATTTGTGGAATCACTTTAATTTTCACTATCAAAGCCTTAAAGTAACTGTTTCTTGCAGTTATTGATATGGCAATAATTATTATGGTTCTAACAAGACACTATTATATTCTTATATCATATTCTCATATTCCAGAGTACTCCAAACAACTTTCTCTCCTGTTTAAACATTTGACTCTTACACAACTACCTGTGGAGTAGAAAGAGTTAGTATTAATTATCCTGGTTAAACAGTTTGAGGTGCTTTCTTCTTTGAGGCAATAAATAACTTGGCCAGTAAATGCTAGTCTGGGAATTCAAAGCTGGGGGAGAGAAGAAGGAGGAGGAGGAGGAGGAGAAGAAGATGATGTGATGATTCTGATGATGATCAAAATGATCAAGATGATCAAAATACTCAGCATATACTGTTATCTTTGTCTCACTAGAGGAGCAAATGTTTAAGCAGTGACAGCTGTGACACTCAGCTGTTGTCAGTCACAGGGCCCTTTAGCAGGAAATCAGATGGTAACTGCCAATCACTCTAGTATGTTTCATGTAGCTTTTGAGCTGAAGCTGTCCAATTAATGGTTATGTAATACAGAGTAGGGTTTCTGGTACAGCATTTGCTAGTTCTTAAGAATGATAGATACAGCATTTCTTCTCTGAGAGATTCAGAGCTGATTCAGACTTGAATTCTTACCTGCCACCTATGAAGTAAGTAAAGAAATATCACTCCCAGACTGTACAACAGGAAACAGAGGCAAGAGAAAGTACCAACTAAAGGGGGATACTGTTAGGACACCAATAGTCTCAACCCAGATTTGCACTTCACTGGCCTGTGAATTCACCTGAGACCATCTGAACACTTGTCTCTGAACTTACCTGCAATTTGTGCTCATCCTTATGGAGGAACGAGCTCCAGCACCTGACCAGCTCCCAGGTCCACAAGAATTTGTGTCAACTATTTACTGAGGATGTATTATCTGTACCTCTCAGCTTCTAATTCTATTCTAATGTCCCTTACACTGTCAGGTTACCTGCTGGGGGTACAACACAGTTTTTTTTCAAGAAATAAGAAGTAGAAATAACTTTGAAACACAAAACTAACCAACATGTTTATTTGGACACATGGTTTGAAATTCAAAATTCTTATCTCTGGATCATTCAAAGAGAAGTATACTGTACTGGGAGCCAGTAAACCTAGAGTCATGTCCTGGTTCTTTTGTACATAATACCCCGTGACATCAAAACATTTAACTTAATTGAATTGTTGTTCAAAGGGAAAAGTAGTTCAATCTACTTCACTGGGTTGATGAAAATCTCAGAGGCAAAAATAATAATGAAACTAGTAGCTAATACTTATTCAATGTTTTCTCTCTCTCTGTTCATTGTCGTTATGTTAAAATGGCCAAGTGAACGAAAATCTACCATTTCAGAGACAAGATGCAATAATTCTAAATGACACCAGTTAATGAAGGAAAAAAAAAAAAAACTCATGAGGAGGGAACCATTCTTATTCCCCTATGCAGATTAAAGGAATAATAATGTATAAGGCAGTTAAATAACTTTTCCCAAATCCCACATGTAGCAAGTGATAGTGCCAAGTCTCCAAGACTCTACCCCTAAATACTGCCTTTTGCTGCATTTCTTATCATCTCTAAAACAGATTAATATCACATAGTGTTATCAACACCATTTTCCATGATGTCTTATGAAATCCAATCTTTTTGAAGTTGCATGGCTTATAAACAGATTTTTTTTAAAAGGAGTGAAGGAAATATTTGTCAATGATATGGTGAATGATTTCCCAAGTCCTGTTTTCATATTTCCCTATATTAAATTTTTCTAGACCACAGGAGATAGTGTGATGAAAATCTAACATCCCTTTCACCTTCAAGAGGAACAAGACAAAGTAAAACTAAGTGTCTATCAGAGACTGGGCATATTTACCTTCTCTAGGAGCTGTCCAGAGTTCAATAGTCCTAAGAAAATCAAACCTCGTGGGACCCCAGCTTTCTTGGTTAAAATATGTATGTACATATCCCAAAAGGCTGACTGAAGTCCCAGATCAAGTGTTCAGTCATCCTAACTCTTTAACCATGTCCCCAGTAGATATCATGTGCAGTTGTCTGTGACACCAAGAGCTGTGCCGGTTGATACCAACTCTGCAGAAGCCACTGGTGTTTTGCACCCTGTTATAACTTCCAGTTTTTCTTTTTCACCACCTGACAGGATCTCAATTAAAGTCAGCTCTGTTTTTTAAAGAAATGACCCTTAAAAGATTCAGTCAAGCCTAATTTCCTAGAAATCTGTTTTGCTCATACCTTAGGGGTGGCTGCAGCGAGACAGGAATTATCTCTACTCACCATGACTGTGTCATGTAGGATGGCCATTGTCGAATTGGTCTGGTTGCCTGCTGTGTGCAGTCAGCTCTTCAGGTGTGTGTCTCCTGGTGTATGCCTGTGTTGTGTCAAGGAATACCTGTCTGTTTTATAGCAATCACTGTCCTTGTTTCAATTGACCTGCTTACTGCCTAAGTTGTGGTTGAACCAGAGTTACTGACGAATGCATTTTTTTTTTCTATTCTACTTCCTGAAGGGGAAATAAAGGGGAACCCAAAAGGGGATGACGGAAAAAGGACCAAACCTTCCTTTTGTTGCACCCCACTTCTACCCCCATTGCCCTCAGATTACAGCGAAATTCTTAGTTTATTCCAGACATGAACCAGGTTATAAATTGCTGTCATACTCTTTTGCATTCTTCCACAAATGGCTAAAAACTCTTGTCACGCACCTTATGTTCTACTTTCCAGTTATACGATATGAACCATGATTTAAATGGAAGATAAGTCATCCTTAGAAGAAACAATATTAACCAAGAGACCTGTCTTTAGTTCCATTCTAAAAATGGGAAAACAAAACCAAAGCAATGAATAACATTGGTAAGATTTTCAGAAATTATATCCCCAGGTAGTTTCTGAACGAATTCAATTTTTAATCTCCTGATTATGGACACCTACGATGTTTAATAATTATTCATACAGCACATAAATAACCATTATTTTGCCTATCTATATGCAATTTTTTTTAACACAAATGAGTTAGCAAGTAGAGTCTTTCAATGCTCTGGTGTGTGATTTTTTAGTTAATTTTTCTCAGTTTAGGTCATCAAACATTTATTAAGCACATGCCATGTATCAGACATTTTCCCCTGGGATAAATAGACCTTTCCAAGATAACATCAACTTACTGTTTTTATCTGAATTAAGATCAGTTGATTTTACACATGCTCTTTACAAAGGCAGGCCACATTCTAGATGGGCAGTGTTATATTCTTCTCCCACAATATGTCTGAATTTTGCTCCATTCTCTTTAACTACATAATGAAATGAAGAAGCAGCAGCTCAGGTTCATTGGCAGTGTCTTCAACATAGATCAAAATTCTTCTGTGATCATGAGCCTTCTATCTACTTTTTTCTTCTCCATGCCTGTGCACTCTTCTCTGTGCTGCAGAGAAGCACCAGAAGTTTAACTCTTTTAAGAAGATTTCTTGGCTCCTTCTCTCAGGTACTGTTCACTTCCTCCTTACCTCTGTGCTTATATTTAGCCTACTTTAATTTTTTTTAATATGTTTTAGGATAGTTTTCTGGAGTCTTCATGGACTTGGGGTAAGTTTAGTGACCATGACAATGATCTCCACAAGTTTCCTCTAAATATACATCCCAGGCGTGTTCTGGTGGCCTAATGACTTAGTCCACCACAGCACAGCCCATATACATATCAGAGTTCCTGCTTCGTGACTTGAGGCTTGTGAAAACCAAGATGAAGAGCTAAATAAAATAAAGTAGTTCTTCTCTCTTCCTGCTTGCTTGCCTTCTTCTTACCTTCATTCCTGTCTGTTCCCTTTCTTAAAAAAAATAAAATATAATAATATATATATCCCCCAAACGTACACTCTAAATTTAAATATTTAAATGGTATATGTTTTATGCATATAGAGGCAAGCCCCTTAGCCAATCTGTTCCAAATAGACTAAAGCTCCCTAAGGCCATTTTAGAGAGACTTTTCAAGATCTCAGCGATATGTTCTTCCATATACTCAGTGAAGCTAACATCATGAAATCAAGAGCCATGCTTTCAGACTTACCTGTATTGCTCATGCCACCAAAGCAATGTGTGCATTAGACCCTTAAAAGCATATTAAATAGAGTGGGTTGGCATGCTCTGGTGGCCTAGCAGTGAAGGCCACCAGATGTAGTCCATATACATCCCAAAAATCCTGGCTTGAGACCCAGGACCAAGGGAAGCAAAAAGGATGAACGACTAAATAAAATAAAGTCATCTTCTTTCCTTCTCTTCCTGCCTGCCTGCTCACCTTCATTCCTGTCTACACCTTTCCTTTAAAATATATATATTGAATGGGTTGAGTCATTACTCTCCTCAGTGATCTCTTCTTTGCTCAGAGTCACACACTAGTTCTCTTGAAAGAAAGAAAGAAAGAAAGAAAGAGAAAGAAAGGTTGAATTAAGAATGCCTGCGTTGGAGATCCCTGGTAGGCAGAAGTTCCGTCAATGGCCTCCCCAGGAGCCAGTCAAATACCCCAGGGTTTGAGACCCAGGCTGGGGAGGAAGCAACCAGTGTGAACAACTAAATAATAAAATAAAATGCTGCTTCCTCCTCTCTCCTCCTGCCTACCTGCACCATCTTTATTTCTGCCTGCACCTTTCCTTTCCAAAAAAAAAAAAAAAAAGGCTTCAATCAATACAAGAGGATTGTCTACAGTGCAGAAGAGAATTGAATGACCCTTTATGTAAAAAGGAAGCAATACTGACCTATTGCTCCCAATGGTCACAACGATTTCCCCATTCAGATCAAAATAACCACTTATCAGGACATCAGACTAGTAATTACCACCAAGCTCAAACTGAATAGATTCAGATTGTTATTTCATCCAATATTTATTGAGTACTTGTGATATTATAATGTTTTTCATTTTTCATCAATTCTTTTCTTTTTTCTTTATATTAAATACATAGGTAAATCAGTATTTGCATTCTGTTACCACAACTGATAAGTTGGAAGAGGAGGAAAAGGCAAATGCTTTATTAGAAGCACAAAAAAGAGAGGCAGACACCCACAATCAAAAAAACCAAAAGACCTGATCAGAAGAAAAAGCAAATGAAGAGCTGGGAAATAAAAATTAGGATTCCCAATCCCAAGAGCATTCAAAGGAAGGAAAAAGTGATAGGAAATAAAAAGAAGGCAGCAGATAGGCCCAGAAGCTAAGGTGAGTTCTCTTCCTAACAGAGTTGTGAAGAGAAGGGAGAAATGGGTTTCCAGCCCCAAGGCAATGAAACAACTTATCAGGGAATAAGCCTCCATGGGAAAGAATACACTGAGAAGTAACACACAATAATAAATATATGATGGTGATGAACACATAGCTCACTCTGGTAGCAGCCTTTCACGGACCCTACACCACCCACAAGCTAATTTATTACCAAGCTTGAGATTTTCAGTAATGCAAGAGGAGCCATCATTCAACACACTAGCAGCTAAGACACTCTACACATAACTCCAAGAGCCCACAGAGGGAGATCCCTGAAGATTCTGTCATTCTAGGAAAGAGTTCTTACATACAGACTCACATATGATAAAGTATTAGTTTGTCAACATCCTAGCCAGTAAGATTCCTGTATCCCCTACCATGTGCTGAAAGTCATGCTATTCGTTTATTGGAACTACTATTACAGGTACTGTACTATTATAGTCTATATTTTAATTAATTTAAAATCCATTTATGGAAAGAAAGCAATATTAGTCAATAAGATAAGGACATTTGGGGATATTGATAGTTAACGGTACCCATTTAATTTTTATAAATCTTACTTTCAAGAGGTTTTATCTTATTCAAAATAGGTTAAACTAATCAAGGCATGTGTGCATAATCAGCAGTGTACATACAAATACAGAAATTGATCCCCAAAAGTGAGATTCTTCCATAGCAAATGGCTAAAAGAGTGTCTTTGTCACTAGTGGTCAGGTGGTAGGCCATGATGACTGTAAAATTGCAGGTTGGATAGATAGCAATCCATGTTATACAATGACAGGACACTTGATAAAACGATTATGTGTGATCGCTTGAGAGGCAGATACTCTGCCTAGAGCCACAATAAGAGGCCCAGAAGAAAAGACTGGGAAACAGAATGTTAGTGGTGTGTGTGTTGGAAGCATGTGGCAGTCACACAAGAAAGAAGTGAGCTCGAGGAAGAGTTGACTGGTTTGCAAACAGAAGTTAAAAGAAATAAAGTCCAAAAATTCTGAGCTTTGGCATGTTTAAAAAACACAAATTTCTACCACCAAAAAAGTAAAAGGTAAGTTTGAAAAAGTGTTTAAGGGAGGAATGCCCAATAAAAACGTTCAACAAATCAACTCCTTAGTGACAAGACTCAAAATGCAGTATCTGGCAGATCCTTTCAATTGGATAAAAAGACTTTGGATAAAGAGTTTAAGTATATAAGTATATACAGTTCTAGTAATAAACCATTAAATCAAAAGAGAGAGGAGAGACAGACAGACAGACAGACAGAAAGAGTGAGAATGAATTAGAAGAATGAAAACAATCCAAGAAATAGAGATGCTCTGTGAATTATGCTTCAAAAAAGACACTTAAACAAACTTTACTATGTTTTCGAGCAGTATCTCAAAGTTAATCAGAAACCAGCCCTCAGTACCCTAACTGAATAGAGACAGGTAGTAAGGACCCCCAAAATTATAGTTGGCCAAAACTATTTGACATGTGGCCACAGAGATTCTTAGGGGGAGAGGAGGAAGTCCTATGGGATGAAGTCAGGGATCACAAAGACTACTTGAGAGGTGAACCCTTCTGAAAAAAGATTTGAGTAAAGAACTTCTTTCCACATACCCTGTCTAGGAGATTCCTACAATGTCAGCCAAGCAGGATTTAGAGATGGCTACAGACAAAAACTGTGTGCCTCCCAGTCTTTCTCTTTCCAAATAGGATGCTTCTTGCTATTTTTCTGCTTCTATTTACCCATTTAGACTTGGTGTCATGAACTATAAAATATCATTTAAAATCCTTTTGCCTTTGTGCTAGGTACTCTGAGAGGATGGGGCTTTTGCTTTGGGAAGAGGTGAAAATATTATATATGAATGAGAGTAAATCAACTGTTAGATGAGTCAAAGACTAGACTATGGCGCACATTACTAATAGTCATCAAAATGCTATTTTCTGGTTCCAGGAACTGGGGGGATTGCACTTCTTTACCTTCCTTGCTGTGTGAGTTGCTTTGGCTAATGCTATATGAGTGGAAATGAAGTGCATCACTTCTAGGCAGAAGAATCTAAAACCCATGTGACTTTTCTTCCTCTGCCTTGGAGGTTATGATGATATGTGAGGAAATGATGGCTGAGTAAGAGGGCCTGGCTCTCTGAGGGGTGTCATGAGGTAAGCTTCCCTGCTGACCTACATTTGGCATAAAATATGATCAAGAAATAAACCTCTGCTCTTATAAACTCTGACCTGAAGATTCTTATTGTCTCCTATCTTAGTCTACACTGACTTCATAGAAACATTAAATGATTTTACAGGCTTTTCTGTTTATTATTTTTTAAATCAGAGCTCTGATCCCTCATTAAAATAGTCAGTTAAACAATGTTATCAGTATGCTAATGGCTAGCAATAAAAATTAAATGCGAATAATAAAACGGAACTATAATCCACATTCATAGTCACTAAACAAAAGCTATTAGTATATAATTTACTTTAAACCCAGTCTTACTTCCAAATGACATTAAAATATTTTATCCTAATTTCCCTGACCATTTATTTCTATCAGGGTCAGACCTTCTGAAGCTGGATCAGAATGACTCAAAATGCCATGAGTTGTACTCCCAATTATCACGCTTCTTTCAGCTCTTCTTCCTTCAAGCACAAAAACTCTTCCTCTGCTCAGGCTATCCAAGCTAATTAAATAAATGGTTCATTTGCCTTTTTAGTTCCGATATCATTTATAATTCTATAACCTCTCCCCTTTCATGAGCCTACCTCTCTACCCCTTATTAAAGAAAAATAAAAGCAGAATCATAGCATCGATGATCACAAAGCTACAAAACTCATATACTCCACATAATCCTTTGTTTTCTCTTTTAAAACAAAAATTTCCAATTTCAGGATTCTTTGCATCTATTAATTCAGTTTTACTTATATGAGTCAAATATTCAAACCCATTATGTACTTAACTAGTATCTATCAGCTTACTCCATGGCAGCTAACCCCTTTCTTAAGGTCAACATATTTTCACTACAAAAAGATTTTCAAGAACAAAACAATTTTACTTTTGGGTTTTTTTTTAAAAAAAAAAAACAGAGTTCAGCTCCCCTCTGTGAATTAGGTTGCTAAGGTTCAGTCTCTGAAATTCATGGACCCAGGTTTGAGACCTGGGACCCTGGGACCGAGGCCAAAACAGGAAGAGTTCATTATAATGATAATTTGCCAGATTAAAAATTCTGTGCCAGGTTCTTCACATGCTGATGCTTGTGGGCACAGGATTACTTGGGATTTAGTTCAAAAAAGGGTAAAAACACAGAAACCCTCTTTTCTTTCTTCCAGTGACTCTCCTTTCTCAATGTGTGTGTGTGTATGTGTCTATTTGTCTGAAAAGACTACTGACATGTCCTGGTGGAGCAGTGATTGAGTCAATCGCCTCCAAAAGAGGAGGCCACATACCCCAGGTTTCCAGTCCCGAGTCCAGGGAGAAATAATCAGTGTGAACAACTAGGCAAAAATGAATAATGCTTTTTCCTCCTTTCTCTTCCTGCCTTCCCACCTACTTGGCTTCATTCCTGCCTGCACCTTTTCTAAAAGAAAAGAACAAGAGAGCATGATTCCTAATTTTTGAAATCAGGAAAATGGAGAAGCTATGTAAAGAGTTGCAGAAGTAAGATAGGAAGGAAAAGAATTGGAGGCAAAAGCTGAAAAAGAACGGGAAGGGGAAAAGAACTAAGAGAGGAAGGCATTTCCTCTGGGTTGGATCGGGTTGAAGTCACTGGAGAAAGTTCCATATTAAATTAGGGACCTCTCGGTTCTGGAGCTAACCAACAAGGCTGTGGAGTCATTTGCACTAGTTTTATCTCCTTGTTAACAAAAACATCATTTATTAATTACCCACTCTATATCAGAGTGTGCTAGCTACTTGACACATAAGAGGAAGAAAAACCATTGTATTACCTAAAAACAGAAGAAAATCACCAAAATAGTTTCTTCCACCTAGGAATAACATGAACTTTATGTCATATCAGATGGCACTACTGATTTGGAGAGAACTTACCGTGCGTCTTTTTAGATGAACAAAGATAGACTCTATTCCAGGGTAAAAACAGAGAAAATTCGTTATGCATACAAGTAATAGAAATTTGAGTAACTCCTGGAGAGGAGAGAAATGGAGAAAGATACCAATAAGAAACTTCCAGTAGCTGACATGGCAAAGGAACTTTTATGATTCATGAACCTAATATTCAAATTATTTCCATGTCTACATTGTATTTCAATATTCTTTCACTGTTTCCATGTCTAAGGTAAAAAATTTTTTTCATTTTTTAATAGTCGTATGATGTCTACACAGCACTAAAACGTTATGGAGAGCTTTAGAAGGAGAGAGTTTGGAATGAGAAAGTAGGCAGGTTTCCCCCATCTGCCATCCAGGAGGGGTTTGCTACCTAGAACTGGACAGGGACCAACAGCCAGGAGCTTGTTAAAAATGTAGAATGTAGAATCCCCACCCCAAACTTGAATCAGACTCTTCCTTTTCACAATATATCCCCAAGTGATTCATATCACATCAAAGTCTTGAATGTACTGCTAATAAGGAACATTAAAGAAAGTGCCAGACTTCCCAAAGAATTCCCACAGTGGACTCACTAGATACAGTCTATTTCCTGAAACTTAGAAAACACCAGTCAAGTATCCTGGAGGAGCAGCCATTACAAAAAGCAAACAGGAACCTTAAATCTCAGAGTTGCACTCCCTCACAATTAAGAGCCATGCCAGTTCTCCTGCGCTGGAGTATTTAATCCTTGACAAGGGCAGTGATAAAAAGAATAATAGGAAAGTGAGTTTGTTCTGTATCAAAATTCAACAGCAGCTGTTGTGAGTGTGACTGGATCCAGCTCCCCACAGATTAGCTGCAAGCAACTCAGGGTTCCGTGCAGACTTTCATTTACTCAGCAGTCAAACTGATTTCCTGCGTTGAGGTGGATGGAATTAGTCAACAGACTGCCAAGAGTGCCCAAACCTGGGGAAAGCCCATTTGAATGCCTGTCAAACACTGTCGAATTTCCTGGCTGCCTCCCACTAAATTTTCTCCTCAGCCCGTTTCTGCCAGATTCTTACAGGACTAGAGGTCAGCAATGAGTGCTCCTGGACACCCTCCAGGCTTTGGTGAGGTGGGATGATGTTCTTACTTCAGAAAGATGCCCTTCAGCTCCATTCTTGCTTCCAGGTTAGATGACCAATTCCTTAGACATTGGTCCAAACCTAATGGATGGCCCCAACCTAATGGGGTGGGGGTGGGGAGCAAGCCTTTCGTATAAGGTAAACTCATTTATTTTCCAGCTTCTGCTCCACAAAATGTTTTGTATTTCTGAGCCCTCACACTCTCCAGGCCAATTTCTTTTTTTCCCGGAATGGTCATTTATGTTCTTTCAGCTCATTTAGAGTCTACTCAAACTCCTTACCTCTTGCTCAAAATCCATCTCCTCTGACCCACAACCTACTCTATCTCCCTCTTCTGAACTCTCACTCTCGGCGCGTTTTATTTCGCAATTATTTAGAGACAGTTTTTCTACTATCCACTTAAACAGCCATTTGCATGAACTTTGGCTTTGGAAGCCCTCAAGTGTTTGTTCCTAATCGGGGTCTCAATCACTTTAAAGAGATAAGTGTGACCTCTGCTTTGTTTTGTCCCCACTGCTCCCATACCTCTGTGCATAGTTAGGGCTCAGTATTGATTCACTTGATTTGTTTGAATGTGGTTTTTATGCTCATCAACTTCTTCTTCTACACTTGTGAAAAGCATCACTTTCACTCCTGCATGGCACTGACTCAGAGTGGTGAATCTCAGGTTCTCTCAATTTGTGTAGCAGTGCTGTGATGAAACAAGCTTCCTGTGAGGGATAATTCATCTTGCGAAGTGAGGGATGGAAGGAGAAGGAAATAAAGAGCACAGGGGAAGGGGTGTGGGAAGAAAAGTGGAGACTGCAGTCACAGAGACAAGTGCTCCCAATGTCACAGGACTCCGCCTATGCGCTGAGATCAAAGAAAGGTGGATAGAAAAGGACATTAAGGGAAAAATAAAGACTCGGAGAAGGTGTCTGGCTGTGCATAGTCTAGCACTTACTCAAGCTGAAGAGAATGCTCTCATGCAGATTGTGCAGGTGTTTGTCCATGACACAGGTTTATGCTAAAGAAATAGCACAGAGAACACCACTGCTGACTTTCTTAATCTGCGTGCCTCCCACATCCTGCCCTAGGAGTACATGTGTTGAGAGCACCTCTTTGCCAAGCACCCAAGTTAGATTAGCCATGAAGGCAGGGGAGGCATCTCTTTACCTTTGCTGTCTGCCTCCATCATGGATTAAAGAATTGCACAGTTCTTTAGAGAAAATCTGGTCTAACCCTCTTGGTTGATGATGGAGGTTGGAGGATCTGTTTCCTACAGATGGCCCTTGGTGAAAGGACACAGCCTAGATCCAGGCCTCTTGACTTCCTCTCATCTCTATCTGCAAATAAACGGGACCCTCTCTCCAACTCCACCATTTTTGTCTTTAACCAAGTGCTGCCAAAGGAGAGAAATAATGATATGAGTGGCCTTATGTCATAAATAAAACTATAACGCCCACAAGCATTTTCATATATGTTATTTTGATTCTCAAAACAGTCCTAAAAGGGAAAGATGGTCACTCTCTCCATTCCACGTATTAGACACGGAGATTTAAAGAGTGCGTGGAAACTGTTCAAAGTTGCAGAGCTATTAAATAGCAGAGCTGAGACCCATAACCAGGCCTTTTCCTCCCACACTCACGAGAAGGGAAAATACTTTTTTTCCAGAGACAGGCTGGAGAAAATATGAAACAAAGATATTCAGAGCATGGTGGGAAGGGGAGGGGTTGTCAAAGGGCCAGACTTGCCGTGAGCCGCATCTTCTAAGTGAAATCTGGACTGGAATTAGGACATTCGAGCAACTCTGAGGATGATGAGAAATGATTTTTGTTACACATTTATCAGTGAATTAACAAGATAAATGGAAACAAGATCAGGCCAGAGAGTGATTTTCAGTGGCAGCTCTTAAGATGCTTTGCTCTACCAATTTTTCAACTTAACTTCTAGAAGATTACATATACATATAGATATGCATGCATATGTGTGCATCTATACATATGTATAACACACAGCATTTCTGTATTCATGAAAATTGATAATAAAATGCCCAATTCTGGTGTGCCCTGGAGCAGCATTTGGTCAGCCTCCTCCGAAGGAGCAAGGTCCACATATATCCCAGGGACATGGGTTCATGACCCGGGTCCAGGGGTGACAAGCAACGTGAACTAAATAAAAATAAAATAAAAATGCTTCTTCTATACCAGATGACCTCACCCATAGGTGGAATGTGAAGAGACAACACAAAGGAACAGATGAAACATAACCAACCTGAAACATCTGCAACAGAACTGAGTTTACCAAAAGGCAATGGGGCGGGTGGGGGCAAATGGAGGCGGAGCCCACTGGGTAATGGGGAAGAACACTGGGTGATTTGGTGGAGGGCATGGTGTGCTGAAATGTATCTAAGAAATGTGGAATCTATATAGAGGAAATCATTTTAATGTGTAGAACAATTACGATAATAAAAAATAAATAAAAAAAATAGCAACAAAAAGGTACATTGGTCCAAATGATGAGGATAATTTTTTTCCTGGTATATTGAGGATTAAAATAAAACAGAATCTCAAACAAAAAAAAAAATGTTTCTTCCTCCTCTCTCTCAAAAAAAAAAAAAAAAAAAGCCGTCTTTATGGGCATATACACAGATAAACTGGAAAAACAAGGTATGTTTTCTCTGGATGATTAGCTTATAGGTGTTTCTATCTACTTCATATGGTTATCTTTTAATGTTTCTCTAAGGAAAATAGTTTGCTGGTAACTATACTGCCCAGCCTTGCGCAGCTTTATGAGATACTATGAAATAGCAAACAGCCATTATTGCCAAATAGGCTTCTTTAGCAGTAGGACAAATTGCTGAGACTACTCAGAGAGCACTACCCCATGTGGAAGGTCTTTCATTTCATCTCTGCTCCCCGATACCCACTGACCTTGTGACAGCAGGTTCACACAGGTAGCTCTGAACACCCCCTGCTCCCCAGAGCACCCCTAGCCTTTTGAAACCCTTTTAATGGGCAAGTACAAGGCGGGGGTGGGGGGAGGAAGAACACAGTAGTTAAGATCAACATAGTACAGGGTTTGAATCTAGAGTCCCCCACCTTCTAGCTGTTAAAAGAAATTTCTAGGCTCTCAATGATCTGCTCCTGTGTGAGGTGCCATGTCAGCAAATCAGCAGTTAGACAACTTTCATTTCTCTTTACTAACTTAACAGAAACAAGTGAGTGAATCCAGTCAGTCAAACATCAAGTCAATTCTGAAATTTCTCATTCCAAGCCAGGTCTTTGCCTGGCCCCTGGCAATCAGATATTTTCTATTTTTCTTGTTTTTGTTTATACCACAAAAGCTCCAGTCTTCAGCCATTTTGCAGTTATCTGAAAAGAGACTGCCCACTTCCTGAAATACTAAATAAAGTTAGTTTGTATCACCTGGAATTGTCTTCTTTGTCATTTTTAAACTCAGCTATGAATCCCTGGGTAAATTATCTAATCTCTCTAAACCTATTTCCTCTTCTGTAAGATTGGAATTATAAAATCCATTTCATAGAACTATAGGGAAGATTTCATGAGATACTGTATATGGTGTAAAGTACATAGTAAGCACTTAAAAAAAGATAGCTGTTACCACAGTCACACCTTCTCACCTGCTCCAATCATTAAGTGCATGAAGAAGATGTTTCTGGAAATCACAATTTGCTTGGGAACGTGAAACCTCAATACATTCCTACTTTAATTTACTTAGTTTCTCACTATCCTATTAGTTCAATGGGACATGTGGACGCCTATATTTCTTCTGTAGTATGATTTTCAGAAACCTGACTTTTAAGTACAAAAGTTCAAAAACATTCTTAGTTCCTAAATTCCTACCAGATTTTTTCATTAATCGCCTTCTCAAAAGACTAATATGTAAATTGCAGATCCCACTAGAAATACTGTGATGTTTCACTTTTATGACTGGTTTAAAAGTTCACCAACAATAAATTAGTTACATCAGTGTAGTAAGTAAATGTTCTCATTCGTTCTCTATTTTCCTAAACAGTCCATGTTTCGTTTTTATTAAACAAAATACTTTCAGAAACTAGAAATGTTTTTATATTTAAATTCTACCTTTAGGCTCTGTTTTTAGGGATTTTTATCCAGCTTTACTATTATAGATCTCCTTCAGGACTCCATCCACCTAAATTAATAGACTAGCAGCACACATGCAAGATGGCAGGAACTGACCTTTTTATTGCAAGGTTAAATGTTGGTACTTAAAGGTAGGAAGGCTTAGTTTGCTACAGAAAGAACCTGCTGGGAGAACTATTATCAGAATGGTAAATCTCAGCAGAGGCTAATATCTTCCTATAGGCTGTGGGAAAATACTCTGGATTTGATAGTAAAAATATTTAGCAAAAGAATTTAGAATCTTAATTTCTCCCTTGGGGAAAGACTGAAGAGAATGAGCTGGGATTGCATGCTGGTTAATAATGGACGAGGCAGAAATAAACTCTCATCATTGAGGCATCAGACCTGAAAAAAGAAAGTGAACTAGGTTTTTATTTCAGCAAATTAAACAAAAATTAATTGTGTTCTAAAATTTTCTAGGAATTCAATAATATTCCTCAATAATGGAAACATGGGAGTTCTGTCCACAAAATAGAGTCGTGCAGACATTACCACCCTCAAAGGATATTTACCAAGATCATAGAAAATTCAGTCTGACCTGCCCCCAAATGGTGCCAGGCCTAAGAGTCTTATGGGGAGAAGTAACACTGGGTATAAGAATTACATGCATTACCAGAAGGGACCTCAAAGATCACCTAATTTAACTACTTCCCTTTAAGGAAGTGGCTTGCCCATTAACTCAGTAAATACTGTCAGAAAAGGACTCAAGCACAGCATGCTTGCTTCCTAGTCAGGACTCTTTCCTCTACCAGCTGGAGAAATTTCCTACAGAACCATGACCTTTGTCTAAGATTCCTCCTTCCCACCTCCTACCAAAGCAGAAGAGTAACAGCTGGCCTCTGACGGTGGGGTGGGGAGGAGAGGGGCGAAGATGACAGGGAAGCGGGAAAACTCAGAGGTATTATTAGGTCTGAGTAGCTGAGGCAGGCAGCATACAGGTGACTCTCACACACGTCTTATTTGACTGACCATTGCCTCAGAAAAATCTGGAATCATTAGAACAACTGGTATCATTTGAGAACTCAGGGAAAATGAGGAAGGGGGTAACCTATTGAATCTAGTTTCCATGAGCCTTTCTCCTCTTTATTGTCCTCCTCCATGAACTCCTAATGACCCTACTTCAAGACTGAGATGATACTGCCCACATGGGACAGATTTCATTCCTCGGAGGCTAAAAACCATTGCCGCAGCCTGAAGGTAAGAGCCCTCCCTAGTAAGAACCTAGTGAGAACCACACTGGCTGGAGGACAGGAACCTTCAAGGAGTTTCAAGGCAGGGAAGGAACTGAAGAGGACAATGGTTAAATGGTTTTGATCAAAGGATCTTGTTTTTTTGTTGTTTTTAACCCTATTCAAAGTGAATCATTTTGTTTAACTTGGAATTTGCAGCGATAATGGAAGTGTCATGGAGTAGTTCTGTGTCAGCAGGCATGGACCACCTGCTCTGTTATGTCTTACAGCACCCTGCAAGGTGGTAATTATCCTCATCCTATAGACGAAATAACACGCAGCAAATAACAAGTTGCTTGTTAGTGGGAGAGGAGACTCAATTCCGGGAACACTTACCAACTTGTTTTTTAAAAACTACCCTTTTGGTGACTCTTATGACTCAGGAGGCTGAGATGCTGGTGTGAGGATCTGGGTTCAAGTCCAAGGACTGGGGTGAAAACCATAAACTAAACAATGAAAGATGTTTCTTCGTCTTCTTCCTTAAGTACTTCTTTATCTTTCCTTCCTTCCTCTCTTTAAAAAAGAAACAATAACAAAAATCTATCTTTTCAAGGACTTAATATACAAAGAACTCATAAAACTTAATAACAGAAAAACAGTACAACCAAAAGATGGAGGAGGAATTGGAGATACTTTTCTGAAGAGGATATACAGATGGCCACCAGGCACATGAAAAGATGCTCCTACTCCCTGGCTATCAGGTAAATGCAAATTAAAAACAATGCGCTATCACCTTACACCTGAGAGACTGGCTATTATCCAAAAGTCTGGAAACAAATGTTGGTGAGGATGTGCAGAAAAGGGAACTTGCAGCAAAACTGAAGTCACCAACAGGAAATAGGACAGGGAGTGGGCAGGCAAACGGCAGCAGAGGCCACTGGACAATACCGAACACTTGTTTTGGTGGAGGGCAGGGTGTGTTGACATCTAGATGAGGATTGGGGAACCTATACATAGGAATTTTATTTTAAGGTGTAAAAATCATTAAAAAAAATCCGTCTTTTCATGTGGACACTTCATTTATCCAGGAGAGTTAAGGAGTAAGGTAGGATAATTTTTCAAGATACTTCTTTCTCTAAGGCCCACAGATCACTTCAACTATTTCAGATGGAAAATCTACATAGCATTCTCTGTTAGAATAAAACATCTGCTTTTTTCTGAGGAATCTGAGTCCTCTACAGTGGCACCTCCTGGTTAAGAACGATGGTCTCAGGACACTGGACTGCGGTGCAGCGCCCCCTGCTCAAGCAGGCGCTTCCAGGCAGTGTCCCTGGGGACAGTGACCAAGAACTTACGCCGTAAATGCTTACCCGATTTTTATGTTGCAGTAAGTTAGGAAGCCATGCACAGAACATTTTGAAAACACGATATAGAGTCTATTTTTAAGATAATTAGTATGTATTGTGGCTGCTACATACACTGCCTTCTCCCTTTTACAGACGCAGTTGTTGGCTTATAGTGAGCTGAACTGTCAGCAAAGTGATTTGATGTTATGAGTATTATGAAAATACTGGGCATGCCTACTTCTCCCACTCTGCCTCAGTTTCCTCAGGCGTTGAGTTACAGAGAAGTTTTTTGAAAAATGACCCTCTGAATCAGGTTGAAGAAACCCGAGAACCCCTAGCTTTCCTTCATACCAGTCACATGCACCCGCCTCCTGAGACTTTCATGGCCCCCTCAATTCCCATAGCTCTTTCCAGTGTGATCTCACTTAGCATATATTTTTCAAATTTTTGCAGGCACTTTAGACATACAGTCCCTCAACCTTTAGGTGTCAAGAAGAGAAAATCCTAGTTTTATACCTGCTGCTGCCCCCAGGACAGTGTGCTCATTGCCGGTGCTCAATTAGTACCAAATGCTTCTTTTTGCCCTATTTCTAATAGGACATGAATTTCACATGTATGAAAATAAATCAAAGATGAAACTGAACTCCCCAACAATTCTGCCTTCTCTTTAAAAAAAAAAAAAAAGCTCTCTGCCTCGTGGCTTCCAGAAAAAAAAGGAGAAGCACCTCTCAAACTGACAGCCCAGAACCGACATCTCTTCTCTTCAGAGGAACTTCCAATTCACGTAACCCAGTGCCACCCTCACCCATAAAGTCACACATTTTTGTTTCTCCTTTTATTCAAGGAACCTTAAAGCATTCTTCAGAAACTATTCAAACCAACAAACAGTGGAAGTCTTGCCCCAGCCTTCTACAGACTTCTGTGCAGACTTGTTAGTCAAAAGTCTGCATACTCATGTGTAAGGGGACCTCACTGTAAGCAAAACTCAACATGATTTTGAAGGGCCTGAGATAGTAGGCATGAGTTCTCTATAAAGGGACTTTGATTCAGGCTGTGAAGTCAGGCAGGGCAGGTCAATTTTTCTGGACTTTCACTCAGTAGCATCCTGCAGCCATTTAGCTATTTCAAGTTGGGAGGATTTGGCCTGCATAATTTTAATTGCTAAATGCTGTTGTCACCAAGCAAGAGAAGGCCAGCCCCTCAAAGACAGCATGGCCACTTGCTGCCACCCTGTGGTGGCTTGGTGCAAATGTGAGCGCAGCAAACTGCGGGGAATCTTTCAAGGAAAACAATTAAATGCGTCTTTAAAAGCACACAGTATTAAGGTCATGTGTATAGTATAAAAATGGGTTATATAGACTGAATGGCTTGGATATTTAGGTCAAAAGCACATACTACAAAGAAAGCTTTCTCGGCCTTCGTGACTTGACAAAGCATCTCGCTGCCACCACAGAACTCTAAGCCTGTTCTAGACCAAAGTGCTTGGGAGGGAAAAAATAGCCAACAAACATGAAAGGATAACCAGAAACCAGTTGTGTCCCAACCAAATCAAAAATAATGTTATTTACATCAAAGAATGGTTCGGCTTGTTCTGTGAGGGGAAATGGGGAGCATGATCTAGTCTTTTGCAATGAAGATGCAACAGTTCTCGTCAGTCTCCCCTTCTTTCCCTTTTTCTTCATGCCACTTTCATTACCCAATCCCAAGCTTCTTGCGCGTCCTGACTTAGCTTCCTCACGTGACTCAGCTTCAGTTCAATTAAACCGCTCTTCAGACAGTGAAGGCGAGAGGGTGAGGGGGCGCTGGGGGAGCATGAGAGAAACTTTCTTGGCAGAGCCCCAAGCTCAGACACGAGGATTTCTCAGATGAGGAAGATGATGCCCTCAGACACCATGACCTGGTTATCATCCTGCATCTTGCTCAGTGCAGCCTGGATCTCTGCTGAAGAGAAGGGTTCTTCTTTGTTCCGGTTGATGGATTCTGTGAGGCGATTCATGCCTACTGACTGTGCGTGCGTTTCCTGGAACACTTCCAAGAGGGCCGCCTTGAATGCCTTCAGCCTGCCAAGACAGGGGAAAATGGTGAAGAAGTGAAGGAGCCAACGGCTCTCAGGAAGGTCTGTGCTGTCTTGCGGTAACCTTGGATTCTTCTCCGCAGTGTATGCGCGTGTTTACAGGCCAAGGTCTTAACAATATAGGTGTCTTCCAGCAGACACGCGTGCGCACACACACGTACACACACGCCTGCCTCTGATGGCTGCTCCAGACCCAAGCGTCTCCCTTTAAAGCTAAACGGCTGTATTACAGTGCTTCCCGCACGCTGACAAATAACCGCATTTTATGAATCAGAGGCCTCTGAGGGTGTGGGAGGTTGGCAATCCCATACACTGTTGGTAGAAATGGAAACTGACAGCATCTTTCAGAGGCAATTTAGCAATGTGCACTAAAATCTTTAAAAGTACATAGTCCTACACACGGGGAGTTCATTTCTAGAAATTAGCCTGGCAGTGCATTTGCATGGGTGCACAACAACGTAAGAATACTTTACTATAAAGTTTATGGAACCTAAATGTCCATCATTAGAAAACAAATGAAATTTTACACATCTACTACAGAAACCCCAATTATTAACAAGAGAGCTACACAAACTGACTCAGAATGTGCTTTAAGAAAGATATAGTTCAATGTCTCTGGAAGGTGGAATTTCAATAGATTTTTAATGCTTTTTTCTAAATAGCATGCAATGTTTTCAAAGTTCTTCAGTAAATATTCTGTGTTGTCTATTTAAAGTATTAAAAGAAAAAAATAAACTGGATAGTTTCCTTAGTAGCCAGTAAACATAAAGGGGATATAGGTCTTTACACTGTTTTTAAAAGTGTGAAATCATAGTCAGAACACGAAGTTTGAAATAAACTTGGGCCTCCAGTTTCGAGCTCCATGACAGGCGGCTTGTTTCGTACCCTCTCCCTAGGAAGAAGTCCTTGCCTCGTTAGCACATGGAATTCAATTCCTACTCACCTGGATTCACTCAATTCTGCCTTCTGGGTCTCCTGGGTCTCCTGTGAGTCTGCCGACTTCGGCGCTTCAGAAGATTAAAAAGTTGCAGAGAGTGGTAAGGCAATAGATTGAAACCACTTCCATAAACACCAGAGAAATTCTTTCCCAATGTACTGCCCTTGACTGAGCAAGCTAAACACTTATCTCCTAGGCTTTCATGGGGCCGGGCATAATTAAGACAAGAAAACCTCCATTCAATGATGTAAGACTTGAGTCACATAGGAGACCCTCAACATGTTGTCTGAGATGCTTGCAGTAGGCCCACCAAAGAGCACAAGTCATCAAGGAGGAAGCAAACCACTTAGCAGTTTATTTTCCAAATGTCTTATTGTGGGTTTCCCTAGGTTCTCTTGGAACAAACTGCTTGGACACAGGGCCCAAAGCAGAGAGCAAAAGGCAAGACCACCAGAAAATGCAATACACGTAGCAAATGAAATTCAGGAGTCAAACAAACACTTCACCAGTAGGGGTGCTCACTCACCTTGAGACATTTGCTCCTCTGTGTCACTGAAGTCATAGGGGTCATAGGACTCCCCATCCTTGGCATCAGAGGGATGGGTTTTCCTCCTAAAATGTCCAGAGCAGTTAAGAGAAAGGCTCGAAGGAGACCCATACTGTGCCTCTGATCACAGAAAAAGGGAATTATAGGCATTTCTAATCAAAGTGAAATGCTTAAACCTGGGCCTATACGAAGGGGTGACTGTTTCTGACAGAAATCAAGTCTCTAGACGGGAACACACAGGCCTTGCTTCCCAAGTACCCACCCTCACGAAAGAGAACTCCTTCTCTCCTTTGCCAGTCTATCTTCACCCTTAAACTCCATGGGGTTAGCCACCCCTTCCCTGAGGAACCTGCCGTCAACCCACAGAGCTTGGTCCCCCCATCACCCTTCTCCCAGCCCTAATGAGCTTTTACCTCACATCCTGTGGCCCCACCTTACCGCTTCCTCTTCTTCTCTTGGCCCTCCTGGCTTTTCTCCTCTTCATCTTCTGTCTCTGATTCATCCTCATCTCGCTTCTTACGTTTCTTCTCCTTCTCCAGAACCTAGGGCCAAGCAAGTACAGTGAGTAAGAGGGATCACTGATAATTAGAAACTGAATAAAAAAGTCTGAATCAAAGTCCCTTCTGCACCATCAGCAGGAATGATTTCCATGGCTCTAATGACTCCTCTATCCTCACCTGTCTCCAAATCCCAAGACTACGGGTAGGGAGACAGGCTGCTACCCATCTTTAAAAATGTTGAGAGGTATGCTCAATGCCTTTTACAAAGTAATTAATAAGTGTTTACTAAGTAAAGAAATACATTTTTAAAAAAAAATCCAGCCCACAACAATGAAGTGAAAAACAATTTTCTTTATAAATCAGATATGTAAGTGTAAAACGATTCTTCTTAGCAGAGAAAATGCCAGGAAAAGCTTATCAGACTCAAAGCTTTATCCCAAAGGGGTGCAAGTCACCAGACTGCAGAAGGGATGGGCAACAACAAAATAAAGGAGGCAGGCTTCAAGACTTGGTAACTAAAGTAACAGTGATGTGATATCACACCAGAAATCACAGCAGAAATAAGGCAACAGGCAAGTGTCTTCGACTTGAGTTTTTAAGGTGCTAATGGGACACTTGAAGAGACTGCCAAGAGGAAAGGTATAAAGGAGAGGAAGATTATTGTGGTCAATCCCTTGGAAATGCCTACATTTGTAAGAAGCAAAAGATGCAAGGGTAGACAGAGAAGCAATTGATAAAGGTGTAACGTATCAGTTAAATGGGAATCTTTGGGGCCTTTAGGAGCATCAGTATTTTAAAGTTTCCAGCTGGTTCTCAGATGCAGCGAGGGCTCAGAACCACTGGTTAGGCAAGTCCCAGAGAAAGGAGAGAGGCCAAATGAACAATGGCAGATAGATGTATTCTGTCAACAACCCAAAAGCAGGTGTCAGCCACAGAGGGCTGTGAAGACGGAGTACCAAAGGTTCATTCAGAGGACCCTCTCGCATCTAACGTCAGCACCCTCACCTTCTTGAAGTAAGCATACTGGACTAAGTCCACAGCTTCCTCTGCGTCCTGCAGGTCCACAGTCTTGCTCATGCGGGCCTTCGCATGGGCTGTGGACAATCGTATCAGAGTTTCCAGTGTCCGAGCTGTAACTGGAGATGTCTGGGGAAGGAAACAAGGGAGGATTAGTAAAATTACCCAGAATTTTAGGCACACGCGTCATTCCCACTCCATTAGGTAATTAAGAAAAAGACACAATCAATAAGGCAGTAGAAGACGAAGCAAAGCATTTAGAACACTATATTCTGTATAACCACCACACACACAATTCAGAAAGATAAAAATGCCCAATGAATTATGTGTGTGCA
Organism: Solenodon paradoxus; assembly: GCA_004363575.1. Classification (NCBI taxonomy): domain Eukaryota; kingdom Metazoa; phylum Chordata; class Mammalia; order Eulipotyphla; family Solenodontidae; genus Solenodon; species Solenodon paradoxus. The sequence goes on from RJWH01001572.1 coordinate 239,176, forward strand.
TGTTCTGAGTGACCAGGGAAGAATAAAAGTAGGCCTCTTACAGCTGAAAATATAAAAGGTTACAATGAATAAAGAAAAACAATCCTTTATTGCAGACCTACAATGCAAAGGGAACTTCGCATTATTGTGTCATTTAACACTTAATAGCTTGCAGATGAGGAAAATGGGACTCAAAGAGCTTCTAGTAATTTGTCCAATGTTGCCCTAGGGAAGGGGTATGAAAGAGGTACTCTGAGTCCAATTTCTGAAAATGTAGTAAACTCCCTTAAGTTAGGAGTAGCAGAACTCTGATATTTTCTTATCAAGTGGTTCTCAGGGGTAGGTATATACCAAATCGGGGTGGTTTCATCTTTTTTAGTTATTGTCTGAATGGCACCCTAACCTAATGAATCAAAATGTCTATATTTAAAGTGCACTTATTAAATTTCAGGTGATTCTAATGAGGCCCCACTTGTTAAAAATCCCTGACGTTATCCAACTTTCTCATCTTGTGTGTGCCTATAACCTGAGAAATAAAAGAATCCTTTTAAGTTTCAAAAGTTAGCTGAAGACCCAGAACGGCAACAAGCCAATAGTTCAACCACATCCCCCGTCTTCCAATTTATGATACTTCAGATAAACATCAAGCTTGCCTAATTCCTAATCATTTGTCAAAGTCCAACTCAAGTATCATACTCTGTGAATCCTCCCCTTACATTCATACCCTGTCTTAGCTTCTTCATCGATATCACAAGTTTTTTATATTCATTTCTTTTTAGGTACCCTACTGTGGAACATACTTTAAGTATGTAAATATAAAGACCTACTTATTTACCTATCTCCCCATCCCAGATCTGAGCTCTGAAGATAACTCAGTTTCTGAAGGACAAGTTTATTTAAGAGTGAGATACATGCTGTCGCTGGGGTTTTCATTTCATTCTCCTTTGTCAAAGAAATGACTAAAACTGGGTTAATAAGCAGTCTTTCGGACCATAAAAGAAAAAAAAGTAAAGAATCACTAAGTTTAAAAGCTTCTAGAGGCTCCGCATAGCAGGAACTCCCGTAAGAGACGCCCGGGTACCTCTTCCCCTTGCAGACTCACCCTGGCAGTGTCCGCGCTCATGCTATCTTGGCTGCGCAGGCGCGAGTACTCCTCTGCAATGTAGGCAGCTGACTCCTGTGTTAGGATGGGCTTGATGATTTTGGCCACGTGGATGTACTTCCTCATGAAAGCTGCACTCACCATCTTCTCCCTGGACCCAACACAGTGAATCCCACTTCCCTGCCACACCTCGGCACCTGCTTGCGGCAGTGGCTTTGCTCCTCAGAGAAGTCAAGTTCAAGTGGCAGAGACACAGCCTAGAACCTTTTATCATAACTCCTGTTTATGACACATGTATAAGACCATTTCATACATATTTTTATTTGATTCTCCAGCTACTACTAAGTACTACAGTACTACTAAGGTACTATTTGTGAGGTAAGAGGTTTTAAGTTTTAGGTATTATTTGTCCTGTTTTATATGTGAGAAAACTATGCTCAGAAAAGCTTAAGCAGATTCTAATTCAATTTTCTGACTCCAGACTCTGTGTTCTTACACTAACAGGTTTGGAGATTTTTTTTTGGCAGAGGAGCCCACATTTCATGCTCTGAGTACCTGATCATAAGTCTCCCTTTTCCAAATCCACTTTGAAAGTCTCCAATGCTTGCTTTCTACTAGCCCTTCACCATGAGTTCATCACAAATAGCTATATAACATGTGCAATCCTTCATATATGTGGGTGACATCAGATACCCACCATTAGGTAAGAATGTTAACAAAACCTATTTTAGGAGAAGATCAATACTTGAGCTTAATTACCCACAACACAAATACAAGGCAACTGGTCAGGAAAAAGGATGCATATGGAGATCCAGAAAAGAAGAAGACAAGACCACTTGATCTGGTCCAAGCATGACCTTGGCCTGGGAAGCACGATGCTCTGAGTTAGAACACATGCTCTAACATGGCACAAGCTCAGGTTGTCTCCAGGGGAAGGTATGAGGAATGCTCACTTTTTCTTCTTAGTCCCGTGCAGAAGATTGTCATGCTTCTCATAAATCTGGGTGTCCTGCTGCTCTTCCTGATCAAAGTTGGGATCATCTGTGGCCAGGATTTCCACGATACTACCCAAAGGCATAGCTAGAAGGTACATGTTGGGAGAAAGGAAAGTGAGAAAGAGTTTTAGCCCAGGGGAAATTGACTCTTCTACAGCAAAGGAAAGGAAGAGAGACAAAAGACTCACAAAGTAAGGCCCGGAAGGAAACAGACATGTGGGACCCACAAATAAATGTGGAAACACCAGGCCCACAAAAGATACTCAGTGGTGCTCCTGGACCCAGAAATGGACCCCACAAAAAAAACCCCTAACACCGTAGGATAACATTCATTAACCAGGCAAGCAAGGTCATCTTCAATATTAACCGAGACACTGAAACAGCCATTACCACTTGGATTGGGCCAGCAATATTGGCATTTGTGTGGGTTCCCTTCCATTAATCAGTGTCACTCTTCCTTTGGCCTCACCATCACCATCCTGCTCCCCCGGAGCCCTGTAACGGTGCATCCTGAGGACATGATCCGAGATCTCCCGATCCTGCTCAGGATCCATCTGATCCAGCATGATGAAGAGCAAGTCAAATCGAGACAGCAGTGAGTCCTGCAGTCCAATGTTCTCCATAGGGGTCTTGTACTGATCATACTGGGAACATAAAAAGGAAAGTGGAAGTGATGCCAATAGTAAAAATAAGGAAGAAGACTGATAAGAGTGAGAAATGGAGACAAGACCTGAAAATAGAAGCTATTAAAAGAATTCGCCCCTTATACCTACAACCCTGTTCTAGTTGAAGCTCAGGTGATCCAAATGAACACAAAGCCCTATATCCCTCCTTCTAAGCAGAGCCTCATCTCCCAGTTCCAGGCCCTCTAACATGCTAAGTGTGGGTTTCAAAACCAGCCTCTCCATCCCAAGCTTTATTCAGCTCTTCTCATTCCCAAGGAGAACTAATCTAGAAAGATGATTTCCTCTTCCCTACTAATTGTAAAGACAGATTGGCTAAGCTGAAAGTGCTTTGATACTTTTTAAGTTCCTTACTCAGAAGATAATATATCATCTCAATTAAAATGACCAGTAGTTTATACATTATAACATCTTAAGGATCAAGGGAATGTTTTTGCTGGGTTTCAAAACCTTTCTCTTCTTATCATTCAATTCTGGGTCGACTAAGTTGATGTCTATCCACCTACATATATTTCACAGTCAGAAGATAAGTTTCATCATGAATGTCACCATGTTCACACTTCAGGACCTGCCATGTACTTCCTACCTTTCCTAATATCATTCTTCATAATGATGTAAACACATGTGACCATTAATCTAAAAATCTATGGTCCTCAACCTAGGCTATGCAATAGAATCAGCCTATGGAGCCTGTCTCAACCAGTTACCAAGAACCCCACTCCAGGATTTGGATTCTGAAATTTTGGGCTGGAGGCAGATCAGGCACCTGTTTGTTTAAAACCACCACCAATACAATTATTTCCATACGCTGAGAGCTTAACTGTATGGTGATGGGAATAAGAATTTGGGGGATGAACATGCTGTAGTACATATGAATGTGAATATCTAAGTCTGTACAACTGAAACCTATGAATGTTCTAAAGCAATTTGACTTCAATTTAAAAAGTTTTTAATTAAAAAAAGAAGTCACCAAAACAGCTATACACTATAAAATCATAAGTTGATACAGTATAGGCTCTGGGTTCAAATCCTGACTGCCATTTTCTAGCCTGTTGCTCTGAAGTCATTTAACCTGTAAACCTCCCTTTTCTATCTGTAACAGGGGGCTAATAATGCCCTAACTCAGAGTTATTGTGAAAATGAAAGAAGGTGATAATTAAGAAGGATTTATAAGCATTAGTTAATAGTCTTATTATGGCACAATCTTTCAAGATTATGGCTGTCTCTACTAAAATTAAAAGGTATATAACTCAATCCAGTAATTTCACTGCTAGACATTTATCATATATATATATATTCCCAAATGCATAACAGTCATGTAAAAGGATGTTCACTGAAGCTTATTCATAAACGCTGGAATAGAAAGTGAAAATATCAAATAGAAACTAGCGTAAACAAATTACTATAAATTCATACACTAGAACACCAAACAGTTGCTAAAAAAAATAAGAGTCCACCGAAGCACATCATCACATTAAATGGCAAAGATAAATAGAGTCCTTTTTTTTTTCCACAGGAAAGGTACAGGCAGGAATGAAGGTAAGCAGGTAGGCAGGCAGGAAGAGCAAGAAGGAAGAAGCACTTATTTTATTTTTATTTAGTTGTTCGCACAGGCTTGTTTCCCCTCAGACCCAGGACTCAAACCCAGTGACATGTGACCTGTGCTCCTCTGGAGGTGACTGACCCAACTGCTGCTCCACCAGGGCGCACCAACAGCTTCATTCTTAACAAGGAGATAGTATATTTGCTGCTAGCTGCTGTAAGTTTCAGTATCCTGAAACCCTCAAGAACAGTTAGTGACTATCTCATGGAAAAGAAATACAAGAAAGGCTTTTATTTTTCATAAATCTCTCTTTTCTGTTTATAAATTCTCCTACCAAGCACATACAGTACTCTTATCTCAATGTCAATAGTTTACCTAGGTTGTGAGACCACAAGTCATTTTTGCCTTTTTTCTTTGTATATTTAAAAAGTTATTTTGAATAAAGAACTTTCCATGGGATTCTGATGTTTATGAATGGGTGAGGAAACACTGCCCTAAACCACGGATAGGAACAACAGAATGAGTTTATTTCAGTCTTTGGCCGGTTATGCCCAGGGTCACCTAGAATAAGAGCTAGCAGCCCAGTTTTTCAGCAAAACCAAATAAAGGGGAAAAAACACGATTCAGTGCCTGATTCCACTCACCCTGCCATAGACAGGGTTGGCAGCTGCCAAAACACTGCAGCGGGCATTCAGCCGGGCATGGATGCCAGCCTTGGCGATGGTAACTCGACCCTGCTCCATCACTTCATGGATGGCCGTGCGGTCCATGTCAGACATCTTGTCGAATTCATCAATACAGACCACACCTCGGTCGGCCAGGACCATGGCCCCAGCTTCCAGACGGCGCTCCCCTGGGAGGCAAGAAGGTAAAAATCATGCAACAGTTCAGACTGTAGGAGATGGAAGGAAGGGATTTCAGTCTCCCTCCTCAGCACCTTTCACTGTTGCAATGATGATGTAGTGAGACCAGCTCCCTGAGTCTTCCAGCTATAACCTAGATGTCCCACTCTGATGCCACATCAATTAGCCTTCAAGAAACTTTCCTTATGGATTTTCTTTTTATCCTCATCTTCCTTTTCCAATTAGATCTGTTCTCTTAGTACTAGTCTTCAAATCCCTTCCTCTCATTTATAAAATAATATAACCTTCATTTTTATTTTCCTTACAACTGCCTGTTTTGTCATTGAAACTCTTGCAAAGAGCTTTCTAGGAGATGTACTTGTCAACACAGAGCCACCCAAAGACTGAAATAATTTGTTCATTGTTGCTAGATACTCAGTGCCCTACAAAGTGGCCCAAACTAAGCTCTCCAATGTATCTTCCTGGCACAAGCCAGTGCTTAGAGCAAGATCAAAAATTATGCTCAATCTCACACAAAGGGACCTTTGCCAAGGAGCCTTACACTCTTACCTGTTTCCTGGTCTGTGGTGACAGCAGCCGTCAAACCCACACCGGAGGAGCCCCGGCCAGTGGTGGGGATGGCTCGGGGTGCCGTGCAAAGCACATACCGCAGAAGCTGAGACTTGGCAACAGAAGGGTCTCCTGTAATTGGATGAGTCAGAGGTGACTCGCTAAGAAATTCTCCAAGTCCCTGGAAAGTTCTGTCTCTCTAGCACAGACCCTGGCACAACACAGACATGGTAATCAGTTATTAACACTATTTTTATCATTTTCCCTTTATCATTCATGGAAACATACATTTTAGATATTTTGAATCAGGAAATCCAGAAGTGATACCAATAAAAAAGATTCATTTTAGCCTTCTGTCCTTTGATGGGGGACTCAAATATAGCCAGTCTTAAGGATTATAGGTTCCCACAACCACACTCCATGGAAGTCTAAAGCAAATCCCCAACACCATACCTATCAGAAGAATATTGATGTCACCACGGATGTGGCTGCCATTTTCAAGGTCTCGTTCCACCCCTCCCAATAGCAAGCAGAGAATCGCCTTCTTCACATAGTCATGCCCATGGATACTAGGGGCCAAAGACTTGGCCAGCTGGTCAAAGATATCCTACAGGAGGAATAACCAGAGGAATGAAAAGCTTAATGGGAGTCACCGGGGTTTTTGCAGAGCTCCACTTTATACTTTGGCCTACAGAAAATACTACAAGGCACATCCTAGTGACTCCACAGCGTGTAGATGCAGTTCACACACATCCCAAAGTCCTGGGTTCGCAGCCTGGGGTTGACAAAACCAACCAAGATGAACAACTAAATAAAATAAATAAGATGCTTCCTCCTCCTCTCTCTCTTCCTGTCTGCCAGTCTCTGCTCTGCCTGTATCTTTCCTTTAAAAAGAAAATGATTCAAGAAATACACAAAGACTGTCTCAATGGCAGAAGTTTCTTCTCTCAGACAAATCATATCGATCAGAACAATATCAGAAGAGATAGAGAAGTTTGCCTCGATCCTAAAATTGCTTGGGGGTTGACTCTTTAAGAGAGCTTGCAGTTTAAAACATTTTAGATTTAATTAAAATGTATGTAGGGCTTCAATGGAAATCTTTCATCCTACATGCAAATAGCTTGCTCAACTCATTGTCTTTAAAAAGGAAAAGAAACTGGAGCATTAAAACAAATGCAACCATTTTCACTTTAGACAACAATGCGTTATTGTCTTTCATTGGTACACTGCTATTCTAACTCTTAGTATTTTGTATTCACTTAGCAGCCCAGCAACAGCACAAGAGAAATGCTAAACAACAAACATCAAAGCCCTTTTATTTGCTAACCAGGTCAAAACCAGAAGCTAGCACCAAACACTGAGAGAAAAAGCCTTGCCCTTCCTCCTGATCTAGTACAAAGACGCCGCCCAAACACGACCCTTATAAAATCAGCCCCCGCCACCACCCCGCTCAAATCCCTAAAGCACACCAGACCTTGGAACGGGTTTTACTGAACTTCTTGATCTTCGCTATATCCTCGGCAGAGAAAAAAGGCTGAACATCCTTACTCATTTGCTTTACGTTACAGGCAATTAGAACAGTCCTAGGACAGAAAAGGATCATAATGAGAAGTTTGCTATTCCATTCCTAACACTGCACCCGTTTTAAGTTACTAATCTCAAACAGCAAACCTGTAGGGGAAAAAAGCTGATGCTCTCAGTCTATGACCTCAATATGCTAGCTACGCCTCACTTCAGAAATGTATTTACCTCCTGGCGCACCCTGGTAGCCTAGTGGACAACGCCTCTGGCCAGCAGAGTCCACATACAGCCCAAGGACCCAGGTTTGAGACTCAGGGCCAGGGGAGCAACCAAGATAAACAACGAAATAAAATCACTGAATGCTTCTTCCTCCTCCCTCTTCCGGGCTGCCTGCCTACTCACCTTCATTCCTGCCTGTACCTTTCCTCTAAAAAAAAAATTATTTACCTCCTGTTGCCCAGAAGAACGTCCACCAGAGGTGTGTTTGGGAAGGAAGTAGGAATACATGAGAAAGTCCCAGGTAAGTCATGAGGCTATAATCATGCTCTCACTTATTCCCACTTTTAGCATAAGCAAGAATTAATCAGTTTTATCTGAGAGGAAAGAGGTTATTTCACCTCCAGGGCAGGTCGATGGTCCAACTTTCTATTAGAACTCTCTGAAACAAGGCAAACTAGAGAAAAAATACCACCAAAATGGAAGCATTCCGAAGAGTTCACTGTGGCCTGTACCTGAAAGTCCCGGAGGTATAGCCTCCTTTCTTGCCAGGAAGGCAACGGTAGGTCCCCACCACCTGAACTCTGTCACCAGGTTTCACTTTATCCACCAAGTCATCATCCAGAATGACATCCACAGATCGGGGAAGTTGGCCGGCAGGGGCCTTCTCTGGCATCTCCTGGATGGTGATGGTCTGGTGGTCTTTGTAGACAGAGAGGCCATATTCTGTCTCCAATGGATTGTTTTCCTCATCCTGGGAAAGGCACAGAAGAGAAGCAGAGTTATCTTAGATGTCTTAGAAACGCCAGTCATTTGTTGCAGGAAACAAATATAATTTGGAGGTGAATTCATGAGATTTCAGTACCCAGAAACAAAACATCAAATATTTTCTCCAGCTTTTTCCATCCCTATCTGTTCTAATAACAGTGCTTCTAATGGAAAAGGCAGTCTATAGTCTGAGGGGACTGCAGCTACATTAACATCTAAATTAAGATTCTGACTTCCCTACTAAAACTGAATATATACTTGTACCGCCACAATTTCCTGTAATATCCAGAAGAAACACTCACCCACAACTACATACACTAGTGTTCACAATGACACTCTTATTAAGAGCTAGAAATTCGAAAATACCCAAAGGCCAATAACACAATGGCTCAATATGGTATATTCGCACAAATGAATACTATACAGCAGTAACAATATACCCAGGCACAACAGGACTGAATCTCACCAACAGAAGATTATCTAGCGAAAACATAAAAACAGACAAAGGTAATTTATGTTGCTAGATAGTAGGATAGGGTTACCCTTGGGCAACAGAGGCCCTCAAAAAGGAATTTTAAGTGCTGGTAAGGGTCTGATCTGGAAGCTGAATTTACAGGTACATTCAGTTTGTAAAATTTCATCAAACTATACACTTATGTGAGCTTTCCTGTAGGTGAATTCAGTAAAATACTTTTAGTTTCATTTCCTTGCCATTTGAATTTTCTGGAAATATGACAGCTATCACTTCTTGGTGCTTAAACTACATACAGGGCACTGTGCTATTATTTCATATAATTGTCTCATGTCATCATTATAACAACTCAGTAAAACAGGTATTTTTTTCACATTTTACAATAGGGAAACTGAGGCTAGGAGAGCTAGCTAAATGAGTTCCCTAAGGTCAAACAGTAAGTGGCAGAGTCAGGACTTGAAATTGATGTAGCTCCAAAGCCCACTCTTAAGCACCATACTAACAACTTCCAGGATATCTGGTCATAATATGTCAGGTCCCAGGCAGAGTAACTTGGCCACAGTGGTCAGCAGAAGAGTGAGTATTGCTACAGAATTTCCTGGAGAAGAGTCTTAAAAATGGAACCCTTAGTAAAAGAGAGCAGGGTGACAGAAAATGTACCTAACCTGACATAAAAAGACAGGGGCTCTGGTCATTAGGACCATCACTAACTGGGACCAAAAGCAAGTCACATAACCTAAGTCGCAGCATTTTATCTAAAGGAAAACTAAACAATTCTCAAGATTGTTTCCATTAAATTCTAAGATATTCATTCTTGTTTTACATGTTAAGAGTCTTCTACCAGTTGATAAAATTGAAGACAAGAACTCAATCTTATTTATAGCAGTGTCTTCCACAGTGCCTAACAATCCTTGGAATATAGCAGCTCTCAATTAAATTCTATTCCTTGAATGAATGAGCTCAGATATCAAGTAATCAATATTAATCATCTTCTTCTGTCTCACAAAGAAGGCCTTGCATTGTCCAGTTCAGATCAATCTGAATACTAAGAACAAAAGTCATTCCCCAAAATCAACTTCTTCCACACACACAAAATATTTGCAAAGATTGCACAGTAGCTTTATAGCATAAATATTTTTCCACATTAAGTAGATGGCAAACATACATGATTATAACTTTGCGAAAAAAATCAATGTAAATCAAAAGACTTCTTTCCTTCTTTTAAGCCTTCCGTAATTTTCCAAATCTTCTCATGAAGTTATTCTTTTAAAAAAATTAATATTTAAGACTTTCTACATTAAACTGTAGACAGCAATCAATCTTTCCTTTCAACAGAATCTCATTACTTTTCACCTTATCGACTTCTAGAAGGAAGACTGAAGATATTACTCATTTAGTTCTATTAAAAGAAATATCTTTCATTCCAAGCTCCAAAGAGGTCTAATCAATTCATTCCGCTCACCTTGGTAGGATAGACAGAGCTGGAAGGAAAGGCCACCAGGGTGGTAAGATCAGAATAACGTCGCTCTATGGTCTTCTTAGTAGCAGGGCAGTAGTGGACACTGCGCACAACTTTGGGACGAACGAGAGAGCCTAGGAATAAGAAACATGCATAGCAAGTCATCCAACCAGACACCAAGTGGGATCAAACCCAGGCAAACCTGTGACTCCAAATACTACGTTCTTCTGACTAGTTTAAGCTGTTTCAAACATTACTTGTCGTGTATTCATTTTCCTATTTATTCACTGAACACTACTACATCTACAGAAAGCTTTACGACCAGTCACAATTGAGAAATAGCAGTTCAGGGTTAGAACTGGGAGACTGTCAAGAGCTGAGACTCCTCCATTCTCATCAGAATTTATTATTCTGCTCTCAGAGGGAGTCCCCCTCTCATCACTTTGCACACTGAGTTTCATGCCATAATTATAGATGTTCCAGCTTTCTGAAGCTATAAGCTACTGAGTTTTATTGTCTGACCTGCTTTTCCAGACCCCCTAAGTCTACCCCACCTCTACTCCCTGAGACGCCCCCTTAACCCACTCACATTTAGTGACGATGCCCTCCACACAGACTACACAGCTGAGGAAGCAAGAGGTAAGAGTCCGGGGAGAGACATGCTTAGAGCCAAAGCTGCCCTCCAATCCTATGTAGAACTCCTCATACTGCTTGGCATAGGTAGCATCAATGGAGGCCACAAAATCCTTTAAGGCTCCCTGGAAGGTAACCAGCTCTTCAAAGGCATTGTTCAGCAGGCTGCATGTGGGCAAGAGAAAATAATAATCAGGCAGAATGGAAAGAACAGCTATGGCAACAACAAAAAATGGCCCTCACAACAGGACATTCTTCGATGACCAACCAAGGTCAAGGCTCCTACTTTCTCAGCATTCTACAAGACTCAGCAAAACACATCAGAACTGAGAACCAACTTTAATGCAACTTATCAAAATGTAGAAATGATACTCAGCAGAACATGGAAGAGCTCTGAGAGGAAAATGGCCACCACATACTTTTGGAAGAAGGAAAACTATATAGGAGCAGTTAAGGCAAAAGCATTTCAACCACATCCTCTTCTGGTAAGCCTGTTTCAAAGCAGAGAAAACAGGGAGAGACATTCTTACTCAAAGCCAGGCTACTCCCTTGGAAACCTTTGCCACTCACCGGTTAGCCCTCTTCTCATTTTTCCTTCTCAGGTCATTCACGTTGACAATCAACCGATATTGATTATCATTGATCAGCTCCCGAACTTTGCTCTGATAGAGTCCCTGGTCTTCCTGCAAAATATTCACCATATATTACAACAGATACAAATTCAAAATCAAGATTTTAAACAGAGGCAACTCTCGCAACCAGATAAATAAGTCAATCTCAGAAACAGAGCTACCCTCAATTTCTCCCGTATTTTTCACTCATGAGCTTCACATTCCTTATACGTTTAAGGAGGAAATGTAAGAATTAAAATGACTTCCTCAGGGTCTGCTATTCCTATTAGCATCAACAGCTTTTTTGAACGCAGTCCTTTCTCAACCTGTAATAAGGAACATTCATAATAAGTCAAAGAGAAAATTAGCAAAAAATTTGCTAAAATGTAAAAGGACTTCATAGTCATACTTACATAACTTCATGTGAGAAATATATACAGAATTAAAATATTTTATTTCCCAATTATCTGCATACCATAAGAGTTCTCACTGACAGACCTAAAGGAATAGGGAGTCTTACCATTTGTTGACACATTGTCACCTTTCAGGATGCTCAATGGACGTTCAATAGTTTTGTCTCCTGTAGGGTGCTAAATCCTTTTACCTGCATACCAAACATTGTCTCTCTGCCTCTCATTTGGTTTTGAAAAACAATGCTGCAAAATAAGGAGGCGTTCTTTCCCCTGGACAAAAAGTCAGTCACTAAAATCTGGGGACCCTGCGGGCGGCGGTCACTAAAGTGCAGTCCTTCCACCCATCTTCCTCTCCAAATTAAAAAAGCAGGGAATGATTCTGAAAAGGTCAAAGTGGGCTTTGCCATTTGCGTGCAACTGAAGGAAGCCTGTGCCTTTAGCACAAGCCGGCCACGACCTGTACTTAGGAGAAAGATCTCTCTCTGCGAATCTTCATCTACGCAAAACTAACGCCCGAGCCCATCACGAGAGTTACAGTATCAGAGTGTATGGATTCTGCACCCACAGGCTCAGCCACAGCAATCAGGAGGCCTAAAGGGCCTTTCGCTCCCGTCCTTTAGCTGCCCGGGCGTAGGGCGGCGTCTCGCGTGGCCTCTGCCCGTCGCGTCCGCAAGGGTTCCAAGCGGCAGAGCTCCGCGACCCAGCTCCACGCTCACCTCGTCATCCAAAAAGTCCAGATACTCTCTCCGCGCCTCTCGCAGCTCCACGTCATCCAGCACCACGGTCCCCGCCATGCTCGCAACCTGGATCCAGAAACCAGGATATGTGAACTGTCCCCTCCCCGGCGCGAAAATTTCTAAAATTTTCCCGCCACCAAGGATGACCTCATGGGATGGGCGGGGATTCTGGGAGCCTATAAACATTCTGATTAGCTGGATTCTTCTTAGGCCGGAAAGCCGCACATCCAATCAGGAGCCGGCTCTTCTTCCTCGTGGTTTTCTGAGCAGCACCCCCACAGTGGCGAGAAATGCGCCAACCAGAACCCTCTGTTTTTCCCCTCCTCTCTCCACCCTCACTGACGGGAAACCTGGCCAATGGGCGGAAAGGAGGCTAGCAAGTGTCTGCCCATTGGACAGCCCACCAGGAGCGCTGAATTCTGGGAGTACTAGTCTTCCTGCTTTTCTCCGGGCTATTTGGCCTGGGAGCCAATACACGGTCTTGCGGTTGGACTAAAAGTGAAACGAACGCCGTAAAATGGGTGTTTATAACGCAAGGCCGTGAAAACATAAAAGCTGATCGCTTTTACTGAAATCAGTTGTTTCTCAAACAACTGTCTTTTAGTGGCAGGGGGAAAAAGTGAATGTCGAGGCTCTGTGGGAGAGCAAAGAGGGACGTCTTCGGGAAAGGTCATTAAGTTCAGTGTCCCGTTTGCTTTCTGGATACCTTTGCCTGAAGTACCGCCCATAGAAACGTCACGTGGAGGAGCGCGAAATGAGAGATGGCCTTAAGTACCCCTCCCCTAGCGATAACTGTGTTACACAAAATTCCATTTTACTTACAAAAGGGTAAAGTAAATGCTTCGTCACCTTAATAAGATAAGGAATCTTGCTGAATAGCAGTTTATTTTTAAAAGATAAAAGTGTTTCAAGCTCTTAAGTATCAATCAGTGATTAACATACAGCAAATCTGAAATAAAGTTGCAAGATCGTATGTCCAAGATTTTTGTTTGTTTGTTTTGTCCTTAGTGGATTTTATTTTATTTTTAAGGTGCAATTTATAAATATTTGTAGTTTACATTTTCTGAGGTCTAAAATGCCCACATCTTCAATATAAAGCCCGATTAATTTTTTAACCTATGTAGACATCCAGTTCACAATAAATAGCGGTTTCTTTTGCCCCAGTATTTGTTTTTACTTTTCCTGAACAGGAAGCTAAAATACCAGATTTCTCAATAATAGAAAGCTGGTAACTCTACCTTAGCCAACTAATTATTAGCATATGCTTGAAGATCTCCAAGACTCACTGTGCCCTGAAAAATATTTTAAGTATACTCTACCTAAAAAAAAAAAAACATTCATGTGTATGTATTTGTATGTGCATATATATTTTTGTCATACAGTTTGTAGTTACTAAATGTTTTGTTTCATCCTAGTGGACAGAAAAATCAATCCTAAAGACTGTTCTCTAACTATGTTTTCTATTAATAGGCAAAAAAAGAGAAAAATTCTAGAATGAGAATCCTGTTTGCAATTATACCCTAAGAGGTAATTATTAAGAATGTTTGTATTCCTTAATCATAACTGTCATGAGTATATTGGCTGGTATTTTCTGCTCTGGAAATAGCTTTAACACTAAAAGAACCAGAAGTCTTAGTTCAAATTAGCAAAGAAATCAAGTCATTTATAATTGAAAGTCCAAAGTTTGAGTGTACAAACCAAATCTGATTCTAACATACTTTTCTGTGGGTTTTAGTTTTGTCATGTAAAAGATGAGAAAATTAAAAAATCTCAGTCTGTCCCATTCTTAACATTCCATGAGCCTAAGGTGAATTTGGAAACTGTATAAAAATAATTCTACTTAAATGAATCACTGCATGGTCCTTGATAAAGACTTGGTTTGCCTTAATGTCATCATCTTCAGCCATGAAGGACATTAGGATATTTATTTGATTTTTCTCCCCAACTTTCTTTAGGGAGTGAGATCTTTCAGTTGGCAAAGTATGTTTCCTTTGGTATGTCCTGCTCCTCCAAACTAGACAGCTTACAGAGTCCAGCTGAGCTTAGCTAATGGTCTCTCATGTCTTACTCAACATGAAGAAGCACATGTAAACTGAATGTAGTGTATCTGTGGTTTCCATTTTTGCTCACATTCTTGTTTTCATTTTCTTTTCACACTAGACCTTGATTGACCTAAGCCAATCTCCAAGGCTAAATAAACATGGGGGGGGTTGGGGGGAAGGTTTCCTTGGAGAGCAGAAGTATCTAGGAGCACAAGAGAAAACAGACGGAAAATATGTAATGTTTCTCTATTTTTCCAAATTGCAAGGGACCAAGAAGCACCCAGACATAGTAAAAACCCATAATAAATGTGATTTATGCTTATTAAAATTATATGTAGGTAGATATATTTGTTCAAATCAATGAGCAACATTATACGTTGCAAAAACTTTTTCTTTCTTAAAGGAAAGGTAGTCAAGAATGAAGGCAAGTAGGCAGGCAGGCAAGAAGAGAGAGCGAGGAGGAAGAAGCAGTTTATTTTATTTTTATTCAGTTGTTCACACTGGTTGCTCCTCCCCTGCTTCACCCCCACCCAGGACTTGAACCCAGAGATACGTGGCTTGCTCTCCCTTGGAGGGGATTGACCTAACCGCTACTCCACCAGCACGTGCTACAAAATTTTTCGAATACTACCCTAGGACTAATAATTAACTTTAGGCTGAGACAGAATACCAGAGACAATTCAAATACTCCATGGCCATGGCTTTTTGCTTCTGTTCTAGCTACTGCTAAAACCACCAGCATCTAGAAAGCACAAGAGGCCTACCTCTGGGAGAAGTCAAGGAGTGAGAGAAATGCTTTTTTGCCTGTCACCCACCCCACCAATGACTACAGCACCCTCCCTGGAATAGAGTCAGGCAAGGAATCTACAGGGAGGGTATGTCATGAGGTTATGTAACACTTTGGGGGTTAAAAGTTCCTGCCTTGAGGAGCCAAGGAGATATGATGGAGGAGGTGGAATCTGAAGGAAATCTTGAATAAGTTACAAGGTTTGGACATGAGGCAGTAAATGGAAGGACATTGGAAAGGGAGGACAGAATGGGTAGTGCCCCCTGGGGAAATGGAAAGGTCACTAGAGGGACTTGCAGCAGCTGGGTCAGTCTGGGAGGGAAATGAATGAGTGGGGAGGTGAAGGAAAGCCAATTCTTGGAGAGCCTAGAATGACAGTCACATGTGGCTGCCTTTTATCCTGCAAGGGGAGTGACAGAGTCAGTGTTTCAGGTTGATTAAACTGCAAGAATTTGCACCTTGAAAAAAAAAAGTTAGCAGTAGGTACTCAGGAAAGTGCCACAGTCCATTATAGTCCTTTCACACGGAATCTAAGGCCACAAAAACTTGAAAGTCAAAAACCTTACACCGCTGGTGTTCCCTGGTGACTTAGATAAGTCTGTCAGGTGTAGTCCACATTTATCCCAAGGACCAAGCTTTGAGACCGAGGGACTGGGGTGAACAATCAAGATGACGAACAACTAAATAAAAATAAAGCTTCCTCCTCTCTATGCCTCCCTGCCTACTCACCTTCTTTCCTTTAAAAATAAAAATAAAAAATATAAAAACTTTATACCTCTAGGCACCAAAGCAGGTTAAGGACTGATCTATAGGTCTAGGCCTGCCCCGATTGAGCAGATCTGTTCTCCTCTTTGCTGTGGACTGGTCAGAATCTTCTCCAGATGCTGTAGCCCATGACACCAGCACCAACACAAGCTGGCATCATTTCTCTTTCTGGCTGCTCTAATAATTAACTGTGATAATGGGCAACTTACACAACCACTTTGTACCTTAATTTCCTACCTTTAACATTAGAATAGAAGTAGTAACTAGTTCAAAGAATGGTTTGAGGATTCAGTGAGGTGATGACAGTTATAAAATATTGAGAAAGTTACCCAGGGTCTGGTAAGCAAATGCTACCCATTGGAGGCAGTGGTGGTGGTGATGGTATTGGTGACTAGAGAGGAATCAAGAGATGCTGGGGGTGGCATGTCGTTGCTGAGCAGATGTCTGGTCAGCTGCCTTCAGCCAAGAGCACAATCTGCGTATTTCCTAAGAGCCTGGGTTCGCATCCCAGGGCCAGGGGAACAACCGAGATGAACAACTAAATAAAATAAACTGCTTCTTCCTCCTCTCTCTTCCTGCCTGATTGCTTCTGCTCAACTTCATTCCTGCCTATGCCTTTCTTTTTGAAAAATAAAAAAGAAAGATGTTGGGGAAAAAGAGGAAGCAACCTGGTGCATTCTGGAACAATTCAGATAACCATATCCAAGCCCCCATATCTCACTGCCACCAAAAACTTAAAATAGAATCAGTGCAAACATTTTTTGAGTGAGACTTTATTTACTGCAAATCCAGTTAGCTAAAGGAATAATACATCTGTCAGTGCTGAAAACCATCAGAGGCATTTGCTTTATGCTTAAGATACATTGTAGAAAATCAGATGGCCCCTGCGATTAACCAGACTGTCATGTCTGATAGAAACAGTAGCGCAGCATACTCTCTGCCTCCATGTTTTGCTTCTTAAGTTAAATAGGACCGTAAAAAGCTGGGAAATCCAAGGACCATGAAGTTTGACAACACAAAATAGAAACTGCTGACAATTTGTGATTTTTTTTGTCATTTGCCAAGAACAATTTGAGTTGGGTTTCTTGTCGTTGAATAGTCATCCCCATTCTTTATTTGCACAAATTTTATTAAGGTTCTGTTTGAAGAACTTGGTTTCAATACTTAGAGCCACAGATATGAAGGAGGAAATTACCAAAAATTTACTGAGTGAATGTGAATACAGTATGTGACATTCTCTAGAAGTAACTCCACTCTATAAACTAGTCTACGTTAAGTGTGCATTTTTAGGGTCCTTTATTCTTTAAATTTCACCACTGTAGTGAAAGGAAGAAGAGATATAGCCATGTCAGTCAACCAATCCCATAATCCCATACCAGTGAGGGACAGGGGCAGAGGCAGGATTTGAACCCGGGTATCTATGGCTGTATTGACTAGCATTTAAGAACAGATGAATATGTTACTATTCAAATGCAGACTCTGACTCATAAGACTCAGTAGAGTAGAATATGCTTCAATATTTAGATATTTTATATTTTAGAATACTTTAGTTGGTTTTAAATGTATTTTTACCTAGTGCATTATAGTTTTTATTCACTTTACTATTTAAGGTATAGAGAGTCTTTTTCTGGACATGATGAATGCCTTCTGCTAGTTTACAGATG
The DNA here is from genome assembly GCA_004363575.1 of Solenodon paradoxus. Lineage (NCBI taxonomy): Eukaryota > Metazoa > Chordata > Mammalia > Eulipotyphla > Solenodontidae > Solenodon > Solenodon paradoxus. The sequence goes on from RJWH01001572.1 coordinate 256,978, forward strand.
AACTAGCATCTATACGTGCCTTATAACACTTTTTTGTTCCTTCATTTCATCAATTATGTATGCGCTATATATGAGACAGTAAATTAGATATTACGTATACTCCGTTTTTATTCTGTTGTCCTTCCGGTAAAATGTACATCAATATTTTGAAGTTTCAAAATATTTTAATTTATTCAGACAACAGAGTTTTGAGATGCTGATATTTATTTACACTACGGTAATACTGCTGTATTTTATTATGTTACATGCAAGTATTTAGAAGGCTCCAAAGATGAATAATATGTTTACAATTTAGGATGAAAAATAAGACACAAATACAAATAGCCATGAGAAAAGGCATGTAGGCATGGTACAAAGTGCAGCATGTATTAGCAATGGCAGATATTCGTTTGCATAGAAGTAGTAAGGGAAAGATAAAAAGAGAGGATAGCTTTTGAGGATTAAAAGGTCGGCAGTATTTCCTTTAGGGAGATGTGACAGCAAGGAGAATTTAAAGGCCACCCTGACCAAGTGTGGAGAGACCAGTGTGGCTGGAACGAAGGGTCATGGGAGAGGTGCATAGATGGTAAGACTGGAAGCAGCTGAGTGCCTTGAGCCTGACTCTGGAGGACACCGAGCAGCAGTGTAACAGAGTCATTGAGAGCTTTTGTGCAAAGTAGAGATAGTATCAAAATTGTGCTTGAGGAAGAGTAAATCTGATGAGCAGATGTGTAAAATAAACTAATTAAATCAGATAAAAGAGATTAGACCTGAAAAGGGTAGTCAAAGAAGGGACAGAAAGAAGAGGGTGCAAGTGAGATATTTCAGAGGAAATGGACTGGTTGGGTAGGAATAGGAGAGAGAGAGAGACAGAGAGAGATGGGGGGGAGAGAGGGGGGGGGGAGAGAGGGAGAGGGAGAGGGAGAGGGGAGAGAGACAGCTATGTAGAATAAAACCATGTGCCTCAAGGGCTTGCAAAATACATGGAGATATTAATAACTATTTAGAATGAACAGTTATTTTACAGTGAAGACATAGCAGAAGAAATGTAAGCTCTCTCCAAGTCTTCAAAAACCAGGTAGTGAGGGAAGGAGTACAGCATTGACATTCAGTGCCAAAACTTTATCTAGGACAATACGGGTAAAGGAAGGAAAATTCTATTTTATTGAATTTTAACACAAAATATATATAGACTATACCTTAATAAAGCCAAGTGTTTGTAAGTTAAGTCTTAGTCAAGCTTATTCTACAAACCTCAGCAATGAAAATAAATTATAAAAGCACCATGACTGCATGTGATTAGCTGGCAGGGGTAGGGGCAAGGAGAAGAAAAACCAGTATTCTTTGAAGTCAGCTGAATATTAATCTTAATTGGCTCCATGCCATTTGTCTCACACTGCAGTTCCTTTCCATAACATTCATCGTTATTCACAGTTTGATAGACTAGAATCTAGTGTTAGGGAGGACTGGATTTCATTACATCACCTGCTCACTGAATATTTGACAATATAGCACCAGAATCTGAAAGATGCTTGTGAGGCACCTTGGAATACAAGCTCACTTACCCTTTATAGAAATATATTAAGATCACCTCTTCCATTCCCCACCCCAGATCATACCACAGTTTACTTCCAGTAGCTTTCTTATATTCTTAACTTAATTTTGGAAATCCTTAGATAAAAATAAATATAAACCACCTTTATCTTTCTTCCAGTCCTCTAATATTTTGTTTATTTTAGACAGTGTAGAAAAAACATTAACACTCTAATGTTACATTTTAAGTGCTACAGTGATCAAAACAAAAATCTCTGAAAAGCTGGGAGGTTCAGTGTTTACTTATTCGCCCCAGCCTTTCACTAGATTCTTTGATTAGCCTCCAAAAAATATCTCTGGTCTGAAACCAAATGCAGATGGATGTTTTTCCTGGTCTGTGTTCATCTGATTAGCCACCTGTTTCTCTCTATACTAATACAGGAAGGGGATACGAGAAAATGGAAGGTATTGGCTCAGAGCCCTAGAGGTCTGGGGAAGACAGCTTTAAAATAGTCATTCTTTATTCTGCCATGCCCCAATGCCACTTGCATTCACTGGAAATACCAAGTATTCCAACAATGTTTATTAAAAAATAAATATCAAGGTGTGTATACTAAAATTTCACAGAGGAAATCACATTCCAGGCCATTTAGTCTAAAGCCCTACTTCATAAGCAGAGAAATTTGGTTAGATTCCAAATCAATATATTTAATATTTAATAACAATAAAGGCCAGAAAACACTGGAAAAATATTTTCAAAGGCCCAAATAAGATACTGACAAACATAGAATTCTATACCTTCATAAACTATTTTATAAGTTAGACCAAAATAAAGCCTTTCAGAATGACAATCCAGCCCATAGTTGAATGAAATCTGTATTTATTCTGTTCAGCATGCTTTAACAAAACACCACAGGCTAGGTAACCTAAAAGACAGATATTTCTTTCTCACAGTTCTTGAGGTGGCAAGTCCTAGATCAATGTCTAAACAGGATGGTTTCTGTGACAGCTCTCTTTTGGTTTGCAGATGTTCACCTTCTTTCAAATCCTTATATGACCTTTTATTTGAGTATGTGCAGAGAGAAAGAAAAAGATCTCCCTGTCTTTTCTAATAACATCACAAATATTGGATAAGGGACCCAATCTTATCATCTCCTTTTGTTTTTATTGCCTCTAAAAGACCTTATTCCCAAATACAGTTACACTGGAGGTTAGGGGTTCTATATGGATTTTGGAGGGACACTCTTCAATCCATAGAAGACTCCTAAAAGATAATTTTCAGAAAGAAAGAAATTCACTTTTGAAGGACTGGAATCTAAAAAATAATGCTGAGCAAAAAAATATTGGTAAATACGAAGATAAAGAAGTATTGACTAAAATAGTTTTAATTCTAAAATAAGGGCTATATTGGAGTGGAGTAAAAACTATATAGAAATAACGAGATTTGTTCAATAGTATTTTCTATAGTGACAGAAATGTTATATCTGCTCAGTCTAATATGGTAATCATTAGTTATCAAGTATTTTAAATGTGACTGTAAAACCAAGGACATTAATTTTCATTTTATGCACATTAATTAATATACATTAAATTTAAGTAGTCACATGTGGTTAATGACTACCATAGGAACACAGATTTAGATAATAACATAGTAAAGAACAGAAGCTGATCAGAGTTAAATATATAATGTCATTGTATTACTTGGAAGGGGAATGGACATTTTGAAGGTATGTTAAAACTTTAAGAATAAAGACTAGAAAAATCAAAATAGCAATCTGTTTTACATAGAATTATTTCCAAAATAGTAAAGGGGAAAGAGGAATGAAGAAAACGGAGTGCTTTTCCAGGAAGACAATGGAGATCCACTGGGGGCAGTATTTGGAAATGTGAACTTCCTAGGAAATGGCTGGAGTGCCACAAAATCCTAAATTTGACTTATTGTTTGCTGTGGGGGAGCTGTAGCAGGGAGCCATGGTAGAGAGGATAGAGGAAGAGAGGAATGTGGCAGTTCCTGACACATGAATGTTCATGTCTTTCCTCCCCTGTGTCCCAGGCTGAAGTGCCACACTCACCCCAAAATGCCCTCTCACACCCAGCCCTGACCTTATAATAACAATGCTCTTTTCAAGAGAAATCAGCTAGTCCTTAGAGTTGTGGGTGGTGCTTGCTTAACAGAGACAGCAGTCAGGCCCAGCAAGCTAGTTCCTTGCTGTGAGAACTGCAGAGTTCTGTTCCGTTGACACTGAAGGGGTTTTCCAAGATGCTTATGCAGATAGTTTACTGCACAGCGACTGACCCCACCTCGGGCCTCCAGCAGGCAAGAGCTGCTGCCTTTCTGCAGTGAGCTGTTGAGAAGCCATGTTCAAGTGGTAACAAACAGGAAGGCTAAAAGCAGCTCAGATATTTTCATTCTTTAGTGAAGTAGAGACATGTTGCCAGAGGAAGCCTGCTGTGGTTTTCAAGAGTCAAGACAATGGGTCTGTATTTACCTTTCCTTGTCAATGGATTTGGGGTGGCTGTGACTAGCCAAGGAAATTCCTTACTTCATAACTAGTTTTCTTGGGTCCTAGACAGGTCTGGAATCTCTGGGTAGGTCAGCTTGGGTAGATGAAAGCCAGGAGATAACCTCTCTGGTTCTTTCCCTCCTTGCTGTGTCTCTAGATTAAGCAAAGCAGGGGCAGAGAACAAGAGCCTAAGACATTAGCAAGATCCACTATTTTGGAACCTCTACAGCATCATCTGTTGTAACATGCTTAATAATCTCCAGCAGCTAAAGGAGCATCAAAAGCAGCATCCATACAGAAAATTCTGCAGCGGTGGTGGTTTCTCAGGGAGCCCTTCCCTCACTCACATTGTTCCTTTCCTATTGCTATTCCAGCCACTCTGCAGTAGATTAAGAAACAGAGCTTGGTCTCTTATGTTAAGCTGATCTAATGTTGACCACTGTGACCTTCCAGTCACCCACTGAGGGTTGTAGAAGAAGAAAAGCAATCCAAGGCTGGCCTGAAGCCTTCAGACTGCTCCAGTAGGAGACTTTGGCCAGGAAGGGATTTTTAACTTTCACCTTGCACAAAGGATGTGCCTGAATACTGTGACAAGAGACTTGACTGCACTTCAGCTTGGCTTCTGCCTGCGCTAGACTGTATCTCTAAAGTTGACTTGAGCCCCTGTGCTGAATCTTTGCTCAAGAAGAATGCAATGCTGCCAAACCACAAACTGTATTTTGTCCTGATTCATATTCCCAGTCATTTGCATTGCCATCATTTTCCATTTATCACTGCTTCTGTAATTTTCCATTTACCCATAGTCCCGTTTTGAATTCCCTGGTTACCATGACCCACTTTTGTTCCCCACTTTCACTTCCCTATAACTCCATTTAGTTACCAACATCAGTCACTTTTGTCTTAGCTGGAGTTGAATTCGTTTCATATTGCCATCTTTTTTCCCTACTGCAGTAATTTAAATAAAATCAGTCTTACCATCTTTCTCAATTGTCCAGTGCTTTTTACGTTTGACAGGATCAGTCCAGGACTTCTACTGACAGCCTACACCCTCGTGTTCCCAGGCCAGGAACCAACAGGAACATCCCTGGTGGGATCCAACTGGGATCCACTAGCCCTTTCAGAGAACTTTTACTAGCTTGCAATCATGGAGGCATCTGTCACCAAGATGCTCTTGAAGATGGTTCACTGCAACACTTCAGTCTATGAGGATATGACCAGGTACCTGTGTCCAGCATACACACGAGTACCAGACCAAGTTCAGGGCTCTCAAGATGACCGACAAGAAGGCCCCTGCTGCCATCCTCTATTCCAAATCACCATGAAGTTATGAGCAGTTGATCTAGACCATGGGTTGCTTCAGCCCAGACAACTCCAGGCAGGCAGACTCAACCATGGACTATCAACCAACACCACTAACAAACCTGCAGATCATGAGCAGGAAGATAAGCCAGCAGGGCACTCTCCCCAGCAACAGTGGTAGGAGGTACAAGAACTGGAGATGGAAATGGAGACAGTCTCAGTTTAAGCTGAAAATGAAAGTGTTAGAGCTGCCCACTGCCCTGATCCCCAAAGTCTGACTGGTATCTAGACTAACAAAATAACAGAGATTAGCTAGAATGCCAAAGGGACTGGGTGGATACATAGCCAAGTGTGTTCTACCAAAGCCCTCATGTCATGGGTTTGGGTGGATAAGGAAGGAATAAGTGATAAAACCAGGGTTGGGATCCCCTCAAAGGAGCTGGTGCACCTGAAAATTTAAGAAAGCATGGTTTCACTAAGATATTGGAGTCTGCATATTAAAGTTGAAAGGGATAGCTGGAAACCATCTTCAACTACAGTGTACAGACGGAGGAATCTCTAAGCCAGAGGAAAGTGATTTGTAGAAGGTGACGCTGACAATTCAGGCTAAGTCTGAGAAAACCCAAGCCCATGATCCGTCCACTGGCTTACAAATAGCTCTGCTCTTAATATAGTTTATAACTAGAAGCATGGTCCTCTCTTTCAGTCTTAAAGCCGGGACCTACAAAAAATGGGATAAAGAGAAAAATTAGAATTCCTCACTCTTCTCCAATAGTACAGAGGCAGAGGCAACAGAGTCTCCAAACAGAAACCAGCCTCAGAGAGACTCCATCGTCAGCCCTAGGGGCATCTCTGGTGTTTCTGGAGCACAGGTAAGCCCAGTACATCAGCCAGACTCTCTGACACCACCAGGCTCTTGAGGCTGTGATTGCTGCTAAAATGGTGAAGATTAGGCTCCTGGTTAGCAGATTGACTCAGGAATCAGCTGTCCAGCTACGGCGACACCTAGACCAGCACAATAGCCACATGGCAGCCCTGGACCAGGTGTCCCGTGACAGTTACGCCCAGACCCAGGAGCTACCAGCCATTCTTCAGAACATTACTACTGATATCCATGAGGAGGCGGCCCCCCCCTAAGGTCATCTCCAGGCCACTTGAATCCAGAAGGAGATCTGCAGACAGCAGTCTCTGCCTTTTCCAGCTATCTCAGACCTTTAGGGATGTTTTTCCACTAAGACTTGGAATCTTGTTTCTCTTTTTTTATTTAGGAGACAATTAAATGGAGGAAAAGGGTAGAGAGCAAGGTGACTATAAGGCAAGGGAACTGAGTATTTTAATTAAGACCTTGCTATGAAAGCCACTAGTATTTTGAGAGTATTTTCCTTGTGTTTCACTCTGTTTCAATCCAGAAGCAAAGGATGGACAAATCTCTGGATTAGGACTTCTGATGTCTATAACCAGGCCTTAGAAAAGAGAGGCCATGGTGGAGAGACCTGGGTCTGTCTTTTTCGTTATCACCAAGTCTTTTTTGTTATTCATACACTCAAGAAACATTTGAAAGTCTACTTTAGGCATTATATTACGTAGATTATTCATTAGTAATAAAAATGTGTGTTGCCTTTTAAAAATAGTATACTTGTTTAAACAGTTAAAAATACCACGACCATATATATAAAATCTAGCAATCTCACTTCTGAGTTTATATCCAAAAGAATTGAAAGCAAAATATCGAAACGACACAGGTACAACCATCTTCACTGCAGCATTATTCACTATCTTCAAAAGGAATAAGCAACATAAATGTTCATTAACAGAGAAATGAACACAGAAAATGTGCTATATACAATGAAATATTGTATCTTTAAACAGAAGAAAATCCTGCACTATGCTCCTTGATGGATGAACCTTCAGACTATTATAATGTCATGCTAAGTGAAATAAGCTGATAACACAGGGACAAATACTTTTATGATTCCATTTACATGAATACAGTAGTCAAATTCATAAAAATCATCAACGGAATGGTGATTACTGGAAGCTGGAAAGGGAAAAAAGGACAGTTACTGTTTAAAGGGTTTAGAGTTCCACTTCAGCAAGGTGAAAAAAATCTAGAGATCTATTTCACAAAAATGCAAATCTACTTAGCACTTCTGATCCATCAATTTAAAAATAGCTAACATGGGAGTTTTTGTGATTTTTTTTACCACAATAAAGAATATATACATCATTGTAAGTTCAAGAGGAAGACAATCATTCAATAAACCTATGAAAAACTGATTGACATGATAAAGAACAGTAACAGGAAGTGTGATCGGGTGAGACTACAGGTTAGGCCTACTTGACGTGATTCAGGAAGCCTTCTTTCAATTATGGTCCAAACTAAGTGTCAATAATATATGATATTCTAGCTGTCAGTAGGCTCAGAAAGGCATGTTCCCCAATCCCTTGTGCATATGTGTGCGGTCCTAGGAATGAGTCTCCATCAACTAAACTGCTCTGGTCACTGTAACAATAATGGCGGCAGCGCCATTATTGCGAGGACTGCTCTTACAGCACCCGCACACCCAGCCCTTGTACCTCCTGGGACTCACTGAAGTACCAAGTGGGCTGTGGATGACAATTGCCTGAGCCTACACTAGAACATTCTTTTTTTGTGTAGTATTGTGGCAAGTCTTTTCTGTATGAATGGTCTTTGTAAGCATGAACTGCCTGGTTTAGGCTTCAGGATCTCAGAGTATCCTTAGTATCTCATTTAGGGTCACATCATAAAGAGTAGAATTTACACACATTTAACTCATAAATGCTCACTTCTGACTATTTGGTGGTTGGTATTTTATTAAATATTTTCAACCCTCTGAAAGGATATGTCTTTCATGTAATGAAGAGGGTTACCTTTGTTAGAAAAAAAATTCAAGCGAGTGAATTTGGCATTAAATGATTCACAAATTGGGCAGTATCCCATCTAATAGATAGGAACTCTGAAGATAGGAACTCTGAAGAACTATACAAATTGAAAGGCCTTTTGTAAACAAAAGGGGGCTAAATATGGAAGAGAGTGGATTATTTCAGGCAAGGTTAACTTCCGTTGGGGAATAAAAGTGATCACGGCAATTTACCTCACTAGTGTTGACAGGGAAATTTCAAGTTGACTGATTAAAGGTTAATTTCTGGGAGTGACTGAAACTGTAGTTAGGTTGGGTATTAAGTCTTGGTTTGGTGACATGGACCTTAGCACAGTTGACTCCATTTGGGACCTACTATCTTTTTTTCAGACAACACTGATGCCCTCACAAATGATGGCAAAGTTGTTGGTGAGGCTTTTCTGTGCTTTTTACTATCTTAGTCACTCAATTACTCAATTCTCCTTTGCCCAGGGCTGCTGTATTCATGACCTATACCTCTAGGCAGGCACCTGCCTTCTGTGGTTCCAAAAGGTTATGAATGATAGAGGACAGGAGAAGCAGAGTACCTTCTTTCTTTCCATTGCTACCCAGCTGTTAAGTCTCTACCCAGGAACTGGAATGATTCTGATCATCATTCACACTTGTCTGAGGCCTCAGGGAATGCTGCTGGGTCTTTCATGAGCAAGTACAATGACTTTTCACACTGGAATTAATGCAATGCAAGTATTAGAAGTAGATGTGGGGATTTCATTGGGCTTCCTTATTACAGATAGACAGGTTACAGATAAAGATGTACCCACCCACCCCCAGCCTCAGTCCAATCCTTGTCCAAGGTTAGGTTTTACCCAGAGCTTTCCTTAATGTCAGCAGATCTCAAACACTATCTTCTCTGCAGTTGTCTCTGGCAGAGTACTAGGACAAGTGAAAGATGGGCCGGAGGTGTGTTGGTTTTTACTCTTCCAATCCAAGGTTTGAGTGCCACCTCTCCACTGCTCACCGGCTCCTAATTCTAGCTGCTTAGAATCCTTGGGGCTCTAAAATCAGGCTTTCTCTGACCTTAAGCCTGAAGCAAATCAGGAAAAAGGCTTATTCCTCTTCCTTTTCATCCCCAAATTGTTAGTAAATAATTAAGTCCCTGCCCTATCGCCGCAGTGTCCCCTAAACAAAAGAAAGACTTCCTTCTCTGCGTTATTGTTATCACTAACATTAAAAAGCATTTATAAATTGTCTATTCCCTACACACACTCAATTTTTTTTTTCCCTAAAGGAAAGGTACAGGCAGGAATGAAGATGAGTAGGCAGGCAGGAAGAGAGGAGGAAGAAGCACTTTATTTATTTTACTCAGTTTGCATCATTGGTTGCTTCCCCAGCCTCAGGTCTTGAACCAGGGACCTTGGGATATATGTGGACTGAACCTGGTTTAACCCACTAGGTCACCAGGGCACACCACAATCAAAGAGACTAATTAAGTAAGACCTTTATTTAAATTATGCTTTTTAACTAATAGAGCTTTCTCATGGTGACATAATCATTTACCCTATCAATCCTCTCTCTCTCTCTCTCTCTCTCTCTCTCTCTCTCTCTCTCTCTCACACACACACACACACACACACACACACACACACACATACACAGAGGTCTGTCTCTATCTTTCACCTCCAGCCCCCAAGTTCCACTTCTTCCCCCTCTAATCCCTCAGTACCACTAAAGTTATGGGTTTTAGTGGACAAACTGATCAAACCATCCCTTGCTTAAATACCTTAAGCTCTTAAGAAGTTAACCTCCTTAGCTGGACATGAAACCCTCCTCACCCTGGCCTCCCGCTTGCAGAACTACCTGCAGTTCTCCAAAGGGACCACGCTACTTTCACCCTTGTGCCTCCTGCAGGTCCTGCTTCCTTGAGCTCCTTTCCCCATGCTTGTCCTTTACCATTCAGCTCAAGGGTAACCTGCAGATCTACTTAATTCAGGTAGGCACGTGCCCAGCTCTTGTCACTACAACACTCTTACTGTGATTTAACTGCAGATATGCTCTGCTTTTCCCCAGCTGGAATTCTTAATGGTAAAGAATTTATCGTTTTATCTTTGTATACCTTTCCCCTACTACATAGACACAGAAAAAGTTTAATGAATGAGTGATCCCAAGAGTATTTGGGAGATGACTTCATGCCTTGAAGGATTCCTGGGCAGCGTCAGCATAGCCGTCTCCCTTTTCTAGTTGTTAAGCATTTTATCTGAGCTTGTGAACATGGAATCATTGACTGTCAGAAATGAAAGAGCCTTCAGAGCCCAAGAGAAGCAGGATGTAGAGGGAAAGGTAACAATAGATGCAAAGATCACGAAGGAGAAAAGACGCAAGGCAGCTGATTTTTCAGGTGGAGAAAAGAGCCTGGAGCCAAGAAGTATAGATGGTGCCCAGCAACTGGAAAAGGCAAGAAGCAAATCCTCCCCTAGCCTTTAGAAGGAATGCAGCCCTTCTTTAACATACTCAAACTGATTGTAGACTTCAGACCTCCAGAACTACAGGGTAATACATTTTAATTGCTTTAACTCTCTAAATTTGTGGCAATTTGTTACCACAGCAATAGAAAACTAATACAATAGAAAAGATTATTTGAACAGAGTTGTTTCAGAGAGGAGCAGTTATGTGTGTCCAAGTATAAATATCAATGTAGATGAAGATGCATATGCATTTATAGGTGATCAAAGTAATACTCAGGAAATTTAAAGTTGAATGGATGAGTGGATCTGTTACTATGAATTGTTGGACTATAAAACAGCCACATACCTGTTTAGATTTCTTTGACAGCATAAACCATTTGTCCCCATTCTGCTAGGGAAGACCAGTCTGCATACCCTTTCCAGGCACTGTATAAAAAGATATAGAACCTTGAGAGACTACAAACATGAATGGGTAGTGCTTTGTTCTCAGGAAGGGAGAGGTTAACATGAAAGAAGAAAGAGGATCTGAAAGAAAAGTTTAAGTGAAAAAGCAGGATGCATAGTTATCACCTTGTATCGGCTGGGACTCAAGTGGTGACTGAGCCTGATCCCCAGTAGCCTTTGTGCCTCATCATTTGCATGCTTCTCTACAGGGTGGGCTCTTCCAAAAGAGAGGGATACACCAGGCATCTGTGCCTCTGAGAGCAGAGAGTAGATGACCACTGGGTTCTCCGGGTGTGGATGGTTTCCTTCAGGTGGCCCTGCCTCTGGGTAGCCACTTTCCCAACCTCCTTGTTCCTAGCCAAAAGCATAGCAGTAATGGATCCTACTTGCAGGGTGGCTTGGGCAAGAAGCTATAGGCCTTCCTGAGCTGAATCCACAGAGCATGCTCTGGTGGTTGTGGGTGCCACTGAGCTGCATTGGGTAATGCATGGATATGCATGCTTTTCCTAATAGTGGTCAATGAAATTCCTATCTCCTCGGTAGGTGTGGGCACCAGGAAACTCAGGTTTTAGTTAGCTGGTAATTTTCAGGCCTTTCATTATGAACTGACTGAGAACATGAATGTAATTACATCTGTGTAACCACACATCCGTGTAATCTGTCCATTTCCTTACAGATTCAAGCCAACAATATGAGAAGCAGCCCTAAAAACTCAGAGCAAATAAGACTAGGTTCTTATTGTGACTATCAGATTGCTTTCTTTCCTTCACAGAGTCCTCCTTAAGGACCTTAAGGAAACCTAAAAGACTTTGAATTTCTCCTGATCTTATGACTCTTTCCACCTAGCACAATGGTGAAGTTCTAGGGGCTGTCCCCTTCCACACAGTAAAATCAAGGAGGGCCACATAAAATCAAACTACTGTACCAGTTTTACTTGCTCTGCGCATCTGATGCTCCCAACAAGGAAGCACATGAAAAGATGGTTAGTCACTTTTTGGACAAAAATGCAAGATCCTTTAAATTTCAGGTTACTGACTTTAGTTTAAAATTCCACTCTGGATTTTAACTTCTTTGTTATCAATAACTCTTGCTTCGCAGGGCGGGGAGGAGAGCAGGAGGGAGGGAAATCAGTTATTTCTTAGAGTTGTCAGAATGAACAGCTACAGGGAAGAATAGACAACATTAGCAATGGCTATTTCTTGCTCAGTTTCATCATTGCCAAGTCACTTAGAATGCCCTTATAAGTTGCCTAATACTAGAATTAAGAGGCTGCAAAGGACTTCTCCACACACCACTGTAATGCCTTTCCTGGTGTTTATTTTCTACTAAAAATCTACTTCCATAATATCATGTGTCCTTTGATCTACTCTTTCTTTAAGAGCTGATGTCCATCCTAAACAGGACTAGAAGTGATTATATCCTAGCTCCATAGGCTGTGTGACATTAGGAAAGTTAGCTTCCCTCAAAGGGTTTCAAGTTAATTTCTCTGTATATGTATGAGGGTTAGAATGTTATAATGTATTAGGTTAGAAGTCACCTAACTCTTAAGGTCCTTGGTATTCCAACATCCCAGGTTAATTCGAAAGGCCAGCTCCTACAAGATGTCAGTTAGAATGACTGATACTATGTCCCAGAACTGGTTTCTAAGGTAATCTAATACATATAATACAATAAACATTATAAACTCAACAATGCATTCAACAAGTATTTATTGAGTCTTACTATAATACCAGGAATTATAATAGGCACAGGGAATAAAGTGAGATAGCATCATGAATAGTAAATTTCATGTTAGCTATTGGACTGACAGTTTTGAGAAATAATGCAGGCTTTAGTCATTCTTGTCTAGATAGCTATTTGTAACTAGAAATTCTGTGCTTGTGATTGGCAGCTGGTTCTTGACTTGGATAGAACTGAATAGTGTGATATTTAGGCCTTTAATGATTTAAATGAATCCTTTTATGGAGAAAATAAACATTTCCTAAAACTATCTAGATGGAAAAGAGTTAATTTTTATTACAACCTTGGAGCTTCTCATTATAAGAGCAGATTCCTGCCCATCTCTCTGGAAAATTACTCTTACTAAACTTTCTGGCATTTTTCACTTGGAAATGACAGTTTGGTCAACTCCCACTGATCAAGAGGAGGAAAGGAGAGTTTCTGTCTCAGCATTATTTGCCTTGTGATTTCCTGTGATTGTAAAGACACTTTCATGACTGGTCTTTAGTGATTCCTCCTCCTAGCAAGTTCACAGCTTTGTGTCTATGAACCTGCTTCCATCTTAGTTATTATTAACTCAAATTACCATCTTAGATAGCAGGTCTTTTCACAATTCATATAGAATTCCTCTGAGCAGTCCCAGACTGGGCTCACTGAACCCCACCGGGAGAGATGGAGATGAAAGGGAGTTTCCAGCTGTTTCCTCCAGACCCCACAGCTCATGGTGAGCCTGCCCTGCTGCTGCTAATGAACAATTTCTATCTATTAATTGGTTGCTGGAAAGAGGAAGAAAAATAAGGACTCCTAGTCACCCCGCATACATCTCTAAAAAAAAGAGAGAGAAATGGATGAAGAGAATTTAAGAACGTAATTTTTCCCAGCTAAATTTGAAGTTTTTCTCACAGAAGTTCATTTTCAAGTCACCCTTACTAACTGCTCTAATTCCTCCCATCTCCCAAAGGTCTGCACTCCCTACTTGACCCCCGCTTGCTCATGTTACTTCTACCCCCTGGTTTCTAAAGGAAAAGGAGTGTTTTGTTCTACTTGAAAATCCTTGTAAAGCCCAGATGAATGGAAAATTGACCTAAAATGCCTCATTTATCTGACACCCTGGTTCACTCCAGAAGCCACTTCTCTGTTCACCGATCTTGAACTTCAGGCAGATTCGGCCCCCCACCCCACGCCCATCCCTCCTGCAGATCTGAGAGGGCACTGGAAACCCTAGGTCCAAGAGATGTCCACCCCTCGCCTGCTGGTATCTTGCAGACCTGACCACCCCCGACAGCCCCAGGGACAGACTCACAGACTTGGACTCTGCTCCAGTGAAAGGAGCTGGAAGCCCCGTGTTCCACCTGCCACCTTGCATGGGGAGCCCTGTCTTTGCTCGCCCTCCTGCTGCTCCCCATCCCTCTAACTGGCTCCATTCTTCCTCGCTCCACTGACTTCCTACAAACCTCTTTTATGTACTAGTTTAGTTACCTTTTTATTGTGAAAAATTTCAAAAAGACTTGGAGGAACAGCTGTCAGAGGTTCCCCTGAAATCATAGACTGCTTCCTTTTTCCCCATTTGCCATTGTTTTAACCTCAGTAGGAAAACCCCTCCTGCACTCCCCAAGCCACCCAAAGGGTCTCTTCTGGTCATCCGTTTGAGAGAACTGCACTTCCAGAGATGGAAAGTTGACTTCGAAGTTCAAGAACATTAAATTGCATTTATCCTGCAGAGGAGAGATAGTGCGTGACTGGGAGGTCTGTTCTTAGACCTCAGATACCTGCGCTACTGAGCTTGTTGCTATTAATACGTAAGTGAGTTTAACAAATGTAGTCTCACACCGACTGGAAGCACTCTTGGGACGAGGAGAGGCTCTGCAGGGACAAGTCTTGGAAGGTTGGTGTCCTCTGGCAAGGGCCACCTGAGTGCGATCCTGCTATTTGGGAACTTGACTCTCATTAAATGGAGGCTAGAATGCAAAAGAGAGAGAGAAGTGAGAGAAGAGAAATAAAAAGGCACTCAAACTAAAATACACATGAAAATCCAAATGAAACAAAACCTACAGTCCGGATGCGCCCTTCCTCGCTTCACAGTAAAGATTTCTATGAGTGATTACGATTACGAAACGAAAGTCAAGGAAGTGAGACTTGTTGTTTGGAGAAGTCGGTGACTAGAGGGCTTTGAGAAAAAATTCAATCTGTGACAAGATTACTCTGGCCTTTTCAGCACCAGTCTAGCCTTGTGGCTTCTACAAGCAGCTCTGAGGTTCCCAGAGCCCTGTCTTCCTTGGTGAGGGACCGTCATAGACCCAGAGGCTGTTTTCCCCTGGAATATTGAGCAATCTCAGAGGCCAAGCTCATGGCCAATAGACTGAATCCTACCTGTAGACCTGTTTTGTTTTCATTGTTTTATTGGTTGCTAACATTAGAATACTAACTAGAATTCTTATAAAATCTGGATCCCCAGATTCTGGGGGCGGGGGCAGGGGAGATTCAAACTTTTCATCAACAATGGACCTCTGTTTCCTGCATACCAGCAAAAAGCAATTATTAGGTTACACAGAGTTTGTACCAAGCCAAGTTAACACATTGCTACCCACCAGTGTGGGGCACTTGAGTTTGGACCTCTGCTTGACCCCAGCTCTAACTCTTGTAACACTCGCTCCCAGAAGGCTGATGCTAATCTTCTCTTAGAACTCTAGTCATACCTCAAAGGGACTCTCTGAGGCCTTGATCTGCTGTTCTCAAGCATGAGAAAATATTTTAGGAAGCCAGTTTGAAGTTTTCAATTGATATAAAACCTATGTCAATTAACCAGAGAAGGAAGTGACCTATGAAAAGGATGTGGTTGTGGTTAGCATTCAATCCTATGCTGCTTTCTTCTCTAGTTCCATAGTTCTTAATAGTTCGTTGAAAAGAATAACAGCTGTATTTACTGAACACTGAGTTAAAGGCAGCCCCATGAGGTTAGTAGTGTTACTGTCCCATTTTATGAATGAGGAAGCTAAGGCGTAGTGAAGTCACATCACTTCTGCCATCACAAAGCTAGTGCCCTGGGAGAGCAGCAATCTGATGCCAGAGTGGGAACTCTGGCATCCTCAACCTTAGAATACTTGGAGTTCAGGGAATTGAGTCTGCCTTTTTGTATCTCTCCAGATAGGTTTTCAAAAAAAATTCTTAGGACTATTAGGAAGGAAGGAGGGTACTGATGGAGAGGGGTCGCATTTTCTTCCAGAATATGTAAAACTGCCCTCTCTTTCAGTTTTTTTCTAGTTCTGATTGATTACTTGGTACATACTTACTCCTGCTTCCAGTCCCGTGGTACCTCCTCTGCTGATCCCTGCTCAGACTCGGATGTCACATTACACCTACTTCATGCCTCCATTTTTGCACTTTTCAAACTTACTGTAATTTTGCATGCCTATCGTCCTCCACTAGGCTCTAAGTTCTTTGAAGACAGAGTCTCTCAGCTGCTACCTAGGACTTAATATGGGCATAAAGTCTGTAAATCAATGAATGGTCATTTGGGGGCACCTAATCACATATTAACAAATACTTTCACTACTTAGCACCTGCTATTAGTATTTTTTGCAGGGAAATTTGGGGAGCTTACATAGAAATAATAATGGACCGCTCCTGTCGCTCATCTGTTTTATCTGACCCCACAAAGTGAATAGAGAGTAGGAAGAGAAAAATAGGAAGATGGATACAAGACCAAGGAAGCTTCCAAGTGTGATAACGTCACAGCTTCTAATGGCAGCCTGTGCATTCATTCAAGAGCGATTAACACATACTCTGTGCTGGGGCTGTGCTCAGCAGTGGGGCGCAGCAGCAAGCAAGACAGTCAATATTGCTTGTTTCAGAAACATACATGCTGATGGTAGAGAGAAATAATAACCAAGCAAACAAATACACTATGCATACAATTTTTTTAAAATGTATGAAATTAGAATGCAATGAAAGAAGTAAAGCAGAGAACTAGAATTGCTTGTATGCAGGGTGGACACTCCAGGATGGATGAGCAGGAAGGCTTCCCTGCAGAGATTATATCAGATTGAGATTTCAATAATGAGATGGCACCAGACCTGAGTATCTGGGGAAGAATGTTCTGTGTAGAGAAAAAGCAAGTGCAAAAACATTGATGCTTCTTTGTACCATTTACTGCAGGGATGAATATCTGAATGCCTTCAAGAGTTAGGTGGTATACTATTTTTAATAAATGAAATGGTCCCACCTGTTCAAGGCCCTTTATCTAGTTTCTTATCTAGCTAACCTAATTATCATGTCTATAATTTAACAATCTTTCCCTTTTATAGAGCCGATACCCTTATTCAATATTCATTCATGCTTCTGATTTTCTTTTTCCTTTTCTCTCATCTAAAATGTTTTCCCCTTCCTTTGCCCTTCAAGGCTTTCTAAAATTACATCTCCATTAAAAAAGATTCTTCAGTTGAAATAATTTCTTACTTGGACTGCAGATAGGTAGTGTGTATATATGTATATTTAAAGGAAAGATTCAGGCAGGAATAAAGGCAAGAAGGTAAGCAGGCATGAAGAGAGAGGAGGCAGACATATTTTTATTTAGTTGTTCATCGTGGTTATTCCTGTAGCCCTGGGATACAAAGCCAGGTCTTTGGGATTTATGTGGACTGCGCTTGTCGGGAGGCAGTGGACTTAACCACTAGTCCACCAGTGCACACTGGGTGGTATACTATTTATAGTAAGTGTATGGTTCATCATACTCAAGGTCCTTTATAATGTGCCTGTGTTTCTTATCTGTATTATAGACAGTTCTACAGGGATAGTAAAATTTTATAGAATACACACACACTCATACAAATGTGTACAAATAAAACTGGGAATGTGAATATTTGTGTAAGATTAGTGGATTGTATCAATATCAATATCCTGACTGAACCATTGTATTATAGTTTCGCAAAATATAACCACTGGGTAAAACTGGCAAAGTATATGGAGGATCTCTGTTTTATTTCTTACAACTCCTTGAACACTTTTTTAAAAAGTGAATAATTCAAGTACATTTTTCATGGCAACGATATTTAAGTGTCTTTATTAATTAAAAAAAATAAATTTTCACCTGACTTTAATGAATCTACCTGTCTAACCTCCAGTCTATACATTTCTAACTTGATCATTATAATTAGCAAAATACACTAAGTGAAAACAGACCAGTCTTTTACCTTGTCAAAAAGTGGAATGAGGTTCATCAGGAATAATTTCTTCTCAGTGAAAACTTGCTGGCACTTTGTAATTACTTCCTTCCGAGTTTTTTTTGTTTTGTTTTTTGGGTTTTGTTTTTTTGTTTTTGTTTTTTTAATATTCACAAAATGCCCTTCAAAAACTTTGCCCAGGACTGATGTCCATACTTTGCGGAATCAACCTTCTACCCCTTTTCACAAATTAGAACAGTGTGGACCCATCTACTGTCTTCTGGCATCCCTCCCAGGCGCCACAGTCCCTGAAAAGCTGCCAAGTCCACTCTTTCATAAATTCTGTTGGTATCCCAGCCGGAAATTGTCCAAGCTTGGAGACATAAGCTCATTCAAAGCCAGGCGTTCTCTCACAATGTCCACAGTCATTTTGTGCTCCGATGTCTTCCTACTGATATTTGTTTGCTGAGTATTCAATTTCACAAAAGTTGGAGGAAGGAAAGTGGTGTTCTGAGGTGGAACCACGAAGTCCTGCATGCAAATCCCTAGTCTGTCATTCTCTAGCTCTGTGGCTGGGCTCTCTGCACCTTTGAATTTCTATTTGCACACCTGTAAAATGCAACTAATAATAGTCATTATTACTTTTTTCAGGTTGTAGCAAAGATTGAATGAGATGTTATTTGTAAGATTGCATACATTGATAATAATGAAGCAGATAGATGAATCCGTCTGTTTTCTCATAGATATGTGGATTTATGGGACGTCAGAGTCGGGAGGGTACTAGAGAAGTTGCCAGACCTATTTCCAACTTGAGACCAGTATTCATGAAACATCACATTTCCATAAGCAGCAGTTATTTTCTGCCACATGTTACCATCACAATTTTGATTCCTGAATAATTTTGATACCTGTACCTTCCACGCCCATTACAATCTTTCCAAGACCTTTTTCTCAGTGCCAGGTCTTCAAAATCTCTATTGCATCAATTCTTACAACAAACTTATAATGCAAGCATTTTTATCTCCATTTTCCAGTTGTGAAAACTGAGGCTCAGAGATGTCAAGATGTCCAGGGTTACACAGTAAGTTGGTGGGATTTAGCCAGGTCTATCTGAATAGGAAAACTGCTCTTTTTTGTACTGTGACACTGCTTTAAAAAAGAAAAATGCTTATTTTAATTTTCATCCTCGCGTCTCTCCGTCTCTCTTCTAGGCATACCCTTCTGCTATGGACTGAAATGTGCCCCATCTCCCCCAGTTCATAATGTGAAGTGTGATAGTATTTGAAGATGGGGTCTCTGGGAGGTAAGTAAGGTTGATAAAGTCATGAGGGTGGAGCCCTCAGGAGGGGATTAGTGCCCCTTTAAGAGGAAATACAAGGGAGCTTGCGCTTTCCTTCTCTTTCTCTCTCTCAGAATGAAACTCTCCTCTCTGCCAGCTCCTTTATCTTTGACTTGCCAATTTCCAGAACTGTGAGAAAGAAATCATTTAAGTCAGTCAGTCTGTGGAGTTCTGTTCTGGCAGTCTAAAACAGACCAAGGCACTTTTATTGCATCTATGCTCCCTTTTTCCCCAGCGTGGCCTTTCTTAAGTCTGACCTCATTAATGAGCTTGCATTTCAGCCTCCTCAGTCTCTCCAGCTCTCAGCTTCCTGCCTTTCCCATTGTTCATTGAATCCTCAGTGTTCAGTCTCCGACAGTTCTCTCATGCTCTGGAGACACTTTCCTGCATAGCGTCTCAGACCAGGTAATCAGACCTATGCTATTTTTCCTGAATGGTTTGACATTTGCCTTCATAAAATATCTAACTGTGTCTGTTTTGGGATATCCACACTTTAAAAAGACATAGTTTCTTCTTACCAAGATACCTGGTGCTTCAAATTGACCTATTAATCTCTGCTTTGGGGTCTAAGATAGGCCAAACAAGCCATCTGTCTTCTTTCTCCTTTGTTTCCTCGGAGCTACAGTTCTTGGCTAAGCAAATCAGCAGGTTACCAGATGCAGTGGTGAGCCTTCCAGCATCTACTGATGTCATTTTATAGCCTTTTTTGTTTGTTCTACCCAGTTTGACCCTTAATTACAAGCCATTAAAGAGGGCCCCCTCAGAGCTTGTTAGGCAAAGTGCTCAGGACCTATAGTTCTTCATAGGTTAAAAAAAAAATGTGATTCGTGGCAAAAAAAATTAACTTAAAAAACTTACAAAATCAAAATTGATGTACGTATCTTGAAATGTTCACAAATTGAAGTATAAAATGCAATTAGCTACAACCCTACTCTCCTTTGTTCACAGATAATATTTGACATAAACTGTGGGTTCCTGTTACCATGTTTGGAATGATATAGGGATGGTAGGGCCTCTGAAAGTAGGAGTGCTGGGACCCAGGAGAGTCCCGACAAAGCTCCAGTTGATTATGCATTGTCTCATCTTGTGTTCTAATGTCCTATGTTGCACTTGGCTGTCTTAGTGAGATTGTGAGTCAATAGGTAGTCAAATCCTTCAAGTATTGATGTATTTACTATGTCATAAATACTGTGCTAAGTACTTCAAGGTGGGAGTGAAGGGTGATAGATAAAAGATAAAATGGAGTCCCTGAGCATAAGGAATTCAAGATCTAATTGTTAAGAAGGAGTTTCATCTTTCCTTTGCCTTCTCTGACTTCTTTCAGGTCTTCAAATTCACTCTGCTCCCTCCTACCCCTGAGCCTTTGAAGATACTGTTACTTAGACTATTTTTTCCTGCCACCCTTCCCCTACCTCCTGTCCATTCATTAAGCAGATATTTATCTGTTTAAATGTCATTTTCTCAGAGATCTTTCCTGCTTACAGCTTGCTCTTACCTTCCACCCTGTAATTTAGGTCATCTCTGTTCTTTTGCCACCGTGGCTCAGTACTTGCAATTACTTTATGTTTGTTTTTATATTTATTTACAGTCCATCTTATCTTTCAGTTACAAACTTGAAGAGCGTAGAAACCAGGTCTTCGTTCACTGCCTTATGTTCAGTGGTAATCACATTGCCTGGCGAAATAAGTATTCATTAAGTATTTTTTCAATAAATGAGAGGGAAGAAACACTTCGAAAATAGTTAAAAATCAATATGAATTGCCCAGAATTAAAAATAAATCACAAGGTTCCAAGATGGTGGACTGGTAGAATCTCCAGCTCATCTTCTTCCCACAGATGCAACAAAACTATACCCATTGAACAGCTCTAGCTTTTGAAAAGACCAGCCTTTCCACAATGAGGAGGGTCATATTTCTTTGTAAATTGTAGGAGAAGCCAATCGGTCTTGGCATGAACCACACCTGGTACAGAGATCCTGGAGAGAGACAGTGATACAGATCTTTTCCCCAGGGCTGAGGGGCTTACCCCTACAGCAAGTGCCCCAGTACCTGGAAACTGACCCCACAGCTCATACAACCTGGCATAAAAAATAGAGTGATTTTTCTTTTTGCTTCTTTTAAAGGAAAGATGCATATGGGATTGAAGGCGAGTTGACAGGCAGCAGGAAGAGGCAGGAGGCAGAAGCATTTATTTTGTTTATATTTAGTCGTTCACACTGTTTTTTCCCCCTGAATCCAGGACTCAAACCCAGGGGTATGTGGTCTGCACTTCTTCAGAGGCAATTGCCCTAACTGCTACTCTACTATGGTACACCTAAAATCACTTTTCTCTGGATAACAATAGGACTTTGTGGGGAAAAGAATGCAGAGAGCACAGGGAGTACATAGATGAAGTTTGCACAGACCTGATTGCAAGACATTTCCTTGTTGAATCAAAAGCTTCAGTGTGGAGAATAAGAAAGAGGGATGCCTTTCCTGAGAACTGAGATGCTGCTGTCTTTTATCTTCCAGGTGCCAGCACTGGGGGCTTCCATATGCCGCAAGTCTCTATAGTGAAATGTCCTGCCCCTCTACCATCAGAGTGCTTGTGGTGCCGGATACTATGTTCTCATAGTTATATTTATCCATTTCTGCAGGATCCTGGGCAGCAATTGTCCACCCAGTGTGGAGACAGCCTAGGTCTATGACCTTGGTATAGTCGGTTCAGTGGTTTTCTATAAATAGAAATACACTTATACACTTACCTGGAGATACTGATGAACAACTTTGCATGCATGCCTGTCACTTTCTAGGGTTTCTGTCCCTGGCCAGGCCTGAGATTTTTGTATGTACCTTCCTGTTGAGACTGCTGTCAAGCTAAAGGACTGAGAGACTTTGGCAGGGAAAGTGTGCCTTTCCACAACCAGCATCCAAGAACCCCAGGTGATACCAAAATACCTCTCACCAGTGGTCTGTGTTGGGACAGTGGCCTGCTTGTGGCCTGGACCCACACTTCCTAGGTGTCTCTTCTTATTCCTCATAGTTCATACATGTGACTCTTGCGAGGAAATCACAGTATTCCCTGTTTTGAATCCAATGCTGAAGGCTGGTCTTTTGGGCCTCAACACCATGAGGGCTCTAGAGCTTCAATAATTTTGACTGGTGCAAAGATGACATGACTTCAGAAAGATCACCACTCTGGGCCAACACCCTAAGCCTATATTCTACAAGTTGATACTGTAAAATAAGGCCATTAAATCAGAGCAATGAAGGAAAGTAATTTAGCCTAACCCATAGAAATAAACAGACTGCCAAACAGAATGAAGACAGAAAAATATATCCCAAATGATGGACCAGAACAAAACCTGTGAAAAATCTGAATGTAATCGAATGAAATAAACTATCTGAAGATTTCAAAGCAACAGTTTTAATGATTATCACTGAGATCAGGAGAAGAGTGAAGTAGCAAAAATGAAACTACAACAAAGATAGAAAAAACATGATCAGTTCAAAATAATAAAGTTTAATAATAGAGTAGTTGAGCTAAATAACACAATATAGAGACTCAACAACAGCCTGTAAGAAGTCTCCAATCCAATCAGTGAGCTAGATATAGGACAGTGGAATGCACCTAAGCAAACCAGAAAAGACAAAAAAGAATGAAGACAGAATATGAGACTTACAAGATAATATCAAGGGGAACAACATTCACATCATAGGGGTCCCAGAGAAGAAGAGAGAGATAATAGAACAGAAATCTTATCTGAAAAGAATAATGGCTGAGCTTTTCCCTAACCTGGGGAAGGAAACAGTTATTAAGATACAAGAAACTCAACCAGTTCTAAACAAAATAAACCTGAATAGACATACATATAGACACACTGTAATTAAAATAACAAAAAATCGAAGGTAGAGAAACTTAAAAGCAACTAGAGAAAAATGAGTTACATAAAAGGGATTTCCATAATACTGCTTACAGATTTCTCAGCAGAAATTTTACAGGCTAGAAAATAATGGCATAATATATTCAAAATGTTGAAAGAAAAGGATTTCTAGCAAAGAACACTTTGCTTTGCTGAGTTATCGCTTAGAATTGAAGGACTGACAATGAGTTTTATAGACAAAAGTTCAAGAAATTCACAACTAAACAAGTCTTACAGAAAATACTAAAGGAACTTCTATAAAATGGAAAGAAACCCCACTTAGAAGCAGCAAGACTCAAAGGGAAGTAGAAGGGTAAAAATGTAGACTAATGAGCTCGACTAACTTGCTTTCAAGTTTAGAAAAGTTATAGGCATATAAACTTATATGTAAACCCCAGGATATCCTCAAAACACAATATCCATAGAAAAATCAAGAAAATGAAAATGGAAACAACACAACATAAAAGGTTTGAGAACACAAGGGATGAGAATAAGAACAAGTATACAGCAGCAGTCTACAACATTGTACAGGAAACCAATAACAAATTGACAACAAATAGATATCAATAACCACCTTAAGTGTTAATAGATTGAACTCACCACCCAAGTTGATCAAATGAATTAAACAAAACTCAATTTTCTGCTCATATAGGAAACCTAACTAACCTCTAAAGACAAATGTAGGCTCAAATTAAAAGACTGGAAAGCAATAGTACAATCAAATGGTAATCTACAAAAAGCAGAAAGAGCTGTAATTATATAAAATATACCTCTAACTAAAGAAGGAAACAAAAGACAGGGATGGATATTACATATTAATGGAGGGGTCGATTCAGCAAGAACACATAACACATTAACATATTTGTACCTGAAACAATGAACAGAACTAAAGTGAGACACTGACAGCAATACAATAATAGTAAGAGACTTCAATACCATACATAACAATGGAAAAATCAACCAGAAAGAAAATTTACAGGGAAACGACAGCCTTAAATGACAAAGTAGAATGAATGAGTTTTATAGACATTTACAGAACACTAATGAAACAAACGTTACAAACAACTGCATAAATCACATTTTTTTCAGTTGCTCTTCACTGGTAAACAAGTTTCAACAAATTCGCAAAGTCTGAAATCATCTCAAGCATCTTCTCCAATTACAAGGACATAAAATAGAAATTAACCACAAAAACTAAGTTGGCAAATTTCAAAGTATGTGAAATCTAAACAATATGATTCTGAGAGACTGTTGGGTAAAAGAGGAAATCAAAAGAAAAATTAAAAACAAAAACTTAGTGAGAGATGAGAATGGCAACACAAACTATCAAAATGTATGGGATGAAGTAAAAGCATCACTAGGAGGGAAGTTTATAGTAATTCAGGCCCACCTCAAGAAACAAGCAAAATACCAAACAAACCATCTAACCCTACACTTTAAGCAACCAGACAAGGAAGAACTACTATAACCAAAAGTCTGTGGAAGGGAGGATGTAATAAAACTTTGAACAGAAACGAGCAAAATAGACATAAAAAAGACAATCACCTCTAAAGGACACAAGCCACATACCCCTGAGTTCAAGTACTAGGTCTGAAGGATAATAACCAGTGAAAGTAACTAAATGGAAATAAAATGAAAATGCTTCTTCCTCAAAGTAAAGGGGGTGGGGGAGAAGTGATAATAGATAATTCACAAGTACAAAGCATCATGAGAGACAGCTATGAACAGCTATATGCCAATAAGTTTGACAACCTAGAGAACAAGGACAACTCCTTAGACTAATGCAGCTTTCCAAAACTGGATCAGAATAAAACAGAAAACCTGAATACAAATATCACAAGGAAGGAAACTGAAGAGGTAATCAAAAGTCTTCCCAAACAAAAAGTTTTACTCGTGAGTTTTGCCAAAACTTCAAAGAAGAGTTAATATCTACTCTTCTGGGTGCTCTTGATAGCTCACGTATTAGGCAGGCAGCTGGGGCATCAGCCATGTAAAGCCCAAGGACCCACATTTGTGACCTTGGACTGAGGGACAGGTATAATCAAAATGAATGAAAAATTAAAATATTTAGTTCTTCCCCTTTTTTCCTTCCTTCCTTCTTTCCTTCTTTCTTTCCTGACTGCCTACCTGTCTTCATTCCTGCCTGTCTTCTTTCCTCTTTTTTCAAAAAGAGAATGCTCTAAAAAGAAAAACTACTCTTCTCAAACTCTTCCAAAAAATTGAATAGGGAACACTTCCAAACATTTTTTATGGGGCCAACAGTATACTGATACTAAGAGAAAATAACTCACAAAAATATTTACAGACCAATATCTCTAATGAACATAGATGCATAAATCTACGACAAAATATTAGCCAGCTGTATTCACTAATACATCAAAAGGATTATCCAGTATGACCAGGAGGAATTTATCCCAGGGATGCAAATATGCTTCAACATATGCAAATCTATTAATATAATATGCAGCATCAATGAAAGAAAGAGAAAAATCTATGATCCTATCAATGTATTTAGAGAAATCATTTGACTATATTCATCACCCTTATAATGAAAAGTCTCAATAAAATTGGGACAGAAGTAACATAACTCGATGTAAATTCTATATGTAATAAATCCATAGCCAACACCATACTCGGTGGTGAAAAACTGAAAACTTTTCCTATAAGAACAGTAACAAGACAAGGGTGTTCACGCTTACCACTGCTATTAAACATCTTATTAGAGGCCTAGGCAGAGCAATTAGTCAGAAGAAATAAAAGGACTCCAAATTGGAAAAGAAGTCGTACTATCAATATTTGCAGATGACAAAATATGCATAGAAAACTCTATAATGACTCCACTACCCACCCCCCCAAAACAAATGAGTACAGTAATGTGGAGAGCTGCAAAATTAATATACAAAAAGACTCGGTCAAAGCAATCATGAGCAAAAAGAAGTGGAGGTATCACATTCCTAGATTTCAAATTATACTATAAGGTGATAAAAATCAAAACTGTAAGGTACTAGAATAAAAAAACCTAAACATAAATAAGTGGAATAGAATTGAGTTCCCAGAAATAAACTCCTACATATATGGTCAGTTAATTTAAAACAGAAGAGCCAATTTTATACATTAGAGGAAGGAAATTCTTTTCAATAAATAATGTTGGAAAAACTGGGCAGCCACATGCAAAAGAATGAACTAGATCATTCTCTTAACACCCCACACAAAAAGTAATTTTAAATGGATCAGAGATTTGGATGTACAACCAGAAACCATAAAATGCATAGACGAAAACAGGCAATACATTCAATAATGTTTTCTTTAAAGAGGTGTTTAGGGACTCTACTCCATCGGCAAAAGAACAAAAACGAACAAATGGAACTATATCAAACTGAATAGTCTCTGCCCAGTGAAAGAAACTATCATCAAAACAAAAAGACACCCTTCTGAAGACTTCTCTCTTGCACATCATACGTCTAACAAGGGTTGATATCCAAAATATATAGAGAACTTATAGAACTCCACAACAGAAAACTAGCAATCCAATAAAAAAAAATCTGAATAGACATTTTTTCCAAAGAAGACATACAGATGGCCAATAGGCGCATTAAAAGATATTTTTCCTCTCTTATTAGGGAAATGCAAATCAAAGCAACAATGAGATGCCACCTCATGCCCTTGAAAATGACTATTACCCAAAAGACTGGAAACAAAAAATGTTGGTGAAGATGTGGAGAAAATGGACCCTTCAACATTGTTGGTGTAAGTATAAATTGGTGCAACCATTATAGAAAGCAATATGGAGATTCCTCAAAAGATTGAGAGTGGATGTTCCATATGATCCCAAAAACAAGAATTTAAAGAGGTATATGCACCCCTATGTTTATTGCAGCATTTTTGTAATAGTCAAGAAATGGAAACTGCTTAAGTGCCCATCAACAGATGAATGGATAACAAATGTGTGTGTGTGTGTGTGTGTGTGTGTGTATGTATCATATGCATCTTCACTTATAATGGAATACAATGCAGCCCTAAAAAAGGTCAAAGCCTGCCATTTGTGACATGACAAGATAGATGGAATTAATGGGGATTAGGTTACATGCCATAAGTCAGAAGGAGAAAGACAAAAAAGACAGATACTGGTGATTTCACTCAAATGTGAGATATAAAAAAAACAAAGCAAATGAGCAGATAGTACAAAACAAAAACTAACCCTTGGAATTAACAAAGAAACAGGTAACCAGAGAGAAAGTGGGTCAAGGGTGGAAGCAATGGACAGTGGGTGGGTCCAATGAATAGTAGTGGAGAAATACTTGAAATTTGGTGTTGTAAGTGGTGTGTGTTATCATATATTTCATATTGCTATCATCTAATTTTCTGTTCATCTAATTTTCTTATTTTGTAAACCAAATTTATCACAATAAAAAAACTGAAAATATAAGTCACAGTATTCTGTATGATACGCTAATGATGGATACGTTTCATTATAGTTGTCCAAACACATAGACTGTACAACACCAAGAATGACCCTCATGTAAGCTACGGATTTTATGTGATTATGATGTGTGAATGTAGGTTCATCAAGTGTAATAGATGTACCAATCTGGTAAGAGATATTGGTGATGGGAAAACACTGCATGCCTCGGGGCAGAGGCATATGGGAAATCTTTGTGCCTTCTCAATTTTGCTGTGAAACTAAAACTACTCTTAAAAAGTTAGTTTTTAAAAAAGGAAATGAGAAAAGAGATATGGACATCGAAGGGAGATGTTGAAAAGAGTTTCAAGGAAGTGGAAGAGGGAGAGACAAGATTTGGATAGAGGGTATTGGATATTCTGAGTTGTTGGAACAACATAAGGAGAAACCTTGCTGTAAAGTTTGGGTTGCTGGTCTAAGATCAATGCAAATATAGCCTGGCTGCCTGACTCGCTTGGAAATGGTAAAATTTCAAATTAGACAAGTAGATTCAGAGCATACTGTGGAAGACCTTGAAAATTTCTACAAGTAATGGGGACGCTTTGATTATAGTGGTGAGACAAGATAAAGCAATGAAAGAGGAACTACAGAGAGGGTGGTGAACAGAGATGGGGCTGATATCAATTAGCAGACTCTTATAGTTATCTGTGGTTGAGATCCTCAGGGCTTTTTGAAATCAGGGATCCTATTTTCTATTCTATCTATCATTACGCCATATTACACGAAGTATTCAAGGTTTGAACCATAACTGGCATAGATGAGAACCATAATCTGACATGAATACATTAAATCCTCTTTAATTGGGAAAAGATATGACAACACAAGCATTTCCTTTGAAATTTTGGAAAATGTGAACCCTGGGTTTATTTTTGTTTTGTTTTTTTGTCATCAAGTAGCTAAGATAATTAGAACAGGAGTTTACATTTGTTCCTCTTTGAATCAAGAAACAGTTATTTGATCTGTTGCATAGATGGAAAACAAGAGTACAGTGGGAGAAAATCATGATGGTAATTTGTGTTTCTTGCCCAGATATTGCTGCCATTTGCCTTGTACTGCCTGATACAGTCTGCTGAACGCCACTTACTAGTTACAGAGGTTGTGACTGCCACTGGATTAACCATGGCCTCCAGAACTGGACATCTCTCTCTATTTCCTCATCATGTCTACTTCCTTAAATGTTTCCCAGAAATGAAACTCTGGGACCATCAGAAAAGTAGTTATTCCCACGCACGTTGGTCGCTGGGGAGTGAGGGCGGAGGGGATGTAAAATAGAAACGTCGATGCATCTGTAAAAATGACAGTGTCGTTTGTATTTTGTTTTTAATGTGTAAGAAAACAATGTGACAGAGACCTACATGTCCATCTTCCTCTTTATCCAAAAAGTAAGACACATCTGTGGTCTACAAGTCAAATGACCTCTGGAGCTACATTTCCTACTGTTTCTTGTAACTGGATGTGAACATGTCTACATTTTTTATACTTCTGCTATAACATCTCTAAGCAGGAAACTTATCTTTCAGATCAATTTCTTTAGGTCAAATCTTTTTACAAGTCTTCAAAAATGAAACCTCTCTCATCAGTCAAATTTCTTTCGTGAACCAGAATCTCAATTTCATTAATCAATATGTATGGTAGTATGCTATTTTCATTACCAAAACACTTCACAACTGTTTTAAAAACCGATGATGGCATGTCCTGGTGGAGCAGTGGTTGGGTCAAACACCTCCAAAGGAGCACAGGCCACATGCCCCTGGGTTCAAGTCCTGGGTCTGGGGAGAAGCAACCAGTGTGAACAACTAAATAAAGTAAATAATGCTCCCTATTCCTCACTCTCCCTGCCTGCCTGCCTACCCGCCTTCATTCCTTCCTGTGTCTTTCCTTAAAAACAAAACAAAAAAAACAATGAATTTCCAGGTCACTGAAGGACATTATTTGTTCTTATTCTAATACCTGTAAATTTCTTTGAAAGAAAATAAAATAATGAAGAAAGAGCAAGTCTGATTTCATTTTTGAAATGTGTAATCATTTTCTTGGTGATTATTTTCGAGAAAGATATTTAGATTCCCTATTTAACATTTTAGTGCATTTAATACAACTTATACATTTAGTACATTTTCATAATTTTAGACAAATATATAATTAACACTACTCATGTTTGACATGAGAAAACTGTTATATGAGAAGCAGTTATCAGAGTTCTCTGTAGTAAGCAACACAAGTCAGGTCTGGTTAGTTTAATCAGGGAGTGATTTTTTTTTTTTTTACCTTTTAAAAATTAATTTTATTGAAGGGAATTGCATCATACATATTATTGCCAGTGGTATGTTAATATGGCAGGGTTTTTTTTTATATATATACTAGACAATTCATAGAATTTTCCAGAGTATGAAAACCAGGCTTGAGTCCACGTTGTCAAACTGACTTCCCTGATAAAGTTCAGACTCAAAAGTCTTCCATATGGACCAACTAGTGGAAACAAAATTTGTGACTGGACGAGAATACAATTTAGTGACCTTGGCATGATCTTGAGGGATAAAGGCATACTTGGCTAAAAAATGAGAAATTATGGCCTTAAAGCTTAAATTAAGTTTATATGATAGATGATGACCACTATTTCTAATTTAATTCAAATACAATCACATCCACCATCTCATAAATCTTATAATATTGAATCCACATAACATTTTAAATAATGCATACATCCTAGCTGTTGTATTGCAAATACAGATTAGCAGGCCCAATAATAAATAGCCACCTAATCTATTTGTGCATATTTAAGGCTCAAAAAATTGCCCCCTAAATTGACAGTCTTTGCAGCCACAATTAAGAATTTAAAAGGAGTCAAAATGGATTAACTGGCGACAGTTCAGTCACAAGGCAAGGAGCCAGTCCTGGCATTTTGACTGAGAAGTTTGCAATACAAAACAGCTCATTAATTCTTACTCCAGCCAGAGAAGAAAGCACCTTTGTCCTCTCTGCAGATGGTTGCTATAAGTCCCCAAGATCCTTCACTTGACGGGTTTCTGGGTTAGAGAGACAGGGTGAGAAATAGATTTTTGGACACTTCTGCCTTGGTTTTGGTCATGCCCTTTGGGTCTAATTTGCCATTTGTCAGGATATCTGTGAGAAATCTCGACACCACCTGAAAGTATGGTTTGACTGTTACTTGCTGCTGTGAAAGAGGAAATGGCCCACTGATGTGCTCTCATTGCACAATCTCACCATGTTTAAGAAAAGAGAGAATAGTAATTGGTAACAACAGCAAACAGCTGCAGAGCTCTGAGATACTAAGGAGGTTTGAGATGAACAAAATATAGAGTGAGGACGCTG
This sequence comes from Solenodon paradoxus, assembly GCA_004363575.1. Classification (NCBI taxonomy): domain Eukaryota; kingdom Metazoa; phylum Chordata; class Mammalia; order Eulipotyphla; family Solenodontidae; genus Solenodon; species Solenodon paradoxus. Next base: position 287,988 of record RJWH01001572.1, read on the forward strand.
AAGGAGCCCCGTGTCCTGTCTGCGATATTGCAGGATAGACAATAAAATGAGCATCTAACCATGTTGTTCACCTGTACAGCTTGGCCATCAAATCTGTAGCGTGTAGAGAGGGTTCTTTAGACAAAAATATTAACCTGGGTCTTTGGCAATTTTTCGCACTTTATTTAACCACGAATGTTAGAAATTAACCAAACATCTGTGTCAGCACACTGTCTCGATATAAAATGATGAATATATTCCTTTCTGCATGTAAGCTCACTGTACAAACTATACAAAAACTGAAACTAAAGTTTTGAAGTGTGGGGTGTAAACATCACATTTTCCCCACAGTGTAAAACCCTAAGTTGATGACTACACTCTTAATAAGTGTCTGTTTATTAAATTTGACTTTACGGTGTGCCCTGGTGGAGTGGTGGTTAGGCCGGCCGCCTCCAGAGGAGCGCAGTCCACACACATCCCAAGGACTCAGGTTAGCATCCAAGATCCAGGGGGTGAGCAGCCAATGCGAACAACTATATAGAAATAAAATTTAAACAAAGGTTTCTTCCTCCTCTCTCTTCCTGCCTGCCCGTGTGTATGCCTTCATCCCTGCCTGCACCTTAAATAAATTAATAAGTAAATAAATAAATAAATTGGACTTTACGTCACAGCAACCATTTTTTTTAAGCTAACATAAATAATAACAAAAACTCCTAGCCCTTATCAAGCAAATATTGTGTGCCTGGGATTGTGCCAACCACTTAGATGTTTTCTATCCTTTCATTCCCATGAGAATTCTGCACCAAAGGCCGTGCTACAGCTCTGTTTTACCAATAAAGAATCTGAAGATCTGAGAGGCTGTGCAGCCTCTTCAGGGACAAACACATAAATAGTGAAAGATAGCTGGGGACTAGAATCCTGCCTTCGTGTTAGCAAAAACTGGTGATCCAAGCTACCATTCCATGTCTTGTGTCTTTCCTGGGGGGTCCTGGCCCTATTTTTCTGTTAGCATTTTTCCTGAAAAGGACTTAAGTGTCTCTCCTTCATATCACTCTTTCTTACCTGATAGTCCTATGGCGATGCCCTGGAAGTGTGATTATCAGTATGGCTCATGAGTAAGCCTGTGTTGTTAATGAACCTTCATAAAATCAGCCAGAGACTAATGAAATCATTGAACCAAGCACTATATTAGAGGCCTCTGTGCATCTCTTGCCCTATTCTATCCGAATTTTGTCTCACAAATGGCATATATCATTAGTAATGTTGTCTAGTGCAGCATTACCTCCACAGGCTCAGGACCTGAGATAGTCTCTCCAGCATGTCTGTCCCTCCTCGAGAAAAGTGATCCAGGCTGGAAACTTCACCATCCCCAACTATCCCTACTTGGAATTTCAATCCCTCCTTGTTCCCTTCGACTTGCCCTTATACCTCCCCTCTGGGCTCTCAGTCCCTATGTGTACTGCTCCAGCCCTGAGTCCTGGCAGAGGAGGGGGTCTTCCTTCTCAAACCCCTGATAATCCCCACCTAGGCTCAGGCCATCCTGAACTAACACTGTTCTTTTCTATTTTTTTTTTCTTTTGGACCAAGGGAGTCTGATATTTCAGATTCCTAAAAGCCTACCATCTTCCCTGAACTTTTCTAGGGATCTGCCAGTCCTTGTTAAGCCTAATTCTGGCTGGTAGAAAACAAACTATGAGGTAGGGGAGTAAGGAAAGGCCCTAACTGAGCCTCCTCACTCTGGTTTGTAAATCGCCTTAGTGGACACGATCTTCCACTGGAAACTTGTCAAAATAATTGTACTGAGTTATATTGCAGGTCGAGTACCATTCAATGATTTTTTAAAGTAAGTTTATCAAACTGAAGCCATCAGTATAATCCACTTTAGAACATTTTCATCATCCCGATATGATTCCTTTTATAATTACAAAAAACATTACCTTAATATGTTAAGTACAGTATATCTGTAGAATAAATTCCCAAGAGTGGAATCTTTGAATCAAAGGCACATATTCTTAAAATATGGATAGATATTGCTTTTTTTTTCTTTTATTGGGTGGTAATGTATGCATCTTTCTTCATATCCTCATTGGCTCTTTGAATCTAAACTTTTGACCTTCACTAACTTAATAGGTGTGAGGTGGTATCTCAATGTGATTTGAATTGTATTTTCCTTTGTATGAGTAAAGTTGAGCATATTTCTATATATCTAAGGACCATTTTTATTCTGTGAATTCTCTGTTCCTACAATTTTTTCCATTCTATTGTGCTTTGGGCTTTTATCTTAATGCTTTGTAGGGAAATTGATCATTTGTTCTGCTAGAAGTGGCAAATGTTTTGTTTCTTTTCTCTTTAGTGGGTTTTGCCAAACAGGATTTTATTTATTTACTATTGTGGAAAAGTATATAAAACATAAAATTTGCTATTCAAACCATTTTTAAGTGTACAATTCAATGGTATATAAGCAGGAAGTTTTTCCCTCTTCCCTTCTGGTTTCATTGGCTGATCTAATCATTAAATTGACCTAAGACAGATCGGTAGGAGAATAACAAATTCCATTTCATACTTATGGGAACCCCACTCAAAGGCAGTCAGGCAGTTGAGACTTACATACCATCCTGAGCTAAGGAAAAGGGAGTAGCTGTCTGGGGATTCGAAGGGAAGGAAAACAATTCACAGGAAGGTGAGAAGAGTAAATGTTTTGTAAATGTTTGCCATGTCATGCAGAGAAGTCTTTTTGATATAAAAAGTTATCTCTGGTAGTAGCTATCTTTTTAGTATAGGCCCTCTGTCTGAGTTCTTTCAGGCAGATAAGGAAGAAGAAAAAACGTCCTGAGTCTGCAAAACTGATTGGTTGCTCTCAGTTCAAAATAATTTGCCACCTTTTCTGTTCTCCTTCAGTGTCACTAAGTAGAATCAGTTACCATGCTGTGCAGCCATCACCAATTAACGGTTTCCAGATGGAAATCTCAAACAGACACTCTGCACCCATTAAATAATATTGCCTCACTTCTTCCTCCCTCTCCCGCTCCCTAAAAAATACCATTTTGCTTCTGTCTCTATGAATTTGACTACTCTAGATATTTCATATAAGGTTGTATTTGTCCTTTTGTGACTAGCTTATTTAATTTAGCATAATGTGTTAAAGTTTCATCCATATTGTAGCATTTCCTCTCTTTTTGAGATTCAACAATAATCCATTGTATGTTATACCATGTTTTGTTTATCCATTCATCAGCATTTTATTTTAATGTGAAAAAGTTCATTTTTTAAAATGGGTCCTGCCTGAGCTATATAAAAGGGACCACTGGATAACTGTCCAGTGATCTTCTTGTTGTAAGGGAGAATTGGCAGAGTCTTTCACTAGATTTATCTATTTTCTTAGTGATGTTTTTTATTGAGATAACATTAGTTTACAACATTATGTAAGTTTCAAGTGTAGAGCACTATAAACATCTGCATATACTCCCCCAGAAAATGGATTCTGGTACTTAGACCAATCAAAGATATAAAAAAAGACTTTTTTTCCTACTCTATTTATAGTGAATTTCTTTTAAATTTTGCCTTCAAAGATTTGATTCTGTTGAAATTCTAGTTGAGTATGTGAAGTTTGCATCTAGTAAAAGAACAAAGCTATTTTAAAGACCAAGTTCCTCAAAAGAGATTCTGAGACAGAGACCTGAATGTAAGAGCTTGTTAGAGTAGTCTCAGGAATAGGGAGTAAAGAAGCAGAATCCGGCAATGGGAGAAGTTGAATTTGAGGAAGTGGTAACAAAGCTTCTTCCAATTCCCTGAGCTCTGAGCCTGGAACCACTTTTCAGAGTTATTTTAAATTGCGGGAAGAAAACTGGCAGGTGCACTTCCAAACACTCTCACATCAACCAATCCTGCATATGAATGATCCTAAGGTGTAAGTGTGTGTGTGAGTGTGTGTGTGAGTGTGTGTGTGTGTGTGTGTGTGTGTGTGTGTGTGTGTCCTAAGGTGCAGGCAGGAATGAAGGGAAGCAGGCACAGGCATGCAGGAAGAGAGAGGAGCAAGAAGTACTCTATTGTATTTAGTTGTTCATCTTGGTTGTTCACCCTGGCCCTGGTACACGAATGCAAGTTGTTGTGGTGTATTTGGACTGCGCCAGCTGAAGACGGCTGACTAAACTTCTGCTCCACCAGGGTGTGCCTTGCGGGGTAATTTGGGAGGAGGAGAATCCCTTTGCCTGAGAGCAACTCCTGGGGAGGGGCTCAGTCAGGGGACTTTAGCAAACAGCTCTCCCAGCGGCTGTGGAATCAGTACCTTGGTCCTCATGGGGGGAATAGAGGGCATATCACGGCATCTGTTACCCTGCCTTCCTAAGACCATGCAGTAACTAACGAATATCTTCAGAAAAATCCTCTCTATGTAGTTACAAAAATTTCCCTCTGTACAGAATTTCATATATATTTGAGTCCATTGCAAGACTTCTCTATTCTATTCTATGGCTCTATTTCTTCATATCTCAGTAGTATATCACTTTAGAAATGAAAGGCTTGGGGTGCACCCTGGCAGCTCAGGCTTTAAGTTTGTGGCAAGGACACCATAGTTCATGTAAATAGTAAGGATTCGAGTTCTTGACTTGGGGTTGGAGGAACATCCAAGTGATAGTGGAAAATAAAAAGAAATAAGTTCTTCCTCCTCTCTCTGCTTGCCTACTTACTTTTATTCCTGCTTACTTCTTTCCTCTTAAATGAAATTAAAGTTTTTTCAAAGGAATAGAAAAAAAGAAAAAGAAAAAATAATTAAGAGTTTTCTCATATATTTTAATACATATGAGGGCTAATCTCTTCCTTTTAGCTTCAAACTTTCCCGTTATTCTTGCTTATTTTTCTTGGTAAACTTTAGATCAGCTTACTAGTTAATTTAGGGAGGTTGACTGGATTAAATTCATTGATGAATTTAGAAAAAACAAATATCTTTATAATGTTAAGTCATCATCCTTTTTAAGAATATACTTTGACTCTGTAGTTGTTCAAATTATCTTTAGTATTCCTCACTGGTATTCTAAAATTTTATTTAAATAGGTATTATATCTATGATTAAATTTATACCTAGTTATTTTATCTGAAAACTTTTTTTGTTAAGTGAGATCTTTTCTTTTCATTTCTGACTGTATGTGAAGAATGTCTCTGTTACTTTCGAATCAATCACCATACTGTATTTTCTTAGTGTTTATAATTTTGACTTACTCATCTTACGAATTTTCAGATATACAATTTTGTCACTTCCAGATGATATTCTTGCCTCCTCTTTTTAAATTTTGTATCTTCTAATTTTTTTATTTGGCTTAATAAGCAAAAGTACAAGATAATTTTAAGACACATAATAATTCAAAACGAGAAAAAAGCCATCGTGTATACTTTTACAGGTGTGGTTACTGTACTATCTTATAATTACATATTGTCATTGTAATCTTTTAAGTGTCTGTCTCCACTGTTAATTATGATCTTCCTTGAGGGTAGGAACTGTTTATTTACACTTACAGCCACAGTATTTAATTTAGTGCTTCGATAAATGTTTGTTGAAAAACTAAATGAATTTTCCATCCTAAATAGGTTAAAATAACTGTCATTTGCAAAGTGTTTGCTAATGTCAAATGGCATTAATGTCAACTAGCCCTATTTCTCTTAAAATATTTGAGATTATAGTGCATAAAGTAATGGTTTTTTTGTCAGAACATCATTTCAACTTGGTCTAGCTTTCTGTTCTGTCAGTCAAGGTCATTTCACATCTTTCTAACACCAAACACCCTCTTCCCAAGGTTGAGTGAACTTTGTTGGTCAGTTCCAGTGCCCCCGGACAACACGAGAGTTGAAGACTCCAAAACTCCAGGTGGAGGTCAGAAGTCATATAAGTACTTCTGCTTGTACACGATACATCATTTTGTAGGACATTAAGGAGGACTTAAATCCTCTGATCCCTTCTGTCTTTGGTTTCTGTCATTTCCAATGTGTTTTGCAAAAAAAAAAAAAAAAAAAGGTGGGGGAATCAAAATAAGATGTAGGATAGGGTCCACTTTGAGGTCTCAGGTATTTTTGAGGTCCAAAATATTTTCAAAATACTACAAATAGTAGCTGACTCATCTTGAACTTGAGACTCCATCCACTGATTCCGAGTCAAATGCTCTTTCAAGTAGATTATCAAATTGCCTCTACTTGAATTTTACTCCTTAGAAACTCTTTCAGCTCTCTTCTAATTTGGTGATGGCAGTTAGAGTGCCTTCTAATTTATGAGAATGTCAATATTTCCAGGAACTTTAATACACAAAAGAAAATTTGAATAATAATAAGCATAAATATCTAAGCCAGAATTTTCAGAAAAGATACAAGGGAAAAATTAATATAATAATGATGTACTAGTTTACATTTATTAAACTACCAACAAATTCTAGAGTAATAATTTCTAATGATGGAGAAATTTTTCTTAAATGCTCCTTGATGCAGCAAGGCTGTAATTTTTTGGAAACCAATTTGGTCATAGATACAAAGTGACCTGAAGGGAGATGCTCACAGTTTTTACTGTCATCCTACAAGTCAAGATTTATGTAAGGAGTTAATTCAATTGAAGAAGATAGCCATCTGAAGAAAGAGATTAATCTTATGTAAGATGTGCTCTATAATAAAAATGAGCCTAAATGTTCAATAATAGAAGAATACTTTTTAAAAAGTTGCACCAACTGAAGGTAATATTATACTGACATTAAATTATAATTATGGGGCATGCTCTAGTGGAGTAGTGGTTTGGTCTGCTTCCTCTGCCAAGAGCACAGTGCACATCCCAAGTTCCCTGGGTTCATGTTCTGGGGCCAGTGGGTGGGGTGGGGTGGTGTGGGGTACAACCAATGTGAGCTAAATAAAAATAAATTTAAAGAATGTTTCTTCCTTCTCTCTCTTCCTGCCTCCCTGCCTACTCACCATCATTCTTGCCTGCACCTTTCCTTTTCAAAAAATTATGAAGACTACATAATAATATGTGAAAAGGATGCTTTATGACACTGTTAGGTTGAGAAACTTATTTTTAAAAGTCATCATGACAGAAAGAAATCCATTTCCTCTGATTCTTTTATGTTCATTTACTAACTACATTCTTCTTTTAGTTAAAAGTGAGGAAATAGCAGAGGTCTCAAATACCCTGGGAACTTTTTCTGCTAAAACCCATTAAAATAAATATGAGTATATGTTTTCTTTCTGTCACTCTAATTTTCCATTGCCATATGCTTTGCCAATTTTTTTCTGTATTATTTTATGTGACTAGCTTCTCCAAATACACCATGTTGGATCAGGTTCACCTTTCTGTTCACCGGCCGGCATAATTGTAATAGGTTTGAATTCTAGAATGCCTAATAAAATAAAATTTTAACTAAAAAGAGGTACACGTAACCAAATAAAGATATGTGTGCATATAAACGTACATGCGTACATACATACATATACACACATAAATGGAGAGAGAACAAAAACAGAAAGAGACTAGGGAGAAACAGAAAAACATAAAATAGCTGTATTAGGGAGGTGAAATGGATACAATTAAAAGCAGTTTCCTGGGGAGAGATTTGAATGCAAGAGGTTGTAAGTGCACCTCTCAGGCTCAGTGCCTGTGGGAGAATGCAGCAGGAGTGGGTGGAAGGGAAATCTGGGCTGCAATGCGATCCCAGGAGGAGTTCTGAAGGAGGGACTCTGAAGGAGACTAACCCTGGGAAACACTTCGGGTGAAGCAGCCCTTGCCAGCCTGATGGGCGTCATTCTCTGGAGGGCGGTTGTAAGAGGAAAGCTAATGGGAAAAAAACTAGTTTCCACCACTGCAGCTGGTCTTGAGGACCCACGTGATTCTCATGGTCTCCATCTTCTGTTACCCGTGATAAGAGCTTCCACACGCTTAGTTAGCACTTTTGTTGGTTTCCTATAGGATGACCTGGACTCTTATGCCTAGGGGCCTGACTTTCTGATCACCTTGCTCTTCTCAGGCTACAGGTGCTATGAGAGTACCAAGTGAATCACCTGGGGTCCGATATCCTTCCAAGTCCCTGTTATAACAACAACCCACCTCCTCCAGATGATCAGGTCAATTACCCCTTCAGGCAAGTGACTTCTTTCCATGTCTGCTGATTTCTTGGCATGAGGAGCCTGAAGTGACCAGGCATCAGATAAAACTTGAATGGCATTCTTGCTACATACCCTGGTGGAATGTTCTCTTCCTAGTAGCCAAGATCCTTAGTCTCACAGAGACCAGAAACAGGAGCAGAAATCCTCCCAGCGGGTCTCTGGGAGTGTAGGGAAGAAAGGGCACTCCTTTTTCTACTTTTTGGTTCTTAGATCCACGTAGTCTAATTTTGGGGGACATTATGGGATACAGTGGCTGTTGATTTAGGGTATATACCGTAAACTATCACCTCCGATCCGGTCTCTCAGTTGAAGCTCAGTAAGTCATTCCATTGTTCTGTCTGTGGTGGAATATGGGATAGGACCAGTGAATTCCATGATCATATACCCACTACCATACCTTATTTGCCATAAAATGTGATCTTTTGTCGGATTCCTCTGTTGCTGGAATAAACACTCAGTAAGTCCTTGGACGATAGTGCTGTCTGGGTCTCTGTAAAGAGGAAAGGCAAGCACAGAGCTGGAATATTTGTTGACTCCACTCAAGATGAATTATTGCCCCTTCCAAGATGGAAGAAGTTCAGCAACGTCAACTTGCCACCAAATGGCTGGTTGGTCTCCTGCACGGGATGCTGTACATTAGGGACATAGAATCGGTCTCTCTTGCTGGCAGATTAGAAATCAATAGCAGCAGCAGCCATGGCGGTCTTGGTGAGTGGGAGCCCGTGCTGTTATGCCTATCCATCCCTGCCACCATAGCTACTTTGTTGTGCCAACACCGAGACATGGCAGAGGATGACTGATGTCACTGAATGAGTCATTCTGTCTACTTAGTGATTAGTATTTTCTGTCATTCAGTCAAGAGTTCTGTGTGTGAAAAGCAACTGAAAACTGAGCAACGGATCATGAGTTTTTACTGGGCAGCTGCCCGCAACCTGATGATGATTCATCTTTGACTATTTTGAGTACATTGATTGAACAATAGATTTGTTGGCTGCCAATCTATCCTGCCTATAGGATGCTCTGTTCTATTCATCATCTCTAATTTTCTGTTTGTCAGATGCCTCTTCCTACCTCTCCAACCTTAACTCACTACAACAATTGAACCTACTTTGCTTCTATTTCAGTCTCATATATATCAGGTTATCATCATCACTATTTTCAAAAAATCTACTTCCATATGCTATCTTTTACCATGAACCCCAGACTATAAAGGAGAGCCACCAGTATGTTTCTCTGGGAAGCTGATGTCCCTCTTACCAGATCCTTTTTTTATTGCTTTGGTAAATGGAGTGTCCTCTGAGCTCACATATGACAAACAGAAATCTGGTGGTGTTTCCAGCCTCACATAACAAATCTATTAAAGCATGTCCCCTTATATGAGACATAGGTTCCTTTTTCCACTGTCTGCAAGAGAAGCTCTGACATTTACTTCTCACTGAATGTGGACATTATTTTCTCCCAGTGTCTAAAGGCCATCCTAATTGCGTGTGTTGGGTTCCTTGTTGTGGTGTGATAATCTTATGTCCCAGGAAAATGCTTCCTGAACAATCAGTACTTCCTTATTCAACTTTATATTCTTCTTCCCCTTGATGCCCCATCTTCAGAAACCAATCCCTTAGAATCCAATCTCCTATTTCTGCTAGTACATATTAATCAAGTCCTGCAGCTCCTTTAGCTGCTTTTTGAATCTTTTCTACTGCTGGCAAAACTCCAGCATCCCTATCTGGATTTGTTGTAATGTAACGGGTCATATTATTGGCTATGATAGGTTATTATGGGTCTAGTGGAAAGAAGGAAAATCATGGCAAATCCTAATGGGGACATGTTTTGCCAGGCAGAGGTAAGAAGCACTAACCTTGACAAGGAGTAGGCCCTTTCCTCAGGCCGAGATGTTCCAGGAGGATATTATTAACTGAAATAACACTGCTGTATAGGAAGGTTATTAAAACTTTATTTTCAGAATCAGGTTGAAGAATGACCCCGGAGAGGTGGAGACAGTATCCTTGTCATTCATGTCTGCCTTTTGAGGTGTGGCCTCAGCGCTTCCTGGAAAAAGCTGATTGCGCATAATGGAATACATGAATCAGTCTACAATAAAAAGTGTTTAAAGCAGAGTCTGCTTCCTTTCTCATGTCCTCTGATGAAGATAAGAGGTAGAGGGGCTCAGCATCTCTAGGTTAAGTTGCATTCTACTCATGAGAAGTGCAAGGAGTAAATGCTAACATATGAATCTTACAAGGAAAGGTTGGGGTTTTTTCCTTCTTTCAAATATTTTTTGGGTGTTTGTTAAGCTGTCAGGCATTCGCTGTATTGTGTATTCATCTGAGGTAGCTAGTGTGTGTGTGTGTGTGTGTGTGTGTGTCTCTTCCTCTTTGGGTGGGTGTGTGTTGATGTTATACTAGCTCTGGGGCTACTCACTTGGAGCTTTTTCACAGCTTCTTGTTAGTTGACTTATGGTCTCTGAAGTTTTCCTTGTGCCCAAGGTTTGTGACTGATACATCTTTTCATATTATGCAGATTCAAGATATTCACTGCATCAACTCAAACATCCACATTCCACTTATCAGGGCTCCACTCTTTCCCAATTAGAGCTTGCACCTAGGTGTGGCATTGCCCCTGAGAACACCATCTCTTCTGGATTTTTTTGAGAAGTCTTATCCTGATCTTGAGTTTAATCTCCCCTCCAGCTATAGGAAATGTACCTTTCTTTGTATTTTACCAAAGAGGACCTCTGGTTTTTATGTTTAGCCTTTAATTACTGATTAATCACCCTCAACTCTTTCTGGTCTTCTCTAGAATATCTTTTACACCAGCTACCTGAGACGACTGTCCTTATTGTTGCTAATTCCCTTTTGCTTCTCATATATTGGTTCCATTGCCCCAGTCAGTACATTCCCTTCCGAAGTTATGTCACCCTGGAAAGTGTCAACAATCTCACTACTGCTCTGTGCCCAGCTTTATCCATGTTCTGCTAACCACCTCCAGTCAGGTGGGGACCCGGCTCAGCATCCTGGATACAGACGCTGCAATGGTGGTTAGTTAACATGCTGGTTTATTGCTAGGTGTTTGGATCGATGCCCAGAAGATTCCATGAGGGTTTCTGGAACTGGGATGGCCCTGCAGCTTGTTCTGACAGTGATGACACTCATCAGTCATCAGCAAGTTGGCCACCCCACTTCAACAGAGGATAATCACAAAGGACAGGGACTTAGCTAGGATATGTCCACCACCCACACTCCCAGCAACTGAAGGAAAACGGGCCCGACAGGAAGAGCTGGTTTGGGGCAGCACATTAGTGTCCACTGCAAAGATTTTAAAGTTGTTAGAGTTGTATTTTAACAGTAAAAGAAATCAATTCATTTTTATAATGCTCTGGAGAAAATGATCCTTTGTGTTCCTTTGTGTTCCTTTGTGCAGATACCTAGTGGAAATTTTCCCACCTGAAGAATGGCCTGAACCTCCCATGAAACAAATAGAAACTTGGAAGCATCTTGGTTCATGAAAATGCTGATAGCGGGTCAATTAGCCTCTCATGACTCACTTGCCCCTAATCTACCCAACGCAGACAAAAATAGGTGTGTTGGGAGTAGCCTCTAGACTGTCCCATACCACGACAAGCTGGAAAACCTGTGTAACCTGAACAAATAAATGTCAGCCTGCATGCATCTTCTTGGAGGCCGATTGCCACCAGAGAGACACAATCAGTCAAATCCCGGAAACCTTGAAAACTTATTTATGTCTTCACTGAAGCCTGAAGAAAATGTGGCAGGACATTTTATCACAATCCTTTAAAAAATTATACTTCCTAAAAATCCACAACAGCTCATTCGTTGGTTTCATTCACCCAAGCTGCTGCTTTTTGAATCTTTTCTACTGCTGGCAAAACTCCAAAAGACCCCTTCCTTTACCTTTGAATGTAGTTCTCTCGCAAGTATCTATGGAAATCCATTTTATGTATGTAAATCAATTTAGTCTTTCTCAGCTCTTTGCAATTCTTCAGCCCTCATTACCCGCAACCACATATAGAGGGCAAACATAGGCTCATTAGCAGAGAGGGTGGCGGAAAAGGCGGAATCAGCCTCTGCCACATTTGGATTGGCAAATATGTTATATTTTTTAAAACAGTATTTGATGGGGCCACAGTCCACCAGATTAGAAGCCAATAATAAAAAACGTATGAATCATCCCTTCTTTGGAGCTACCATCTCATGATTCATATGATCATCCAGTCCTGCCTTAGTATGGTTGTTCAACAAAGTTTTCACAGGGCTCTGTCTGGAATACATCTGGCTGTACTCCACTTGTCCTTCCAAAGGATCCTTGTTGGCATAGCCTGATGGCTTGGGCACTAAGTCTATGGCCCTGTAAAGCAAAAGGACCTGGGTTCAAGACCCATACCCAGGGCAGGGAACAACCCAAAACAAATAAACAAATAAGTAAAGGTGCTTCTTCCTCGTCTTCTTTCCTTAGGAAAAAAAAAATGCTCTTAAAAAAAAAAAGTACCCTCATCAACCTGACTAGTAAGAGAACGTACACATGAATGTGAGATGTATCCTTACAGATGCAAAAACAAATGCACATTATTTCAGTGAGTTCGCAGACATCTGAATAAGTTCCAATGAATCACTAATTAATTTCCTGACATAATTCTCAGTTCCTCCAAATTTTAGCTAAGCTAATAATGCACTTAAATGTCCTTGACAATGATGCTAACCACTTCTTTTTATGTTAGTAAATGAGATATCCTTATAAATTACACAAAGGATACATAAGTTATGTACTAGAGAAGCCAATATTTTTGCTCATGTATTCTTTCTTTTATTTGTCACTCATTTATTTAACAAACACTTGTTTGCTAAGCACTTCTATTTTTGAGCAATGCATTAATCCAAGCTTTAAGAATCATACCAGTTGATGGGGAGAACCAAAATGCAGATAGATAATTACAACAGTGCACAATCACAGAGGGGTCTGTAGGAGCTTCAGGGAAAAGGTACAGGGAGGGTGTCATGAGGAGGGCACCTAGTTTAGCCTGAGCATTGGGTGTGGCTGAAAGGAGTTTCAGGGAGAGCTTTTTGGAGGAGACACATAAACTGTATCTTTAGGAAATTCTTAGCACTTTCAGAAGGAAAGATGTTCACTCTAGAAGGGACAGCATTTGCAAAGACTCAGAGGCAGGAAGCATGGTGCATTGGCCAGCTCGAAACCCTTTGCTAGGGCTAGAGTGGAGTGCAGTTGTGATGTTGGACTGTCACTAACTGGGAAGCAAAAGCCAGTTCAGAGACCCTGAAATGTTGGTCTGAGGAACTTCCTGCTTACTCTCAACAGGCTGTGGAGCCTCTGAAAGGTATTAGCAAGCCATCACATAATCAGATCACAAGCAGCATGGTGACAGGTGATTCTACTCACACCACACCCAGGATGGAGGTTGCTTCTATGTCAGTTGCACATAGCATTTGAAAATAGTAATAAAGAATTGAAATGATAAAGGATATGATTTTTAAGAAATTAAAGTAAGTATTTGGGGGTGCACCCTGGTAGAGTCTAGTACACCTGGGAGCAGTTCCACATATATCCCAAGGCCTCAGGTTCGACTCCTGGTCCTGGGGGAACAACCACTGTGAACAACTAGATACAAATAAAGTACTTCCTCCTCCCCCCTCTCCCTGCCTGCCGACTCTCCTTCATTCCTGCTCAAATCCTTCCTTTAAAAAAAAAAGTGCTTAACAGCACCCTAAGCCACATACTTCTAAAAGTTGCTTTGAATGGAGTTATTGCCAGAGCCATGGGAGTAATATACAAAAGTCGCATCCCAGTTTATCTTTGTTCCAGTTTTCAGAGAAGTGCCTAATATAACCTCGAATGCCAGTGGAGATTAAAATACTATGTTAGTTTATAATTTCATATTTATTTTTACTTTCTTTTAACTCTTTCCCCAATGTTTATATTTTTTAGTTTAAGAAACATAATATAAATGAAGAAAGCATGCATAAAGCATCAAAATCATTAAAAGATGCTTTATTAATGCATATATGTGTAATATATTTTCATGGATGTAAAACCTCTTCCCCAGTAATAACTGGCGGGTCTACTTGCTTTACTTTCTAGATAAATTTGCATTCAAATGTAGGTTAATTTAAGGGAGTAGGTAATGCACATGAATGTCATTTGTTACATTATATTGCAATGCAGGGTGAAGGAATTTAAATCCAAACAATGCTGAAGTAGCAACAAGAACACAAATTGTGGTACCAGACAGATCTAGGTTCCAATCCCAATTCTGGTTGTTATCATATATGCAACATTGTGCAAAATATTTAACATCTTTAAATCTTAATTCCTTTTATGTAAAATAGAAGTAATAATATTTTTTTTTGTAAGATTGCTCTGATAAGTGAAAGCACGTGTATTCAGTACCTGGTTAGGTGTTTTAAAAGTAGTAGTTGGCATACCCTAGTGGCTCAGGCGTTAAGTCTGTGACTTGAGCATAGTTCACGTAAAGCCCAAGGACTTGGGATTTCCACCCAGGCCCAGGAGAAACAACCAACATGAACAACTAGCTAACTAACTAACAAACTAACTAAATGCTTATTCCTACTCTCTCTTCTTGTCTGCCTGCCTGCCTGCTTTCCTTCATTCCTGCCTGCTTCCTTCCTCTAAAAAAATTTAAAAAGTAGTAGTTAATAGCAGAAAAATCCCTATCAAGTTTGATTCTGAAGCTGCCTTGCTTACTAAGCCTAGATACAGCAGGCTCAGGAGAATGGGCTGTTAACGCAGGGAGGCCTAAACTAAGGCAGTTGTAGAAAGGAGAGAGAATAACTTTTAGAAATATTCAAAACTTGATTGCATGGGAGTAGGCTAACTATGAAAGCAAACAGCCCTCAATTCTATATGGTATAATATAATAAAGGTTATTTCTCCCCTTGTGCTGTCAGAACATCTGTAAGACAATTGCCTAAATGCCAAGATGAAATTAGACATGCAAGACATGCATTAGGGGAAACCCCTATGACCCATTAACAGGAGGATGCCGAGGAAGGCAAAGAGAATTTTCCCACCACACTGCAGGTCGCCATCTGTGAAGGAGAGGGACAAAGAAGGAGACTGAGTAGAAGAGTCCTGGACTTCAGTGTAATACAAGAAAGGTCAAGCCAGGCCAATGAAGAATTCATGAATCAAAGTCAACTGCTTAAAGGAATCCCATGGCTTGAAAGGAATGAGTCTGAATGCATCTCCATGCTAAGTTATTGACTTGGAGCAGCCCATGTGTTTGTTCCACAAACAGTGGGACAATAGCTGGGACCATAGTAAATCTTGTTCCCCTCGACAGGAGATCTGAATGGCATACTCTCAAGATCCCACAGCCCCACATCACAGTACAATGCAGATCAGTTCTGGGAATTAAAGAGCTCCGAGGAGTCATTCAGAGACCTGGACTTCTTACATTTATGTCTCTGCCCTCCTATAATTCCTGAAGTTCACTGCATTCCATTGGCAGATAGGGGAAGAGAAATATCGATAATGTATGAAAGATTTCCTTGAGTTTCATTTACCTGGACTTTGATCACATTAATCGTTTCAGAGGACACTGAGTAAGATGCAGTCATATGGCCCTAACAAACTGAAGGAAGACAGAAAAATATAGGCCAACTGCATACCACAGCATCCATTTACATGAGGCAGATGAGAGAGCAATGTCCCCAGTTTCTGGTTTGGCTTACTGGATAGATGGTGGTATCTTTCTTTGATATAGAAATACTGGAGGAGGGGGATGCCTTTAGAGGAAGTAGAACTATCTAGTAAGCGGCTGAACATTCAAGTCAGGGTTAGAGAAAGCCCAGATGGTGGTTGAAGCCATGAGTTGTCAAGAGACAGTCTTAGCACAAGAAAAGGCTAAGAACATAAATCTGAAGAATACCCAACTTTAAGGGACTATGTGATTGAAGATCTATTTCAACCTATTACAGTATCTTACTCTACTGCAAAGTTGGAAAACCAAAAAATGGCATTTTCTAGCTTCCTTGTGTCTAAGGTTTTCAAGGATGTGATTTAGGTTCTGCCAAGTACATGTGGATGAAGTTAGACTACAACTTCTGCGCTTCATAAATATGGGGCCAGGCAACGCAGGGAGCATCTACTTTGCTGGTGTGCAGTGTAGCAACTCTAGATCCAGGCTGATAGCTAAAGTAGTTCTTTCCTGATTCAGCAGGCACTTCCTAATTGTGGTGGAAGCAGCAATTCCCTAGCAACTTGACCCTGAATGTGGCCTTGTTCCTAGTAACTCAGCCTAGGGGCTAAGATCTTCAACTCCCCCATTGTTTCTGTAAGTCAATTAACACCCTGTAATTAACCCTCTCTTCTTAAACTAGGTGGAGTGGGGGCTCCCTTTGCACCCAAACTGTGACTGACTCAGAGAAACCTGAACCTTTGAAAGGTCAAAGAAATCACGCTAAAGTCAGGTCAGACTGCAGCTTAGAAATCGAGGAAGGAGAGGACTTTCAATAAGTGGTCAGTAATTAAATGCTGAAGAGATACTAAGACAAATACAAATGTAAAAGTCAAATAACTCTGTCAGGAGGCCACAGGTAACATTCGGCCAGAAATAACTGATAGACCCACGGGGAAAGAGGCCAAGGCAAGGGAGTTGACACACTCTGAAGCATAACTTTATTATCCCAAGTGCAGGCTTGAAAAGCTCCTTTCTGAGAAGAGACAGAAGGAGCAATCCCAGGGAAGCAGTGTGTGTTGACTTTTAAGGTGGTAGCCTTTGGTTTTGGCATGGAGGGGCTGGGGCAGAGTCCTGATCAGGCCACCTGGCTGAGCTGTTGATTTAGGGTTAGGGAGTCAACGAAGCCATATCCAGCTAGCTCTGTAAAGGGCAGGAGATGGAGTTCCCAATAAGGGCTGAACTGTTGATTGAGGGTTAAGGAGTCCATGGGCTGGAAAGTTAGGAGAGTGAGGAGGGGTGAGGATGGGGTCTTGAGTTCCGTAAACTGGAGCGGGTGTAGAACAGCATCTGATCTTGCTTCAGGCTGCAAAACTAGTTCTGATTCTCCTGCTTGGCTGGAAAGTGACAACTTTCAGTCCTTTTGTCTTACTCCCACCTATCCTTGACGAGCCTTGTGGCTAGTCAGTAATTTCAATGGAATAGCAGGGGGAGAAGCCAGAGTGCCAGAAGTTTAGGAGATTTCTACATTTTATTTGGACTCAATTAATGACATAAAACTGAGGTATTATGTGCAGGTGTTACTCTATGGCCTGAGAAGTACATGGAAGACTATTCCACGCTTCTTACTATGCCGGAAAATTCAACATAGAGGACTAGTCCCTCCAGATGGAGGGATCTGCTAGCTCTATTCAAGGAAGTTCTGGCCCCAGCTTTGTTTGTTCTGTAAAATAGTTTTCTTAACGTTCACTTTTAAAAGATAAAAAATATATTTTGGAAAATGGACACGCTAATATCTGGCTGCCTTCTACACAGGCAGAACGGTATAAGAGATAAAAGCACAGGATTTGGACTGGGCCAGACCCAGGCCTTTAGCCTTGTTTGCCACTGTATTACCTTTGTCAAGTTACCTACAGCTCACATTTTCCTTTGTAAAATAAGGATAAGATTATCACTTTCCAAGAGTGTTTGTGATGATTAATTGAGGTACGTAAGGCGTTTGCCACAGGGACTGGCAAGTAAAAAGTACTCAGGAAATGATCATTCATTTTAGAAGTCAGCAAACATACCTTTTGGAAAATAGTGACCATTAATACCCTCATCGTATGGTTGCTGGCCAAATGAGATAATGCACAATAAAGGAAAACCAGGACTTTTATTAGAATGGAAATATGACATAAGAAAATACGCCCTTAACAAGAAATTGATGAAGTTCCTTGACAACTAGATTGTGCTGTGGAGGGCCAGTGGGTGGCAGCACCAGGAAAAGGAGGAGCTGAAAATGAACTTCCACTGTTGCATAGTTTTCCCCAAGGCCATCCCTTGTTGCAATAATAGACACTCTACTATAAAGGAGCAGCTGATTAATATATACTTGCACATAATGATGGACACTTGTGTGCCTGGTAGAGTTAGGTAAGTGGAAAGGGTAAAGGGAACAGATATATGTGTTTGAAATTAGGTAAAAGATTCATATATCATGGACGTCATTGTGACTGGCTTCAATGCCAAACTTTCCTCCCCTTCCACCTCTTTCTGATCCTCTGCAGAAATCACACACCAACTCTGTGCAAAATTAGAATCTAAAATAGCTTATGTAAAAATAATCACTTTGTACAAAAAGGAAGCCCGGAAATCCCTCGGAGGTGAGCAGGAGAGTTCCTCCTACCTCCTTGCCTAGCCTAAATGCTCCTGGTCCTCCACCACCACAAAGACACAGAATTAAGTCCCCATCTCTTCAACCCCCTCACAGGAACACATCCACAAAGACACCTACTGGTGGTCAAAGGGGACCAACTGATGCCACCACCACATCCCCAAACTCCATTCATTTAACTCTATCTTTGTTTCTCTTTGAGACTAAACTTTGTCAGGACAGTGAGTTTTTCACTGTGGATGAACATATTTTTTCAATTCACTGCTATTCTATTCAATGATCATCTGTCTTCCCTGTTTCCTGTTTACTCTTTCTATGAAGTAATGAAATCAAAAGCCTGTTAGAGATCAAGCTCAGGTTGCCTTCTGCAGCTGGAGACACCCCCAGTGGTCCTAGGCTTTAGTCATTTGCCTGGTATCGGGAACAATTAGGGGTGTGGGCAGAAGGGACATGTAGGCAGAGGTAGTGTGACCAGCCCTGCCACCTGCTGAATACTTATCAATGCTGGTTGAGTCACTCTGCCAAGAGGGACAGCCCTGGAGCTAGGCCAGAAGTTTAGTAAATCCCTCCTGATTGCTAACCTCTGAGGCTTCACAACCTATAATTTCCAAAAACATACCTGCTAATTACAAATTTTCAACCTAAAAATCACTGCCCATGCCCAGGTGCTCTGAATAAGAGGCGTGTAAGCTTGTATACCAAAAGGAAACCATAAGGAGCTATTTGCCCAGCAAGGCATTCTGCAGAGCAATTCACATTCATGCATTGTACTGCCTCCCTCCATCTTCCCACAGTACCCTGTTGAAGTCCCCGCCAAGTCACCAAATTAAGATGATATTGTTGCCGTTCTTTCTTCAGGCTCTACTCAAATATTTATAAAATATACTTTAATTTGAGTCAAGTCAATCCATTGACTATATACATTTACTTTAATATCTATCCTATACCTGGCCCTGTAAGGCATGAATTAAAATATCGATACTGCCTGGAAGTTAGAGAAATAAATATCTTTGCTCTTTCACAGTGAAAACTGAGGGCAGTAGTTAAAAGCACTTTTTGATTTCCTTCATTATAGTCTTTCCAAAGATCACAGCTCATACTTTCTCCATCCTTCTTGCTTTGGGGGAAGAAGAATTGAAACATTTGTCTATGGCTTGTTCCTTCATGAGATTGGAACCTCACAGGAGACTTTATAAAGTCAAATGTTTTTTCATTTTCAGCCTCTGCATTTGCCCTAGAAATATTTTAAATCTAAACTATCCTTCTATTACTCTTAGGATACAGTTTTTCTTCTTCTTTTCATGTTGTCATCTACTCATTAATTCAACGAAAGCTTTGTGATGGACACTTTGGGCAAAGCCCCCTCTTAGACTGAAGAATAAAAGCAAATAAGGTCCTTGATTTTGAGGAATCCACTCTGTGTTTGGGGAGGACACAGTTAAGCAGGCATGTACTCATACTACCTTTCTTCTTTTCATTGTCTTACTACAAGACTAACCCCCTGTTTGTTGACCAATCCCTGTGACTCCCACAACTCTTCTTAAATAGATTATCATGAAAATCAGTGGGGGGATTCCTCTTTCCAAACGTCTAGTCCTCATCTCAGCCCTCACTCACCCCAGCCCTCCTGGCAGATGTGTCAGCTTGCATTATATTGCTCTGTATTTCACAATAGAGAGTTCTGTTCAGTTAAACTACTTAGTAGCTGTGGGGCGAGTCACATACATTCTCTGAGACTCAGTTTACCCTAAGACTCTGTGAACTGGGAGTTTAAAAAGTCTATGTATCAAAGTTACCACGAAGAGCAGATGAGATATGATATGAAGAGTTCCTATCAAGCAGTAGAGGCCAAATAAATATTAGTCTCTGTTCCTTTGATAACTCTATCCATGCCTTTTAACTTTTTGCCTGCCTGTCTTAGAATTTCTTTGCTGGGTTTACATCCTCTCTATGCCCCCTGAATTGTAGGCATTAATAGAAATTTGGGGGTTTGGAAGGAGGTTCCCTCACTAAAAATTCCAAGAAAAGTTCAAGATTTCTGTTTGGAGAGTCTCTCACGTACCATCTTCCAGATTCATCCTACCCATCCCACAACCACCCCTACCTGAAATCCCAGAGACTCTTCCCCCTACCCCCAACTATCCCTTACGAAAGTCTTGGTGAAGTTTGGCATGTGACGCACACCTGGACAATCAAAGTCTTCCATTCACTTAGGCAACCAGTGATTGATTCAGGTATGGGCAGCAGATTCCTCTCGAAATCGCTGAGACTCCAAGAGGTTTCTTCTGAGGCTGCTAGGAGTGAGGCACTTTTCCCCCCTGGGTTAGACTGTGTGAAGATATAAGGCCAGATGTAAATACAGTTCTCCTACTACCCCAGGAGCCCAAGCCCATAAGTGGAACTAAACTAGAGGAAGAAGAGCCAAAGGATTGATAAATAAAACCTGAGTCCAGGTGACATCTTCTGGGCCTCTGCATTACATCTAAAATTACTGCTGAAAGCAACATAACCTTTGGACTTCTTTGCTTACAGGAACCATTAAGTTCCCTTTTTATTTAAGCATTAATTCCTTTTTGCATTAAGCGTTCTGGTATGTTTAAAATAATAAATTTTAATTGAGAGAGAAAAATGTTAACATTAACTTCTTACTCATTCAACAAATGCTTACTAAGCAATTTCTGTATGTGAAAGACTGCTAAGAACTGGCGACACAATTGTGGGCTTGGCCCCATCTTTGTCTTCACAGAGCTCGTAGGCCAGTAAGAGACAAGTAAATACGTAATGGCAATATAATGCCGTTAGAACTGCAGAGACGGTTGCTTTTTTCTGGAAGCACAAATAGTGGACATCTAAATTGTCTTAAAAAATCATGGAAAGTTTTACATGAAAACTGAGAGTATATAGAGCCAGGCAATCACAGCCAGAGGGATAAAGTGTGCTACATGCAAGCAAGTGGCAAGCAAAGTCTCAAAAAAAAAAAAAAAATTGCACAGGACATTTGAAGACCTGTAAAATATATAATAAAGTTCTAGAGAAATTATTAAGGGTCTTGAGAGGTTAACAAAAGGTAAATCCAGAAGGACCTTATAAGTTTAAGGAGCTTGAGTGAAAATGCAAAAGGCTTTTTTCAGGGGAGTGTGTGGACCTACTGCTATATATATTAATGTCCCATCCACCTCACAGCTGTAAATGTCATCTATTCTTGGTTGACAATCTCCAAATCTATGTCTCAGTCTGTGTCCCGAGATCCACACACACAACTCCACTGGAACTTTAAACTCTTCGTCTTCCCTTCTCTGTCATTCTGCTTGAGTTCCAGAATTCAGTAATAGCATTTTCTTTCCAGTCAGGGACTCAAGAGCCTTGAGTTACCTTACTTCCATTTCCTGTATCATGCTCAAAGGTCAGCAAAAATATCAGCAATTCTGCTTTCAAAATGTCTCTTTCAGTTTCATGTGAATTTAAGGAGCTATATTGCTAATTTCCCAGAAAGCTTTCCCATAATTTTTCTGCTGATAACTGAGCTGGTACATGACCCAGGCCTGGCTACTAATGGTATCTGTGGTGGATAGATGCTCAGGTGACCCCTCATGAGTCCCATTTCTGGTGCTCATACCTCTGTATAATCCCCTGTCTTTGAGTTAGGTGGGACCTATGACTTGATTTTTAACCTACCGACGATGGTAAAAATAATGGAATTTTGTTTCCATGACTATGCTATGCTATATATTACCCATTTTGTTAGAAAACTTGCTCTAAAGATTCTTCTGCTGATTTGATGAAACAAGTGCCATGCTGGGGCAGTTCTAATGGCATTATATTGTCAGGGAACTATGGATGACCTCAGAGCTGAAGATGGCCTTCAGTCAACAGCCAGCAAGAAGCCAGGGACCTTAGTCTTACAACAACAAGAAAATTAATTCTGTCAACAACCTTGAGTGTGCTTAGAAGCAGACCTATCCCAATTTTACCTCTAGATGAAAACCTGGTACTATTCGACCTCTTGATAGCATGTTCACAAAAAGTTTCTCTTGACCTGTAGAAACTCTGAGATAAGAAAATGTGTTTTATTTTAAGACACTGAATTGGTAGAAAATTTTTGTGCAGCAATGGAAAATGAATACCGTGTCCCATTCTCATTGCATGGTAGATAAACTAGTTGCTTTTCTACTAACTATTTCCCTCTATGTACTTTCTGTTCGAGCACTGATTGTGTTTTAGACATTGGATGTCCATGTGCTTCATGGGTACCTTTCCAACCATAGTGCACACTGGGTTGATTGCTCGATGCCAGTTTTGTTTATCCCATTTTCCTCATTAATTATTGGCTGAAAAATGATGATATGACACAATTCTAAGCAATGAAACTTAAGAAGACATTCACTGGGAAGTTTTCCTTGCCCTAAATATGGATGTAAGCCAGAGACTTGCTTCTTCCTGTCCTACACATTGTTATGTGAGGAAATCATTCTTGGAAATGCAGCAGCCAACTTGCCCTTGAAGGACAAGTCAAGAAATCAACCTGGGACCTGACATCATTGATCACTGTCTTTATTACTAGAATCTGACTCAGAATTTCCTGTAAGTAAAATACATTATCCTCATAATTTAGACCTCCTTAAAATGGATATTCTACAGCATCCAGTCAAAAACACACCAGCTGAAACCTTGTAAAAGATGAACCAGAACAAAGAATGAGCACATGACTGCAGCAGGGCCCCTCCCAAGTCATTTACTGGGATCAGTGTCCCAGTTCTGGACAAAGTCCAGCAGGTGAGCCATGCTGGGAGAGGAAACAGATTCCAGACTGCTAGATGTTGTCTTTAAATAACATTTAGTGCAGCCTCTGCACAAGAAGGAATGAGACCCAACTCATGGACAGGAGAGACAGCAGGAATGAGCCCCCATACTGTCACCAAAGCTGTTTCCTGCAGGGCATCTGGTTTGGTTCTCTGAACTCACCTCATGCTCTTCCTGGCTATGTCAGCCAATAGATAAACTCTTTTGATTACCTAAATTTGTTTTGATTGTCTATCACTTAGATTGAAAGAATTCCAACTATACACTCTCTCTCTTCAGCCCTTCAGATGCCTTTAGTAATTTTTCCTAGTTTACTGCCGAGTAGTTGGTTCTCTTGCTACCCTTAATATGTTATTTCTCTGTATCTGACTATGCCATCTCCTAAAAAGCCCCAGGGTGCCTCATGAAAAACAATTTCAGACCAAGATTCACAATCTAGCCCCTGCCTACCTTTTCATTGTCTTCTTTTACAGTTTTTCTCAATTTTTTTGCTTTTCACCAGAACCCATAATAAGAAATTATATATATATACAGCATATAATATGTATAACATAGAATTATATATTTTTATATTACATATGTAATATATAATATATAAAAGAAAAGATAGCATATTGTACATAGTAAGGTTTGTTTTTTAAAACTTTAACTATATATGTGTGTGCATATATATATATATATACATATGTTGGGTCATAATGTAATATATATGTTCTATGTATTTTCTACATTATGTAATATACCATATACTATATATATTGCATAGTATATAACATATATGGTATATTTATATTTTACATCATGACCCACCATATATACACATACACATATATAACTAAAACATTTTCAAAACAATACTAAACCCTACTATGTGTAATTCACTATTTTTTTCATCTTTTTTTTTTGGAAATATTGGTTACAGCTCAAGTGTTTCTCTCCTCACAAGAATGAGAAATGCAATTGCTCTGCTGCTGTGAGATGCAACTGCTATGGCTGCAGGGGATTGGACATGTTCTATGCCATGAGGAGGACCCCAAGTATAGGATTTTCTTTCTTTCTCTCTCTCCCTTTGTCTCAGGGAGACAGGCTACAGGCAGGAAGGAAGAGAGAAGAGGAAGAAGCATTTTATTTATTTAGTGGTTTATTTCATTTGTTGCCCCCAGCCCCGGCCCTTGAACCCTGGTCCTTGGGTTTTATGTGAACTGGTGTCCCAGGCACAGGCTTAACACCTGAGCCACCAGGGTGTGCCAAATAGGACTTTCTTATGGGGCCCAAGTTTTCTACCACCCCATTTAGAAAGCCATTGAGGTTGAATCTGGGCCTTTGTCAGGAACTCTGTGACACTGATATTTCAGAAACGGATTGTGAAGAATAGGGAATGGCTCGAATCAGCTTCTCTTGCACAACTGATGTTCTAAGACCAAACAACTGCTCCTTGGCAAACTCCTACAAATTCTGGATAATAGAATTCAGAGTGGTAACACCCTGGTGTAGTAGCAGTTAGGTTAGCCACCTCTAGAGGAGTGCAGTCCACGTATCATCCTGAAGAACTGGGCTGCATACTGGGTTCAGGAGCAACAGTCAGTGTGAACAACTAAATACATAGACAAAAGCAATCTTCCTTCTCTCTCTTCCTGCTTGTCTGCCTACTCATCTTCATTCTTGCTTGCACCTTTCCTTTAAAAAAGATTTTTTTTTTTTTTTTCAGAGAGGCAATCTCTAGGAATCTACCCCTAAAGAACTAGTTTCCAAAGCAGGAGAGGACCTCAGCTCACCTCGTCTTAGTATACATCTAAACAACCTTCCATGTTCTACTCCCCAAAACTTTTTAAGGAGGTTCCAATGGAGAAACTGTGATCTTGACGAAGACTGAAACAGAAAACCAGTTTGGAAAACAGAAAATAAACACATAAAATAATCACAAGTGAAAACAAACAAGTGACTTGGTGAATTATTAGTTGAAGATGAAAATAAAACTTTTGCAAAGTATGTAAAATAAAATATAGTCAGTATTTTTAATTGGCAAAGACGGCATTTTATATATTGATATATAATTCTTGAATTCTTTATTTTCAAGATAATAATCATGAAAATATTTCTTTATACTTAAATATTTCTCCCATTTTCTTAATGGGGACAATTAGAGCTGATATTTAACATTCTCTAAATTACATCGTTATAATTAATTTAGCCTAAAATTACTGGAAAATTTGAGGTTCATATAACCACGAATAATACATGTTGTAATGTTGAAAAAATACCAAGATTCCCGTCCACCTTTGGGATGTATGTGGTGTATGCGGGCCAGAGTTTGTGGACTCAATCACTGACCACCAAGGCACACCTATTTTATAATTTAATTCAAGAGAAACCAGTGTTCTATCGAGTTGTCCAAAATATTAATACTTCTTCAATTACTTGCAATAGAATTATGTGGATGCAAAGGAAGTTTGCTACCATGTTGATGCAATAAATTCCAGTTGAAACAAGTTGAGTTACAACATATTCAGATTCATAACACTTTCAATCTTTGTTATGAACACATTCCTCCATCTTTTCTCAGCATCTTCTTCCTTTTTCCCACAGACCCTGCCAAACTCAAGCTGCCCTCTCTTTCTCAAATGTTTTTTAACTTAAAAAAATGATTATTGAAGTAATATTGGTTTATAGCATTACAGCGGTTTCAGGTGTACGTGCTACATTACTTCTCCACAATGATCTGGTTTCCATCGTCACCACGTAATTAACTCCCTTTCCCCATTTTACCTGCTCCCATTCTCTCTTTCCCTCTGGTAACCACCATTCTGCTGTCAGAATCTAAAGATTTGTTTCTGTTTTGTTTGCTGTCTTCCACATAAGAGTGAAATTATAGGCTATTAACTTTTTGAGACACTTGTAGTTTCACCTGCAATTGTGAAAAATAATGCCAAGAAATCTTATAAACCTTTTGGATAACGGGTAACAGTGGTGACATCTTCCATTACTAGAGTGCAATACCACAATTCACCCACCTTGCTCAAATCTCACCAGTTTCATTCACCCATCTGTGTATGTATGTGTACACTTACTTCTTTACAGCTTATCACAGGTGTAGGTATGATGACCACAGTCAAGACACAGAATAGCTTCATTATGGGGATTTCCTGTGCTACCTTTTTATAGCCAGAGACACCTCCTGCCATTTCCCCACCCTAACCCTTGCCACCTACTAATCTGTTCACCAGCTCTGTAATTTTGCATGTTAATGATGCTATGTATATGGAATCATTCAGTGTGTAACCTTTTAATATTGTCTTTTTTTTCACTCAGCATAATTCGGTTGGGATCCATTTAAGCTGTTGGCTATATGGATGGCTCATTCCTTTTTATTGCTGATTAGTATTCCATGATAAGACAATTTGTTTAGCCATTCCCTAGTGGAAGGACATTTGGATTGTCTGCAGTTTGAGCTATTGTGAATAAAGCTATTGTGAACCTTTGTAGAAAAATAAAATCAAACTAAACAAATACTGTTTCCAGCCCACTGAATTGACTTCAGGACCCACCAGTGGGCTGTGACATATACAATCTTACAAGTCTTCAATTACTTGGAAGTCCTCAACCTTTCTTGTTCTCAAACCACACCAGAGGCCTCGCTTTCTTCACACGTGACTTTTAAGTTCCTGTTCCTTGACTCCTGCTTAAACTATCCTGTGTTAAAATGCTCTCCCTGTAAAGCATTTGTCCAGTGAAATCCTACATAGTAGATGAGTTAGGAATATGTTTGACAATAACTCACAGGAAACTTGATTACAGTAGCTTTTAAAAATAGGAGGGATTATTTGACCCTCCCTCCTTTATCATAATAGGTATTGCTTCAAGCAAGGGTTGGCAAACTTTTTGTAAAAGATAAAGGGCCAAGAGAGTAAATAATTTTAGACTTTCTAGGCCAGAAGCAAAATGAAAGATATTACTAGGGATTTACTTAACAGTAGAGAAAACTCCTGCCCTGCCCTCTTTGCTTGGTGTGGGCCATCTTAGTGATGGACATTCCTTCTAACCAATTGTCTCTGTGGCAGATATTCTTGGAAGAAAATATTTATCACCCCAGGAAGGGCCTGACCAGGTAGATAAAAGGAAAGCAATCTCTGGTCAGTTTCATTTTTTGCCTCAGTGACATACAGGGTCCTATAAATCCTATTATACTCCTGGAGAGTCTAAGCATATCTACATGGGCAACTGGAAGGAGGCAAGGTTACTACTTGTCATTGTCAGATCTCTCAACAGCAAGCCTTAGACCAGGGATTAAAGTTCAACTATCAGGACAGTGAATTGCCTCTGGCCCCAGCACCCAGTGGTGGATGCATCTGGATCCATAAGGAAAGCTGATGGCCAAGTCTGACATGTGGGACATGTAGTGTGACCAGGAGAGACCCTTCACCAAGAAACAAAAGAATGGCATCAGGTGAAGAAGACCACCAACAACTTCAAAGGACAATGTCACCTTGGCCAATCAGGAACTGAAACCTGGTCTGCAGACTCCTCTTTCCATCCCCCTTCCTCACCGTGTGGGATTTTCCCTTAAAAACTCAGGCCACTGGCAGGGCCTCGAGTCAGCCTCCCCACTAATGGGGTCTTAGCCTCCTGGCTGACTCCAGCCTCTCTCTCTCTCTCTGCTCCCCACTAATGGGGGTCTCAGCTTCCCCTGGCTGGCTCCATCCTCTCACTCTCTCTGCTCCCCACTAATGGACCCCCAACTTGCTTACTGGCTGTGTCTCTCTGGTATGCAGAGCGACCCTGAACCCCTGGAGTCTGGACCTCCCTTGGTCAGCTCCATCCCTTTCCCCTCTGATTAAACCTCTGCTTGCTCACTCGCCTAACTCTGCCATTGGTTCTTTGAGTGACCCCAAAACCCCCTCAGTCATTAACCCCCAAACTGAAAGTCCACTACTCAGTGTCCATCATTTACCATCAGTGAAGTCCCCAATATACTGTGGTGACCAGCTGAGCCCTACACACTGGCAATGCATTGCTATCTACTCGCCTAAGTGACAAATGCTGGAAGAAGGGCAAGTAGGAGCCTATGAGAATGCCTTAGTTTGGTCCCCAGGGCTCACCATGGTAGCTACTCAATCGATGTACCCAATATATCAAACACAAATTGGGTCTGAATACTGCAGCCTGACAACCCTTGACTTGGATGAGGTAATTGCTAGTTATTGCTTGACTGTAAGCTGTCAAGACTGATAGCTTCATGATTCTCTTTATCTTTTCCTCATAGTCTCAAGATGGCCGCTTGTGCTCCAACTATAACATTTGCATTCAAGTCAGGAGAGAAGCTTTTCTAGGGTCAATTACAGAGGATTTTCTCTAAGTTGCATACGCCATAAATGGATCCATGGTTTCACTCTCAAGAAGAATTTCTCAAGATTACAGTCATATCCCAGTGGCAGCACTGGATTTACATGATCTTCACTAAGATGACCCTGAGGGGGAAAAAAAATCTCTTTTCTATTGATTCCTACTAGTCCTGGAGAAAACACCAAATGGTCTAGTTTAGGTAATATATTTATCCTTGTTGCCAGGAATTTAGGAAATTTTAACTAGCCTGGTTGGGTCCATTCCTGACCAGCAGACCAGGGGAAGTGGGGTAATGTGATTGTCAGCATTGTCATGTGGGGGAGAGTGAGTCCTAACAAAAAAGGAACCAGCAGAAGCAGATATCCATGAGAGAAGGGAGTCCATACTTTGCTGCTAGACTGAATTGAAATATCATTATAGAGTAGTTACACTCAAAGTTTTAATTGATTTTTAAATGCAACTATCCTGGCATCATTCTGAGCAGTGTGTAAAACAAATCGATAGTATTGATAGTATTTGCTTTCAGGAAATTTGCAACCTGGGATAGACAGTGGTTATTTGACTCAATATAATTCTTTTAACGACAAGTGAAAAAATATTTAACAGTATTTATCGTAGACAAAGTTGATAGATTCTGAATAACAGACTCAGAAGTAGTAATTCAACGGTGTGCTTTTGCATAAACACACTGAAGTGCAGTTTAGTTGATGTATCTATAATGGCACTGAAAGCAGTGACCAAAGTGGAATCAAATTACAAGACTATTACCTCGGAGGGTCGATTAAACCTCTTAAACCTATACAGTTTGGTGTCTTAGAATATGCATGTTGATGAGAGGTACTCCATCCTGGCTGACCTGGGGAATGTCTACAGACTATGATCATATTTCACCTTGGCACGCTCAAAGCATCTGACTAGACATATATTACCTGCAGTCTGTCTGGGATTCAGCCAAAGAGCCATTTCACAGCCAGTTATACAGGATATCCTTGATGACTCAAGACATTTGAGTTGTTTTCACTTTCCTTAGCCAAGTTTACTCTTGCACATAGGAGGCAGAGTTGAGAATTTTAAAAAATGGAGATAATTTCTGAGATAATTGTTAAATGTAATGTGGTAAAATTATCAGGTGAGGATGGTCAGAGGCTCTGGTTGTAGCAAAGCAAAGAGCATAAAGCCTTCTTAGTGTCTCCTAGGAAGTTCAATCTTACCTTTATTTGATGATTATGGAATGAAAATGCCACACCACAACATGCATCTTATTCCTGGTGGTCACTCACAGTTAAAATCTCCTAGTGATTCAACGAGGACAGACTCAAAATGACCATAGAGCCCCCCTAAAAGTTATCCTCTCCTAGTCAGTGACAATTATTAGGAAAAATAGTACAAGAATTGATTGTTTTCCTGCCATTAAATAATGCAAGCTTCTTCCATATTTCCAAGATGCCAGGAATGTGAGACTGAGGAGAGAGAATGTTGAAGGGAAAGACACCCAGAGCGAACACAAAGAGACCAGCAGTCTCCTCTGACATGTCTGGATGATATCAGGCAAGTTTCTTTCAATTTCTGGGTCTCAGTTTTCTCAACTATCAAATGATGGCGTGATTTCTAAGGTCTCTTTTAACAATATATATTTATGAATGTTTGCCGCCTATATTAAAAGCATTCTGAACTAGAATTATTTGGGCTATCCATAGAGAAGCTCACTTGAACTAGCTACAATGGAGAAAAGATATTTATTAAAAACTCTAGTATGCAAGGAACGACACATTAGCCAATTTACTTTGACTGAAAATCGAACTCTAACGCTGATCCTCCATCACATGTATTAATAGGAACACATGGAATTGGGTGTATGTAGGTGCAGGAATGGGGGTTTGAGAAGCAGGAGTGAGATTCAAACTAATGACTGACAGCCACCTAGGTGCATAACCAGCTAAACATCAGCCTGGGTATAAAGGGTTAGGAGTCAATGGTATGAGGGTGGCAGTAAGGAGTAAATCAACACCTGTAGCTCTTTTCCTTTCTGATTTTCCTCCCAAAACACAAATATTAGTACCTCAGTAAATTAACTCAGCATATAAAGGTACATAGGCTTTGACAGGAAAGTCAAGGGCAGAGATGCAGTCAGCCTGCCAGAATGTATTGGAATCACAGACTTGAATACAATTAAGATTCCAGATCTATCTCTTGTATATTCTTCTCTGAAGGACTTACACATTGTTTTCCTTCTCTCATCTGCTCAGGCTTTGTCTGACTTCCCAGTTTACATCCTGGGGATATCTTCTGAATTTACTATGGATGAACCAAATCCAAATTCTTTTTTTCTGTTTCTTTTAGAGGAAGGCAAGCAGGCAGGCAGGTAAGCAAGAAGAGAGAGGAGGAAGTATTTATTTAGTTAGTTGTTTCCCCCGGCCCTGGGTAGCAAACCCAGGTTCATGGGATTTATGAGGACTATGCCAGAGTCATAGACTTAGCTCCTGAGCCACCAGAGCATGCCCCAAATCCAAATTCATCTTGAAAAGGGTCTAATTGATAAAGCTTAAGTCATCTGTCTTTTACTGGATCATCTTGCTGTGACTTAAGTAGCAGAATCATGTTGGAAAAATAGAACTACTGAGAACCTGTAGTTGTTAAAATGTGCATGGTAGCACAGAAGTGACACTGAAAATATTTAACAGTTAGGATGGGATGAGCATCAACTATTGAGAGTGGACATCAGGCATAAAAACCAGTAAAACGGACCTAGGGTATCCTAGCCAAAAATACGTTTGGGATGGGGAAAGGAGAGGACCAGTTCCCAGAAAATGGCAAATAGCCATGAATTGGCCAGTTAATCCAAGAGCGGTTTATTAGAGTCTTAGAAAACAACAATAGTCAAATCCATCAAAAAAAAAAAAATACTAATAGTGTTTCTGGAGACCTTTTAGTAATTAGAGGAATTAAGTGTAGCCTGATTTCTATTTGACTGTAGGTAAAATTTCAATACAACAGTGGGCCTAGTGCTGCAAACAACAGAAGAAAAATATGGCACAGGATACCTTCTACCCCCTGACCCTAGGTGTTTTGCTCTGATTTGAGAAGGAAGACATAGAGGGAATTTTGAGAGGCAGATATTTAATTGCAGGGTGCATACAGTTGGTGCCCTAAGAGTCGAGAGACACCCTTGTGGGCCAGAGATGACAGGGGCTTTTGGGAGCAGAGTATGGGGTATGACTGCTAATGGGCATGGGGCTTCTTTAGAGGATAATGAAGATGTTCTGGAATTCAAAATTGGTGAAGGTTGTACAACAATGTGAATCTATTAAAATTCACTTGACTGTCTACTTCAAAATGATGAATTGCAGTATATGTATTATATCTCAATAAAAACAAAACCAGTAACAATACCACCACCACAAAAACAGCATCTGGTTAGAAATAACTTTTTTTTTTGTCTTTTTTCCTCTTTGCCTCACTGTTTACATGTGTCCTACCTGTACCTGTGCTGTCCATCTATCCACTGACAGCTACCTAATCTAGACCATCATGCACCACTTCACCACAGGGATGTGTTCTGAGAAATAAAATGTGTCAGGCAATTGGTTGTGCAAGCGCATAACCCACTAACACTTAGGTTTTATGTAAGGACCACCGCTGTATATGTGGTCCATCGTTGAACAAAGCATCGTGATATGGCTCACGACTGCAATGGCAGACTATCACGCTACCTTAGGCTCCAAATGCCTGGAAATCTCATAGATAACCTCAAGCCCAAACTGATGAAAATAAAATTGCATTTTGAACTACAACCGATTTCTGTCATGTTGATGGCTCCCCTGAGTCATCATTTAAGCCACCCATATATACATGGGTGACACACACACACACACACATATATATATGTATATATATATGACACATATAAATAAATATATGTGTCATTCTTTATGTAATTCTTCCATTCGTTTTTTAATTGAAGCCAGTTACTCTTTGTAAAGACCTGTTTGGCACTGTGCCATATGCTGGAAACAAGATGCTTATGGTTTCAGCTGTTCTGGAGGACACTTGGAATACTATGCAAGCACACAGCACAGAGACTCAACCTGCTACTCTGATTAGTCACCAAATGCTATTAATTTTGCCTTTTAAATACTTAAAAAATCTGGTATTTGTTCTTCACCTACAAGATCTTCCTTGAAGCCCTCATCGGCTCTCAGCTATATGACTGCAACTGCTTCCGAACAAATCTTGTTCCAGTTTCTCATTCCTACAAAATTGCTACTCTCAAATCCTTCTACCACACTGCTGCTAGAAAAATCTTTCAAAACCAGAACATTTCCCCATGCAATGTCTTTGTTTATAATTTTCCCCACAGCGATCATATGTTCCCATTAGAACAGGGACCCACCACTTCAGAGACTGATGGCATGACTGAGGTCTCCTTTCTTCTCCAACTCTGGTAGAGAATCAATTTGTAATTCAAATTTATTCTGAAGATATGTCCCCTTCTGAAGATATGTGTCCTTCATAATGTGAGTCCTGCTTACTTCTCTGGTCTTACTCCTTGTCATGGATCCTCCCAACTGGTTATATGGATTGTCTTTCTCCAATCCCATCACCAAATAGAAAAGAGATCCCTAAGGCAGAGAAGTTGACAGACTGAATATAACCATTTTCTCATGCTTTAGTAGCAGATGGCTAATCTAGGCCACATGAAAGGTATAAGGATCTTGCAGATATTGGACCCTGATGTCAGTTCATGGTCTCCACCAGCTTGTTTTGAAGCCCTGACCCAGCAGCGGGAATGGATGAAACTGAGTGAATGGCGAACTCCCCAAGACTGAGCACAAGATGAGGTAGGATGCTGGGCAGAGCAAGGAATGCAGGGAACAAAGGAGTATAAATGAACGAAAGAAATGGGGCAGGAGATGAGGAGACAGAAAGCAAGTCTAGCAAGGAAAGATGGCTCTTCTTGCCCTTGCTCATTCAGGGTACAGGACACAGGGTCACTGAAAATGTTGACATTAAGTCTTGGTGCTGGTTAAAGGAATTGGTGGAGTAAGAGAAGCAGCTTCTTTTGAGGATTTTTATCTGATTTGGAACATGCTCAAAGGACTGCTCTGACTTTGTTTTATATTCCATGTGGGATAATAGTGACTAACAGTTAAATATTTGGTTATGGACTATACCACGTCTTCCTTCCACACTGAGGGCTGTAAGCAAGGGTTGCACTCTTAGGTGCCCTACATACTAGCCATCGCTGTTCCCTGTAAATGTTTTGTTTCTGTGTGCCTCTGTACTTTGGTATCTGCTCTTCCCTCACCTGGAATGCTCTCCTTCCATCTTGTCAGTTTATTGGACCTCGAACTTCATGACTTACATTGGTACTTTTGATGATCCTCCCAATGCTAAAAAGCTAGGTGAGTAAGAAGCTAGGTGCTCCTCTTCTGTTTCCCATAGCATCTCTTATAACATTTTATTGTACACTACTGCCTTTGCTACATTGTTTTATAGTTATGTGCATAAATATGTCTTCTCCACCAGATGGGAAGTAAAGGGTTGTATCAAGTTGAACTCCTTTCAACTCAAAAGCCTCAGCTTTTGGCAAAGCACTCTTTTCAGTGAATGACCTACTGTAGGTCATTTTCAATAAGTATTTTCAGAATAGATGAAAGAATAACAGTATACTACAGTTTGACTAATAACCACGTGTTCCTTTGTCCCCAGATTAAATCTTATTTTGTGTTCTCACAGCATCCAATAAGGGTGCTTCTCTTCTGATCTGAACAATTTGTTGACCCCTTGTCAGAAATACAGAGGGATCAGGAGTAACTGGATTTATCTAGAGAGAGAGAGACTTAAAGCAACCAGGCCTTACCTTGTTGCAAAGTTTTCTGGATACAATGTCAATAAAACTGGATCAGCTGACACAGTTCTTTTCCAGTCCTGTTTAATAGAGAGGACAAGAGATGGTGAATGCACCATTAAAGAGGAGCATGGGAGGGAGAGAAACTGTCCAGATCTGATATTGTTGGATGGAGCCAGTTAGTCCCATTAATGGCTGTAAAAGAAGAGGTACATTGCCTAGTACACTCAGTGTCCCCTCCAAGAAACTCGGGTTCCTGGAATCTGAGTACACTGTGTCTGACCTCCTTGCCACCCACTCCCATGGTTCCAGTGATGACAGAGTGACTGACACAGCTTATGGTTGCCTCCAGCAGGTTGCCTCTTTAAACATCTATTTTGAAAAGAGAATAAAGATTCTTATTTGTTGTTATTAAGAGCTCAGAGGCATAGGGTGCTCACAAAATACCCCTTCCATCACAATTGCTATAATTAACTTCATTATATTTTTGTCCTATAATAATGTACCATTTAATTATAGTCCATTAGAATGATACTTAGATACAGAACAATAACAGTCATTTGTTATGTATTTTTATTAAGAATATTTTGAAATAGCCTGAAAATTATAAAAAAGAAAAATTAAATTCTTTCAGAATAGCAGCATCTAGAAATAACCATTATGAGTACAACTTTATCTCTTTTTTTTTTCTTGCAGAGCACATATATTTAAAAGTCAGGTCACATTGCACTCTATCCTACTCTCTTTTACTAAACCACAGAACTGTAGAATGTAATTTTTTTTTTTTAATGCCATGCAGTCTCTGTAACTATAGAAGACCGCACAGTACTTCATCTCATGCAGGGACGCTAGTTAATTTGGTCAGGCCTCAGTCATTCTATCTTACCCCAGGAAATACTTTCCTAGTAAGCATCTTGCTGACATTTCCAGAATCCAAGACTCTAATCAAAATTCCTGGGATATTCGGTAATTCTTGGAGGTTCTCAGGAACATTTAGGGAAAAAAACTCAATTAAGTTGGGTCTTCACTTCCTGGAGTGGCTCCAAGGGCCTTCCCTGGATGTCCTGAGGGACAGAAGATCCCAGACTGGTGGGAAGGATAATCAAAGAAATTCAATTTAACTGAGAGGGGAAATAAAGGAGGAGAAGAATTTTACTTTAGTTGGAATTCTCCAGGTGCTTCTTCAGTAAGCTGAATTCCTGCAACTCAGTTTACTTCAGTTCAATTCAATTTTACCTTTCAAAAAGTTGAGTGGTCTCTTTCTCTAGCACATCCTTCTGGGGATTCAGAACGACACTTACTTTTTCCTTCTTCCTCCGCTGCCCCCACCTCCATGATGGGAAAACATGCTTCATCCCAATTGTGTTTTCTTATGCTCATTGTTTTCATCCTTGGGACATTTCTAGATCATTCTGGAGTAAATGATCATGGACACCAACCTTCAGGTATATTAAGCTTTCATGTTATTTGATCCATTCCTCCAACAGTATTCCAAGCACACACTATATGTTAAGTCATATAGGAATGGCAATGAACAACAAACATACAACCTTGGCTCTCTAAGAGCTTATGGTCTAGTAGAGAAGGCAAAGAAGTAAAAATGATGACATGATGTAAAAAAGGTCAGCTCCAGATGCTATGTCTCACTAAACCAAAGGGTTACTCTTTACCAAACTCAATACTTTAAAAAAATTTTTTGTAGTAATTATTCTACACATAATAACAACTTTGTATGTATAGCTTCCTCACTCCTTAGATATATGTCAGCACACCATGCCGTCCACCAAATCACCAAGTGTTCTTTACCATTGTCCAGTGAGCGCCACCATTTGCCCCACCCATCCCATTCCCTATCACACTCAACACTTTTAACCTGGCTCAGTATCCTGGTGCCTTGGCTCATTTAAAGGTGTATAAACACGAACTAGGGAAGATTCCAGTTTATCTACTCCAGTCCTAAAATCTGGGTTGGGGAATATGCCAGTTCTATTTTGAGAGGACTTCCAGAACAGAACAGTTCTGTCCCCTTGCTAATACCTACGCAGTTAAAGCAGACTAGTAAACATCAGCTGAATTAAACTGGTCAGTTGTTGTATTGATTTTTAAAAAATCTTTAAAACCCTGAAACCAAGCCAGAATCAAACACAGGTAATTCCCTTGTTACTCATCTTATCCAAGATGGCCATTTTTTCATCTTTCCATCCTAGTCAAAGGAACAGAGAGCCAAGATAAGTCTCCTCCAGACAGATCTTTAGCTAAGAAGTATGAATAGAATTCTCCACCGAATCCCAGTGGTTCCACAGAGGATGCTGTATGCCTTTGCTCCTTGGTCTAAGTTAGTTGATAGACTGCAAAGAGCTATCAGGAGTTACATGCTTTTCTTAGCAACACACCAGTAGAGGAGGTGGCAAAATCCAGAGGTTCAAGCCTCAAATTTTCCATCCAGAGTGAATTCACCTGGTTCTCCTTCTCTGTCCTAAATCTCCCTTCAAAAACCTTCATCTTCAATCCCCCTCTCCCTTCCACCAAATCTTCCTTTAGAACACAGTCCAGAATGAATTGGATTGTACAGAGTGAAAAGTGCTTCTCAAAATTTTTGACTTTCATCTTAGAGATTCAATTCTAGTTTTCTCCATACTCAGAAGTGCTCACCCTCCTCCCTTAGGATTTAATAACTAAGAATCAGGACAAAGTGAATGGAAGAAACAAAATTGTTAAGACCTTTGAAGAGGATCATTAATTAAAAAATAATGTTTTTTAAAAGAGAGCTTTATATTTACAAATTTCTGCTGCAAAATTAGGAATGACCTTATATTTTAATACTTTTGTTTGCCATTAAATTACTAAGATGTAATTGTATACTATACTTCCTAAATGTAGAATTTGTTTGGGACCAAGTGTTAAAATTAACAATTATATTCATCGAAATGTAACTGGAATTTAAGAACTCATATTGTTTTATTAATAATAAAAAGAGTTCCTGGTAGGCCTTTTTTTGTAATTCATCCTTACTGTTTGCCGTTCTGAAACTCTTCACCTAGGAACTAGTTACCTCAGAGAGTAAGAGATCAGAGGCAAGGCCACAGAGCCTCAAACTTGTCCTGGTTTACTGAGGGTCCACGGGCAATTTCTACATCTTGTTTCTCTTGTCTGCATTTATTAATTTGTATTTTTATTAACTTAATATCAATGTTAAAAAATAAAACAAAAAAATTAAATTAAACCACTTTAGATAGAATCAAATTAACTTCTTAAGAACACTTACTATTCCATTATTAAATAAGATAACAAATCTATACAAGACTACCATTATTCTTAGTTTTATTCTTAATCTGATTTAACCACAGCTCATTAGAATCCCGTGTGAATTGGTGAAGTTGGTGTCATAGCTGCTTTCCCAGTTGGCCAGCTGGCAGGGGGTCTAAACAGAAACACCAAATGTGGATGGCTATCTAGTAATGAATAGCAATGAGTGGAGAGATTTTACATTAGAGTTAAAAATATATTCAAGTTTCTTCATATTTCTCCCATGCAATCCACTGGGATAGCACAGCTTTTCTTCAAGCAGAAAGTATTGGACTAAGGATTCTATAAGCAACCATTTGTACGAAGCCATTGTCTTTTTACCCACATTTATTAAGCCCTCATTATGTGATAAACATAATGTTGAGTCCTTAATATGCACCATTTATTAATCCTAGCAATAACTATGTGAAATGGGTCTGATCGTTATTTCCATTTTACAGATTAGTAACCTGAAGTGCAGAAAAGTTAAGTACCTTACTAAAGTCTCTAGGTGGTGGTACTGGGATTCAGATTCAGGAACCTTTGATTTCTAAACCCATACTTTTAATCATAATGCAAAGTGCCTCTCCCTTTCTCTGCCAAGATGGTGACATATTAATGGCTCTCTGTCTTTCCAAAAGATGCAAAAACCAAAAACAACCCCAACCCCAAATAAAGAAAAAAAGACTAGAGCTTTTAAACAGTTCTTTCTCTTGTATGAATTATCACAAGTTTTGTCATAGGTTTTTAAGATAAACCTGTAAAAACCACTCTACCAAGATGTTCCAAGCAAAATGGTTTAACTATATATATCACACTTCTGTTTTTCCACGATACAAGAAAACTAAGTTTCTACCCTTTGCAAACTTCACATAAAATGAATGAAGTTTGGTAATATGATGTCCTTACATGCATTCAGATCTTCAAAAGTGATACTATATAAACACACAGAAGTGACAGAAAAACAATGTCAGTGTGGTATAGACAACATAAAATGGAGCAAATGATTTCTTTACATACTGGAAGAAAAATAGCTCATTAATCTCGCATATCTATTTTTAAATCATGTCGAATATTGCCTGTGTCTGTGGTCTTCAAGAACAATCTGAGAGAGAAATGTTATCTAATAAATGTTGAGTAGGTTAGTAATTTAGCCATTCTCCTTTTTAGAAAAAAAAATGCCTCAATATACAAGATCTTCTCTGTTTCCAGGCTTTGGGGAAAACCAAAGTCAAAATGTTGTTGCCAGACATGAGTTAGATGGAAGGATGTGGACTGGATTTCCATGTACTAAAGGTCACCCGAGCTGTCCTTTATGAAAGGTCCAAAAGACTTTTATTATGAGTCAAAAATAGTAATGTCACTTCGGACTCTTTTTGCCCGTTACCAAAACATCACTCTACTGCGAAAACTGAAATGGGCTATCCATCTTGGAGTAGAAAATGGAAGCGCTAGTGTAAGATCCAACTAGTTTTGAAAGGAATGAAGGACACGAATGTCTTGAAAGGATGTTAAGGTGGTAAGTTTTATAGTATACATATTTTAATCACAATTAAACCTTTTAAAAAGATTAAGATGAGGCACTTTAGTATGTGTATTTTACCAAACACACAAAAAGCATGAAGGGTGAGAGAGCACCAGTCTTCATCTAGTGGCTCTGGACAGTGATACTTCTAAGTCATACTCCCAGCCCCACAGATAATAAGGCCTAAGACCTTTATACTTTATGATTTACTTTCATACCTGCCCCCTAGGTACCAAAGGAAAGGAACATTAACCTTTTCTTATGGTGACATTGAAAAAGCACTAAAGGACTGTGGATCTTCTTTTAAGACAAGAGAACCCTTCTCCATACTCCAGTCAGAGGAACTCTCAAGAAGAAAAAAAGCTGCAAGGAAAATAAAAATGCATTTCACAGGCTCATCAGCTCTCACTCTGGAGCTCACTTGGGTTGGACTGAGCCTGTGGCTGGCCCTTCATATTTGCACCTGTAATTCTGCTTCTCTAATGGCAGAGAGGGTAAAAAAGGGGGGGCAGAGGTCTCTTCACCTCCTCTCAATCAGCTCTGTTGTATAAGTATGAAAAAATAAATGCCAGCTAACACTGATGACATCTTTGGGGCAAAGAAGAGAGGGAGAGAGCAAAGTACTGGAGACCTACTGGGACAATTCCATCAGTATCTAGGAGTGCTGTGCGCATGATTCTGTGGGAAGAGCAGTGGTCCTGAAGACCAGACCTCTGGTCCTCACTGTTTCAAACTTGCCATTTAACTACTCAGTGTCAAAATGGCTTCATCTACGGGATTTGCGTAACCCCACTGGATAACCCACTATCTTTCATTCGTGATGTTTTGCTGAAGATAGATAAAATAATGGATTTTAAATATTTTGAAAGGTGAAAACACTCTATAAATATGAGGTATTTTCAGGCATACCACAAAAACAGCTTGGGGTCACAGAAAAGCCCAGTATCAACAGATCATAACGAGGCCCAATTTTCTCAGAGAAGTAATGGGATGAATTAAATGAACCTCTTACAAAGTAGCAGTGATGCAGGCCATGTTCCCAAGAGCTGTTTGGTTCTCTTTTTCCAGATAATGAAGACTGTTTTTAACAGCAAAGGCAATTTAGTTTGTTAACTGGTGCCACTACGTCTAAGAGTATTTTCTCATGGTAAAATATAGACAGTACGGTGGGTGAGGAGCAATCTGGGGCCGGATTTTCTTTGCCCCTACTGCCTGCAGGTATAGACGGTTGCTTTATTAGGTCAGACTAGAGTGCCGAGGATCCAGGGGTGTAGAGATGAGTTCTTAGCACGGCAGTGTAAGGTGTTGTGTGATGCTTAAGTCTTGGGAGAGTCCTTCGCGGGCCCATCTCAGGAGTGAGGCAAGTGTATTTCTGCAGGCTCCTGCCAGGTGTTATCAGCAAAATGACCTTGAATGTGCAGATGCCAATGGTGTAGGAAGACGGGGTTTGAGTTCGTTTGGGGACTGAAAACAAAGTTTGTTTTTGTTCTTTCCCCTCCTGCTAGACTTGGGAAACGGCCCCTGGGGAGGGTTTTTGAAAAGAAAAGGATGACAGTTTAGTAGCGTTTGGTCTAAACCCCGGGGGGCCTTTAGCCGCTGAAAAACGGCGGTGCGGGGGGGATCCCGGGGTGGAAGGAAGAGGCGTCAGTCAACTTCCTCGGTGGCTGCCGCAAGCACGGCGCCGGTGGGCGAGCGGGTCTACGCAGGCCGCCCGGGAGCCGGGAAGGGGCGGAGCCGCGCGGTGCCCGCCCTCGGCTGTCCCCACCTCCAGGCTGCTCCCGCTGGCTCAGCCCGCCGCGGTCACAGCCTCCTGCGGGAAGCTGGTAGCCGGGAACCCGAGCCGGGAGCGCGGGCTGGGCCGGGCCGGGCTGCGCGCTCGGGTTCAACCACCGTCCCCGCGGTGAGTCCCGGCGGGAGGCACGGAACCGGTCGGGTAGAGGACGGTCAGGACCGGGAAGTTGGGGAGCCCTGGGCGCGAGCGCGGAGGGGCGGGGATGTCGGGATCGCACCAGTGGGGAGCCCCGGAACTCTAGCCCGGAGGGCTGTCTGGATCGTAGTGTGGAGGAACCTGAACCCCGGGGTGTGGGCTTACTGTCCCGACGCTGGGGACTCCTGGAACCCGAGCCTGGAGGGCGAAGCACGGCATCTGCACCGCGAGGTTGGGGGAGCCCGAACCTGGAGGACAGGAGTCGAGACTGCGACTCCGCGGAGCTCT
Source organism: Solenodon paradoxus (assembly GCA_004363575.1). Lineage (NCBI taxonomy): Eukaryota > Metazoa > Chordata > Mammalia > Eulipotyphla > Solenodontidae > Solenodon > Solenodon paradoxus. The sequence continues at coordinate 329,429 of RJWH01001572.1, forward strand.
GGTGCTGGAGCCTTAGGGCACGGAACGAGGGTTGCCTTCGGAAATGGTCGGGGCACCCCCCGCGGGGCGACAGGACCGAACCCGCCGGGGTGTGCGGAGCAGAGGAAGCCCGAGGCGGGCTGGGCGGGAAGGGGAGCCGGAGGGAGGAGAGCCCCGGAAAGGGTTGGGCGGGGCGGGGCGTGTAGCTTCTTGGGGGAAAGATGGAGGGGGCTTTTCAACAGGAAAGCGAGATTGGGGGTGAGGGGCTGCTTGTGGGCGCCAGAGGGGAGGGCGCGTGGAATGCTGCGGCGGGGGACGCGACGAGGCCGGGGGCTTGGTGGAGTAGCGACTCCGGGAACGTGTTGACCCAGGGAACTTAGCCCACTCCCTGGAAAGGGATCAGGCTTGCAGTGGAGAGAGCAACCCCAGACCGGGGAGGGTGGGGACCCCGCACCCCGGGAACTCGGAGAGAGGTGGGACGGCGGGCAGGGGAGACTGGAGAGGGGCGCAGCTCCTGACCCGACGCTGGGGCCTCACAGCAGCCTGTGCAGTGGGGGGCCCTCAAGCACAGACCCACGAGGTGGGAAGCCTGCGGGCCTAGCCGGGCTTTGCTGATTCCCATAGTGCTGAGCTCAGAAGACTTGAAAGACTGAAAACAGTTTTTGAGTGAGATTCAAATGTGCAGGTAAGAGCTACCTCTGTGTGCCTTAGGCTTAACGCAGAATCATGTGCATGTAATTTGGAGATCCACTTGTGCGACTTGCTCCCTACGCTCCTATACTCGGTGAGAAGCCGTTTCTGAGTTAGCAGGCACACAACACAAACCGTCTACAAATGCACTGCATACCACAACCGAATAAACAGGACTAGTGTACAGTTTGGGATTGTTGGTTAGCGAAACCTCCCTTTACTGAATAGGAAGTTACCCTCAAAGAAAATGGACTGCCTTTGACTGCTCTCTTCAGATGTCCACGGTCTGTACCCATCTTTAAGCTACTGCCCCCTTGACTAGGTCACCTGGTAGGGAGACAGTCTGCTTAGAACTCTACTGGATGTGTATTCCAAGTGTGTGTAATGATAAACAAATTCATCATCTGGGTGTGGGGGTGTGTGTGTATGTTTTAATTGTCTTGGATGCCCTGCTCCCTGTAATTAGATAATGTTGACTATGACTATGTTGAATATGACTGTTAGATAATGTAGCCTATATGATTGATTATGTATGGTAGTTAATTATTGGGTTTAACAGTTAATCCAGGGTCCAGGAATACTATTAAGTTGATTTCTCCATTGGAAGATTCTGGGCTTTCTTCTGTGCTTTGGATGTAAGGTCATCTTCTGACATACATGGAGGCTTGAGCTTTCTGGGAGAACCAAGGACTATAAAGGACCAGTAGCATTTATTGGGCCCATTTTCTTTTCTTTTTGAAAGAAAAATCTCTTCAATAATGATGCGATCTAACAGGAAAGTAATTTATTGATTTTATAAGTAACATTTCAGGACAAGCCTTTTCTTCATTAAAAGGGTGTTTATGACCTTATTAAGAACCTTGGACCAACATCTGCATTATCATTATTGCAGCAGTTATCTTTATTCACTTGGCCATAAAGCTAGCTGGTTCTTCCAATTCTTCATCCAAATGTGAAAAGAAATATGACAGTATTTATACATTCAATGCATATTTTTTCCCTTCAGAAGCTTCATCTTGGCAAGCTGTGTCCTAATTCGGGTGATGCTGTCATTGCTGAGAATAATTTTGGAACTCCTGCTTTAGAGTGGCTCTAAGAGTCTACAAGACACATTAACTGAATTGCCTCCCTAATGATAAGCCTGCCTCGGTTGGGAAAAAGCCAACAGAGTGTGTGGCCAACTTTGGCTTCTGAGGCAGGGATTTGAAGTAGTAATAGGAAGAATACCCTTTAAAAGTACTGAAAGTCTTCTTGAAGTTCTGGTAGTTCCAAAAGGGCCACTCAGTAAAATGGTCGTTTGACTGTGTGAACGTCAAGTTCCCCCAAACTGAGATGGTAATTAGAGTCTGAAGAAGGGAGGCAGGCACATCCAAGGCAAATACAGATGTAACAGGAATTTGTTACAGTAACTTAAATACCGGGGTCCTCAATTCTGGAACTTGTGGGCAGGACTTCAGTGGAGACAAAATCCACAGCACTCTCAAAACTAAAGGGTCTTGTATCTCTCCCTCATATGTGTTTTTCTTATCACCTAAGTCAGTAAAAGATTTGTGTTAAGGACATGGATGCCATGTCCTGGAGATGTGCTCTAGGCGTCTTTGTTCTTTTAAAGGTATTTTGGGAGTATAGGGATGAGCAGGTTAAAAATTCTGGAAGGTCTTTTTTGATTAAACGTCTTGAAGAGGACAACCACTGGTCTTGTATTGAAAATGGTACTATCCAAGAGGGAGTCACTTTGGTTCATACATATGGTGTTTGTTTAGGAATGGAAAGTAATTCCTTTGAAATGCAACTTTCATTCAGGTGTTTATACTCTGGTATGTATGTTTAAAAACATGGTTCTGTTACCATATGTTGCACCTTATGGCCTACTGGGCTGGAGAAAGTTATCTTTTCTTTTCCCATCCCAGGAGCTCTTTACCAGGCAGTTTCTTATCATTGTCCTTTTTTTTTTTTTTTTTTTTTTTCAGAAACAAAAGATATGTTTTCACACACACACACACACACACACACACACACACACACACACAAAGGTATCCAGATAGTCACCCTGTATGTAATGAATACTTTATAGTTGAATTTTTCTGTGCAAAGACCCATACAGAATCAAGGGGAAGAGAGTGAATTTTGAACATTCGTTTTAATTTTTGCATTCTGTGGCACACAGTGTGAAAAATGAACACATCCTCTTTCTTCCATTGGTTCCCTAAATTATCTGGGGTTTTTTTGTTGTTGTTGTTATATAACATAAAACTTTATACAGTCATGACTTGAATCTAGATCTTGCTGTGATCTTAGGCAAGTTTTTCTTCATTTTTGGCCTCAGTTTTCTTACTCTAAAATGCAAATTATAATAAATTTGTCCTTTGTGGGGTTTTGATGAAGCTAAATAAATTAATACATGTCGAACACAAGTTCAGTGCTTGACATACAGGAGCTCATAGAGTCCAGCTACTTTTGTTATTTATTGATAGTTTTATATTCAAGTTTCTTTGAGCACATGTAAAATTTATCATTCCCAGATAATGATTTGCTGTGAGTTTTACAAGTGAAAACGTGAATGAAAACATCTTGTTTTTACTGTCCCAGCCTCTTAGGAATTTTAAAGAGTGAGCTTAAAAGCAACTGTAGCAAACTATTTGAGTGCAGTCCTTTTTAAAAGTGAACATTTCTATTTTGATTGTTCATTAAGTATAAGTTTGGTGAGAATCTGAAGGAAAAATGTTGAAAACTTCTATATTTTCCCCTTAATCAAATAAATTATTCTAATGAAGTACCTCTTTTTCTCTTACATGTATTGAAAAGGATAAATATTTGTTTCAGTTAAACTTGAGTTGTGCTGTGCTTTGTTTTTTAAATGTTAGGAAAGAATAACTTGTCACTAGACTCTTAACTCTGTCATAAAATACCAACATTACTTTTCAAGATTTATGAAATTGACTAAAAATATTTATTAACTAGGTATATGCAAAATGTGGGAAAACAATTTTATCTTAACAAAATGGTTAGGGGCTGCTCTGAAATAGATATTTTGCGAGACGTGCAACATTTAGTGAGTATTCTGTGTTTTAGGCAAGTATGTGCAGGAGAGAGGTACAAGGATTAGACTTTGTCCTTAAATTCACATAGTATGCTCTCTTAGGAGTACACATCAGCGAAAGTTTTTTCTCCTAATGGTTTATGGGACTAAGGATTAATTAGCTGTCACTACATGCTCTTTTCCCTCAGTTTCTTGGAGAATGCTTAGTGTATAGTTCTCTCAATAGAATTCATATTTTTGAGGTGGATTAACTCAGGATCAGATCCCACTATGTACTCAGATGTCAGGAAAGGAGATAATGGCTATACAACACTTGATGAATTATATATACATATACACACATATGTGTATATGTGTGACACATGTATATTGTGATATGCACATGTATTTATATATGTGATATACACATGTATATACATGTGTGTGATATATATATATATCTCTAAGATAGGGTGGTATAGCTATTATAGGGTACTTTCCTGGAGGTTTCTGATTATCAACTCCATGGTGGTATTTGGCTCTTGCTGTGCTGTCTCTCTTCTGAGTAGTGGTTAATAAACATAGAAAATACAGGCATGCCCTGGTGGAGATGTGGTTGGATTCAGTCCACATGTATTCCAAGGCCCAGGTTCGTGCCCCACATCCAGTGAGAGTGGCCGAGATGAACAACTAAATAAAATAAAAGTGTTTCTTTTTCCTCTTTCTGCCTGCTTCCCTGCCTACTTTCCTTCATTCCTGCCTGCACCTTTCCTTTTGAAAAACAAACAAACAAACAAACAAAACCTATTGGAAGCAGTATAAACAGTATAGAACAGTACTTCTTAACTTGGGGGGCGAGGTGCGCATTTTGCCCTCCTACATTTGGCGGTATCTGGAGACATTTTGATTGTTTTAAGTGACCGGTGGGTAAATGGGGGGATTGCTACTGCCATCGAAGGAGTAGAGGCCAGAGGTACTGCTAACTATCCAATAATACACAGGACATCCCCTCGCAAATGGCACCAATGTCAGTAGTGCTGAGAAATCCTAGACTAAAGCATGGATTCTGGAGTGAGAGTCAATTATCTCAGCATCCTGGTGTCATCAGTATTGACTTCACCACGCTTGGTGGGTTTCTTAAACCTGAGAATCTAGAAAATGTGCATCTGAAGAGACACCATACACTTAGAAGAGATAGTATATATAAAATGCTTAGCACGTGGAAGGTGCCTTGTGGATGGTATTGTTTGAATTAGTGTATCCAAGGATTAAGCTTCAAACACATATGACTTTGGTTTTTCAACCCACTGTGCTCACAGCCCCGGTCTCTTGAACCTGTCCGTTAGACCGAGAGTCGAGCAGGGACATGGATTACGGCCTCCAGTGTCCATGTTTCTTCCTGTATGCTCACCCAGGTTCTGCTGAGAAGCTAAATGTGGGCTGCAGATTCCTCCAACCAAGTGAACAGCATGGTCCCCTGGGATTTCTTGTTTGTGTAGAGAAAAGATGAACTTGAGGTTGAAGGAGCTATGTTTGGGCTAACGTCGGCCCAGGTCAGGACACCCCATCCTACTGAGCTTATCTCTGGTTTCCAGTCCGTGCAAGGTCAGGGTTTCCTCTGTGCCTGAGCAGGCAATGAGGCCTGGCAGTTTCCTCTTTTCCTTAGCCCCTCTGACTCAAGGAAAAAGTGCTTGTAGGGGTCCCCTTACCATTAACAAAATACTCCAAATCCATTCCTGGTTTTGATCTGCATGGGGTTACCCAGCCATCTGGAAGGAGAAAGGCCTCCCATAAAGCCCAGTCTCCACTTTGATCTTCATTCCTTTCTAAGGAGCCACAAGAGTGAGTAATGCACTCACAGGAACCAGGGAGTTTCAGCAGGGTGGGGGCGGGGCAACATTCCGGGGCAGAATGTTTAGCAGATGGGAATGTAAATAACAGTGGTTTTTTCAACTTTGAGCCGGAAACCATTGGTTCTGCAGTTCTCAGTCTTGTCTGTACAATAAAATCACGAGGAATGGTGTAAGAATGCTGATGACGGTCCCATTCCCAAACCATTGATTCAGAATATCTGTTGGTAGGTCATGGGCTTCAGATGTCTTAAATACTCCTGAAATGATTCTAATGTCCAGTGAGTGTGGAGGGTCAGGACTATGCCTTGTGAAGTTAATGACCTGTGTTTAAAAAAAGGTTGGGGGGGGGGGGGGGGAGAGAGAGAGAGAGAGAGAGAGAATTTAAAAGGAATTCAAATGTCCAAGTGATATGAGTAACATTTTGATAAGCTTTTGTTTCAGTGATGACTGTATGCCTTCTTGCAATGTAAAGTGTTTTTCTAATGGATTACTATCAAAAAGTTTGAAAAGCATTACTTTAGAGCTTTCAAGGTATTTTATATTGATAAATTCACCTCTTTCAATATTTCTGTGTTTGCATCAGTTATCAAAGGGCTCTTTCATGCCTTGTCAAATATGACTTTTTGTTCTGTGAGATATGAAGCCTGGATAGTGTGGATTCTTTTGTTTCATTGTTGTATTTTTTTGTTTTGTTTTCTGGCGTGGGAGAAGGTTAACGGAAAAAAAAAAAAAAAAATGTCCAAGGTCACAATATGAATATGGTTAAAAAATAAAGGGACTCAAACTCAGGGCTTCTGATGATTGTTATAGGGCTCTGTCTGCCACATTCTTCTGTCTCCTCTGATTAGCCGACCCTATAAATTAAAACCACATCTGGAGCACGAGCCGTGCTGCACCTTCAGCATTGTAGAAATAATAACTATTGGCTGAGCATGTGCTAGTTTCAAGACATGTATGTACCTGACCTTAGTTAATTCTCAGAACTACCCTATGAGATTGGTGTTTTTATTAGCTTCATTTCACAGAGGAGGAAACCAAGATACGGAGAGGTTGTGACTTCCCCAAGGAGCAGAGCCAGGTTCTTATCAGCAAGCCCAAATTCTTTCTTTGTGCTCCCTGTTGTCCCAGAACTAGTTTGTTGGTATTTCTCTAGCTTCTTGACTCCAGTCTCCAAGGGCAGTTTACTTAGCAGGGAAATGGCCCTGTCTCAGCTTGGGCTTCCATAACAAAATACCACAGACTGGGTGGCTTAGACAACTGAAATTTATTTCTCATCATTCTGGAAACAAGGAAGACCAAGGTTCCAAAAAATCCAGGGGCCTCTTCTGGTTTGCAGCTGACCACCTTCTTGCTGTGTCCTGACATGGAGGAAAGAGTCGGGGAGGGACTCTAGAGAGCAAGGGTATGTGTTCTCTTTGCTTGGAAGTGTGCTTCAAGGCAACCCACCTAATGATTTCGTGCAAAGTTAACTACTTCCAGACACCATCACACTGGGGGTTAGGGCTTCACCATACGAAAATGGGAGTGACACATTCAGATTGTCACATGCTAGCACTTGTTTCTCCCACTCAGCTTTGCTTGTGTGTATGTGACTTCAACCCCTCACTTTACCATCTCCCCCAGTGATTAATGTAGGAAAGTCCTTTCTACCATAAAGACCTACTTTGTGGAACTATGTCCAGGCTGTCTGTGTTACTTTCATGCCATGAATTGCTGAAATTTATGGGTGACTTGGGTAGTCCAGATTGATAAGAAACCTGAACACTATCCCTTGTGGTATGAAATCTTGATGGATTTCTCAGTGATCAGGAACCAAAGTCTGTCTTGTTTGTTTGTTCGTTCATTTGTTCATTCATTCATTCATCCAATATTAAGAGCCAAAGTCTATGCAAAATATTGGGGATAGAATGTTGAGCAAAAACACATCCCCTGCCCTTTGGGAAGTAACAGTGTGGAGGTTAAGCATTAGAAATGGCACTCTGTTGCATAGATAGGTGGGGGATGTATTTATCATGACTTTCTTATGCCTGTGCCTAAGAATCAGGCCGAATCACCAGACAAGAGCAAAGCTCAGTGTAATTGATGATGCCAGATGGTTTTTAGTGTGAAAGAATTAGACTTCTGATTATCCCATGTGACGTTCAGAAACCACAGTTCCCCAAAGGTGGGAAGCCACTCTGCTATAAGTCAACTGAATGAGCAGGTTGATGTAGCCTGTGTGTCTTTGGGACGGTACAAACTTTCAGGTCATCTGGATAGCTAATACACCCTCCCTCTTTTCCTATGTGAGTCATCAATACTCTTATCAAAACAGTATTTGTGGAATGAATACTAATGATTATAATGAATGTTCATTTTGAGGTTTTAGCAAGATACTCCTAGAGAAGAACCAAAGCTGACTCACGTCCTTTTCCAGGCTGAGATGGTTCCTGATGCTAACCAATGCCCCACTTGTTAGGACTGTAAGCATTTGAAGCAGATCTGAGCAACGGTTATCGATTTAAGAAGTTGAGTTTTTTTAATTTTGTTTGTTTTGGGGAGGAGGGGTTTGTTTTCTGTCTTGAGACACAGCCCACATAAGGGGCAATGACATTTATCCTCCCAGGGTAATGTAGTCCAAGATTAAGAAAAGCAAAGGAGAAAAGAAATTCTCTGTTCTTCAGAAATAATGTGTTGCTTTTCATTAGCAGCTTGAGACTGTATTTGTCTTATCTTTAGCACCTGCTCTTTTGAGTCTTAAGAGAATACCCAAGAGGTTAAGATAAGTTTACAGTCAGGAAACTGAAGGAGGGCTGCACTTATCCAAACTAGTTCAAGAAGGAATTCAAATATACATACTCTGCTGAATATTGCCTGTAGGTCAGATTTTTGTGAGAAATGAAACTTTGTTCATGCAGACTATCTTCTCATTTTCTTTTTAGACTCATTCTAAAGAGAAATGGGAAGGTTATGTAGGTTATAGAAGAAAACGGAGGAGAGTGTAAAATCAGTGTTGGAGTCTAATGACTTTTTCAATTAGAACATTTCTATTTTCCATGACGTATTTAACTCTGTCCAAAGAATTCATTCCAGGAGTCTCATCTTAGTTTCTCTATTCCTGCACTTAAGATAAAGGCATGAATGTGGTTCTCCTGATTTGCCAAGACCCTGAGCATTTTCCAAAGTGGAATTAGTCAGTTTCATGTATGGGCTGTGACAGGATGGGAACTGGCTGCAGTGCAAGAAATAGTCTCTAGACAGACAGGTTCAGGTAAAGCCCTGAGAATGTCATTGAAACTGGGTGGCAGTTCAGGAAGGCTGAAGCTGATTCGTTAAACCTCCACTTGGTGAAGAGGATTGGGTTAATTCATGAAGTGCTTTAGATATTTCTTGGATTGCTTGACCTTTTTACCCTGAATGATGACTTATTTATGACTGACATCTCAAAAGCAATGCTACCTTCTCAGTTACTAGTGTCAATTCATAGTGTCCCTGACAATTTTCTCTCCCCTCTGGGATGCTGATATTTTACATGTTTACTGCTAGAGAGTATTCTGAGAGAGAAGTACTTGGAAGTGGGAGAAAAAGGAAATAAATGTTCTTGGGAAGTAAGTAGGCTTACATCAGAACAGCAGAGGTAGAATTTGGACAATTCATTGTACAGAAAATTTTAAAACCACTTAGTAAGTGCCTAACACTGTTATATACTTTGAGGAATTCAGGAGAAGCATAAAGTACGGCTTTTGTGCTTAAGGATCCATTCGGTGCATCATGTTTTTCTCACATGAAAGAGAAAACTTTAGACTTATGATAGTTGTGTGCTGGGGTGAACATAGGTAGGGACAGCACTGCTCACTTTAGAAAAGGGTAAAGTTAGTGTGAGCTCTTATAGTCAGAGTGTGGTTCAGGGGAAACAATCTTTGTGAGATCTTGAAGGAGGGGTAGCATATATAATCAGAGGAGGGCATTCTGCTGAGAGACATAGCTTAAGCCATAACAGCACAGAGGCAAAAATCAGAATCTGTGCATCAGTTTGTGTGCATGTGAGGCCCCAAGGAAACCACTTCATTCTGCTTCATTTTCTTCACAGCTCGTGATACCACTTCACACAGTACGTGTTTTCTTGTGTGTGCGCAGGCTTCTGTACTGGGTCACAGAGGTCAGCTACGTAAGGAATACAAAGGGAAGGACATCAGCTCTATCTTCCTTTTTGCATTTGGGTATTTGGAGAAAGGAAAAAGAAATAATTCATTAAGAAGTATTTTTTCAAGGGTCTACTGCATGTTTGGCTTAGTGTAGGTGTTCGAGATATAGAAAGACCAACATCCTTCCTGTGATGAAACATTTTTCTCTCGGATGGGGAGACAGACAAAAAAGTAAATCAGGAAATAATTCTGGGTAGTGCAAAATGTTATGCAGAAAATAAATCATTAGGATAAGGGAAGAGAGAGAGTGCTGGGTTTAGGTAAAGCTAAGATAAAGCTTTTGGACAAGCATTAAACTTCCCTTGCTTACCAGTGGAATACTACTAAAGTCTTTGCTAGTGGAGATCTGGCTGCATTATTGACACTCATCTCACCCGTTGACTCTCCTAATAATATATATACAATGAACATTGAGCAAATGTTTCCTAATAGTAATAAAAATGGCCTTGCTAGGCTTGAATTGGACCACATTTTTCTCCTGACTTTTTATAATTCTTTTTATTGAAAAGATATTATTGGGGCACTTGCTGGTAGCCTAGCTGCCTCCAGCTGGTGCAATCCACATACATCCCAAGGACTGGGGTTTGTGTCCTGGGGCCAGGGGGAACAACCAAGATGAACAACTAAATAAAATAAATAATAAATGCTTCTTTCTCCTCTCCCTTTCTGCCTGCCTGTCTATTTGCCTGCATTTCTGCCTGAACCTATTCTCTTAAAAAAAAAAAAAAAGTTACCATAGAACATTTACAGAAGAGAGAGAATCAGATAAGACAGGAAATGTAGGTGTTGATGATAGTACAGTTATCTATGCATCAGCTCTGTGGAAAAGACTTTGAATGCAACTGCATCTAAACTTTTATCACCTGAAAGAGTAATAAAATGTTCTACTGTTTATAATTATGTGACCATGCTATGCCTCATGACCTGGAGAACCCCTGGATCAAATATTATCCAAATTCCAAAGGAGATAATAATAATACATCGTGCCAACATAAAGACTTGGAGAGACATAAAATAGCTAGTATGTATTAAGCAATTATTATGTGCCAGGTGATGCACCTCATTTACATTGTCTCTAATCCCTTAAATAATCTTTGAAGAAAGATATTGTGCCATTTTATAAGTGAGAAAAATAGAGGTAAAGCCCCAAGCCACTGGAGTTAGTGTCAGAACTGGTTTGGCAGATTTCCTTTTTGGTAGAGGAATGGGCAGATGAGTTTGGGTTTAATTAAGGGCTCCCTTAGAATACAGATCTAGCCTGGAATTGGTCCAGGGTGGGGTTTCCTGCCCAATTTATCACTGTAGCTAAACCATTCCAAAGGCTGAATTTCTGGAACTTACTGAATTTATATGGTTCCCTGAACCTACTGGTGACAGGGAGCAAGGGTGGGGGTTATGGAGGTATATATTGAGAATTTTTTCATTACTTTATATGCATACATATATGTGTTGTCAAACAGCAGCACTGGCCATCAAAACTCAGGAGTGCTGGGCTTTCAGCTGGGGTAATTTCAGCTCATTTTGGAGCCATCTGCTAGCCAGTCAAAGCTGACTCAAAGCTCAGACTTGTGATTATTGTGTATCTGACTAAAAGTAATGAATATTTAATGAATGTGGTTGATTTAGAAAACTTTTAAAGCATAAGAAAACAATAATTTAAAAGAGGTTTGATGGTGAATAGATTGGGCAGTCATGGATGGCCTAGAGTGAAGTTCTTAGTGTCCTTCCCCATCCCCACCCCACCACTTTGCTGACCCCAGAACTCACCCATGTCTCCAGAGAGGCAGGCTGAGATCACAGATCCTCTTTCACTCAGAAAGCATATCTACACTGTTGATCTATAATAGATCACTTATTGAGTGCATGTCAAATGTTAGCCATTTTACATGTATTATTTGCTCTCTTTCTTAAACTTCCTATTAGAAAACAAGACAGAGGTAGACAGAATGAGTAATAAAACTGTGTGTGCCCATCACCTAACTTCAATAATTACCAACTCATGGCCAACTTCTTTTATATATACTTTACCTCCAGATGATTTTAAAGCCAATCCCAGACATCGTATCATGATCTGTGAGCATTTCAGAATGTATTTCTAAAAGATAAGGATTTTTTGACGTCACAGTAATCCTATTAGGTAGCAGTATATCCTTATTCTATAGATAAAGATAATGAGACACAGGAGGTTAAATTACTAATTTGCCCAAGGTCAACCAACCTGTAAGTGGCAGAGTCAGACTCAAACCCCAGTTGCCCAACTCTAGGACCTATTAACCTTGCTTTATGATTTTCACTCACCCCTCTGCTTTAGCTAATCCTGCACAATGGAATTAGATCCTGGGAGTAGAAGAATGGACTTCCAGGGATGTGATTCTTGATTTCTGTGAATTCAACCACCTAAACATTGATGCAAATGGGTCCTTTTAAGTACATAAGGAGAAAATGACTGAGTAAAGCTTGGAATTGTCTTCTCCAGGAATGAAAGGACCAGCCTACGTATTAGTGGGTTCTATCTGGGCAGCAGAACTGATAAAGTATTTATACCATTATTGTGATCGCATTTGAAGTGTGTAGAAAGCCAGTGAAAAAAGCTTGACAGCTGACTCTCAATGGCCTATGGCTACCAAGGAAAGTAAAAGGTTTCTTTTAAAATGCATTTTCCTTTGGTTTTCTTCTCTTGGCAAAAGAAATCAGTCTTCCCACTGAGTCTTTGCAGCTTGTTTCTAGCACAGCTAATTGTGTTTATTTGTCTCCAGAATCACATGCTTGCCTCCTCTCCCTTGCCTTTTCTTAAGGTCTCTTGCCTGCTGTGTACTACGTTACTGCCAAAAATGCTCTCCTCACTTGGGAACCAGTTGGCTGACAACACATATAGATGTCGGGAGGCCAACTCTTGGCTCTCCAGAGGTATGACCTGGCTTCTGGTGGCCATGCCCACTTCAGGAGAGATGGAGAGAGGTTATTAAAGCTAGTGTAGGGACTTGGGGAAAATTCACCCAACCCTCTGAGTTTCTTCTAAGACTCCTCAAGCAAGCAAAATAGCATCAGGCATGATTAGTAGGAGAAAAAGACCGGATTAAATTACATACATATGGAGAATGTACATGGTTGTGATCTTCAAATAAATGGAACAAACCAAAGGCTTATATCCTATGCTGAGTGAGGTGTGAGAACGAGAACCTGGGGAATCGAGGAGAGACGAGGGGGTCCTCACGTGAGGGGATGACTTTGTATGACAAAACCCTACCTCTAGATGTTTGTCCTGTCTTGAGTTAGGTTACTCTGACACATGGTTGTTTCTAGAGATGACTCCACTCCTAAATATCGATGGTAAGAGTAACAAAACTAGCAAGGTATCAATTAACCATTAGCTCCAAGGTGACCTACTGGAGAAATCCTGCTCTGGGCCTCTTGGACATCTTGGAGAAGGTCTATGTGAATGTTTTCGAGGGCAGACTGATCCTACACTGGCTATGAAAAACCCTTTTTTTTGGTCTTGTGTGCACCCACTTGGCCCAGGAGTGTTAAGAGCAAAACAGAAAGCAAATGAATACTACTGGATGATTGGTCAAGAGAGCTTTGCTAGTTCAAGTTCAAGAAACTGGTTCTCTGTTTTTCTTACCAAAACAAGCATTACATTGTTTTTTAAAGGCAAAGTGCAGGCAGGAGTGAAGTGAGTAGGCAGGCAGGAAGAGAGGATGAGGAAGAAGCATTTTATTTTGTTTTTATTTAGTTGTTCACAACCTATACCCTGACACCCAGGACAAGGAGTGAACCTGGGTCCTTGGGATGTATGTGGACTACACTCCTTTGAAGGCAGGTGACCAAACGGCTAGCTCACCAGGGCACAGCACCATGTTACATTAATTTTTCTGCTTAATATTTTCCTTTGTCTTTGGGACACCCCTGACATTTGCGTGATTCTCAAACCTGTTTCCTTTCCTTTCCTTCCCCCTTCCTCCTGCAGTCCCATCACAGAAGCCCTAAAACTGCTGGAGACCTACCTGGCTCCTTCTTAACCTTCTTGCTCATGGAATAATCAAAGGTGGTTACTTGTCAGGGTGCAGTTAAGGAAAAGCCTAGAAATTCCACCATTGACTCTCTCTGGGACATGCCAGTGAGGATGTCAGCCTGTGTCTTTTTCAGCGAACATGTTTTTTCTTTAATCGTTGGTCGTTGCAAATATTTTGAGATAATTTATGATTACTGTAAGACCTACTTTTTAAAAAAGTCAAATGGGGAAAGCAGTGGACTACAAGTTGCCTGGCTCTCTCCAGTGGAGTCCCTTCAGGGATGGCAAATACATGACTCTGTGCCAGGTCTCCCTCCTGAATCTGGTCTCCCTCAGGAGCCAGCGGCAGACATAAATTGCTCATAGCACCTTCCCTCGGCCCAGGCCTGGGATGCCTGTCGCTAGAGGACTTGAGGAAGCCATTACCAACAGGGTTGGTAATCTATTTGCCATTTCCCCAAGTCAGTAGTCTGTAAAGTCCACTGGCACCAAAATCCTTGCAGCTATTTTGTCAGTGGTTACTTTAGGTCACTAACAGCTGGAAGCAGATCAGAGGGAAGGGAAATGTACCACCCAAGTATGAGAAACCCTTTCTGGAAAGCAGATGACAAGGGAAAATGTTTTAAACATGGGTGGCTCATAGAAGGTTGGAGGTAGTCATGTTCTTCAACCCATAGTAGGTTTACAGATTGGGTTTGTAGATTGGTTGGTTAGTGAGTAAGACGATGGTTTTTGTTTTTGTGGGGTTTTTTTGCTTTATTTTTCTTGTGGGTGAAACTAATGTTCCAGGGGAATATCATGGAAATGGAAACCCAGAACTTGTCCTTAAGGAGTTCCTAATCTGGTCTAGCAGTTGTGTTAAGCTGAATTCAGACTCAGTTTAGTTTAATGAGAATGTGAAGGCAAGAAATGTATTGCCTAGTTATAATTAACTTAGCTGAGAAGCTGCCCTCAAACAGTTCTATTTACTTTTGAAGAAATTCGGAGGTTATTAAGATGTCTAAAAAGGAACAGGACTTCTTTGACAGATGTTGGAAGTAATGATTCTATTATGGATAATGTGTTGTTGGGCTGTAGGAATGCTTGGGCCAGTATATAGATATCAGAAATCATTACCATCTGATAAGCTGTAAAGGCTGCTTCAAGCCTGGCTGTCTCCAGGAAGATTGACAGGATGCCAGGCTGCTGTGTAGGTGGTTACGATCAGGCTCTGTGTACATGAGTGTGGTTTTCCCTTGTTTTAATCAACGATACATTATTTTGCGAGAAAATGCCATACGAAGGCTCATTTTGGAATACTCTGCCTTCACAGTAAAGACCAGCAGAGATACCTTTCCATTTCAGATATTGGGGAGTGGGGTGTCTGTGCATTAGGTGGATCTCATGGGTCAAATGAAACATTAGATTGGCCAAGTATTTTAAAGGTCGTTTTTTTAAATCAAGTTTGAGTCAGAGCTCTCCTCTTCCTACATTTGTTTGGCAATGCTTATATAAAAGTAATACTTTATCTGAAATTTTTTATTATTATTCTTATCTCCATCTTTTTGGATATCATTATAAATGATTCCCAAAAATCATTGTTTGGTGTTATTTGGGAATGTATGAAGTAACTGAATTCTCTGGATGACTGGCTGGGATGCTAAAGTAGTGAGATGGGGAATAATAGTAACTTTTCAGAAGATACTAGTCCTTTGTGGAAAGGAGCACTGGGGCCATGGAAATGAAACTGCAAGTATTGACCTTGAATTTCTGGTAACAATAAGTGCTTGTCTCTTCTCAAGACCATATGATCTGTGTAACTTGCCAGAATAGCTTCTGGCTGGTACTGCATCTTTTGTTTTTTAAAGGCACCCTGGGGACTTTAAAATCATCTTATTTTGAAACATCTTATTTGAATATTGATGGTAAACTACTTAAAGTTGGTTATTAGACACTGGGTAAGCTTAAAACTTGGAAGTAGCACTTTCTGTATTGAAGTTGTCTTCTCTTAAACTTGTAATTACATTATTTTTTCCCCAACATTAACTGTGAAATCTCAAGTTGGCTTTTATTATTCTGAATTTATAGATGGTGTTACTGGTGCCACAGCATTGTAGTTTATTTTTAAGTGTATGATTCATTGAATTTGATGAGAGTAGGAGTTGGTCCTTCTACCTTCCAACTCATTTCGCCTCCAAGACCAACACAACCTTAAACAAGAAAAAGGTATCTACTTACATCGGTATTTATAATGGATATGCCCTGTTGATATTAATAACAGTGTATTTGCTATAATCTATAGCTTAATAAAGTTTCAATTAAACTAGTTTTGACTGACATAGTCCACTTTGAAGAAATAACATCAAAACACATGAAAATAAAGTCCTATTTGATCTTTTGTTTAAGAGCAACTTCCCAATAAAGTCCTAGGCTCCCACAGACACTGTCCAATCTTCTTGATCATTTGTACCTTTATTATTCAAGCTACATAATGATCACTGTTGTCCAGAAGGAAATACAGGATCTAGACAGCCCTGAATTCTCAAAATTATATTCACTTACACATTTAGGAAAGTAAATGAATCTGTTTTAGAGTGACTTTCCATAAATGAGGTTGAAACAGCAAAGTATAGTTCAGGGCATGGCCCCTGGAGCAAGACTAGCTGGGTATGGATTCCACCTCTACTAGATCCTTGTGGGTGGCTTTGGGCCTGCCTTCTCATCTGTACTCCATTTCATAGAGTTATGAGGAGTAAATGTATTAATGACATGAAAAGAACTGTGCCCAGCATAGAACAAGTGCTCAATACTTGTAAGTCATTGTAACTATTACTGGTAACTGGATGAAAAGAACTACCAGGTTAATATGAGTGAAAAATATACCTCTGACTTCTGATCTAGGAGCAGAGAGGGAAATTTCCTCACTCCTCTGTGTTCTTAGGCTGGTCGAGCAAAAAAAAAAAAAAGACCATCTGATAAATTAGGAGAAAGAGACAAATTTAATTACATACATATGGAGAATTTGCGTGGCTATATATGCTAGAGTGAATGGGATAAACCAAGGGTTTATGTCATGAGATAAGGAATGAGATAGAGGCTGGGGTGACAAGGAAAGAGGAGGGGGTCTCACACGACAAAACAATGACTTCATAGGACAAACTCTGCCTCTACATGCTTGTCATGCCTTAGAATGGGTTTCTGTGGTAAAGGCTGTTTCTAAAAATGCCTCCATATCAAATATCTGAGGTAAGAGTAACAGCTTCTCTTGAGGCCATAGGGCCGCTATTAAATCTTGACTCCACATACCAAGGCGGCATTTATTAGAAAAAGGTGGCTCTGGACATCTTCGAAAAGGCCTACCTAAACAATCCTACACTGACTAGAGCCCCTGGGTACTGCTATTTACTGAGATAGGAACCAGGAACATGGGACAGAAGCAGGTTTAGTAGAAGAAGCTCAGTTCTCCTTGGCTGTGTTCATTTTGAGATATCTTTGTTACACTGAGCAGAGATATCAAATGACCAATGGCTAGTGCCCTATTCTAGATAATCACTAAGTTTTCTGTGTACTACAGACTCTCTCTCTGGCTTTCCTATGGATTTCTTGTGAGCGCCCAAAAAACAAACAACCCCCCCTACCCCTATTAGATTTCAGGTGCTTTAAAGTTTTTATCTGAGTAGTGTTGAACATAATGATGGCACATAGTAGGTACTCAGACAATATCTGTTAAAGGGATAATTACTTTCAAAATGTCCTAAGTGGCCTGCATTTATCTAAGCCAATATATTTATCTATCTACCCAAATCTAGCTAGCTGTCATCAATCTCTATGACAAGGCCAGAAATTTTTGACTTAGAAACCAGAAAAGGACAATATAATTTTAATGTGTCTTTCTCCCACGCATCCATCCATTCATTCTTACAGTGAATATTTACTGAGCACTTAATATATGCCAAGTACTATTCTAGGTGCAGTGAACAAGACAGACAAAGATCCCTCTGTTGATGGGGCTTCTACTCTGGGCCAGCAGCAGGCCAGGGAAGACAGACAATAAACGTAATCAATTGACTTCATACTCATTAGGATGACTAGAATAAAAACAGAAAATAACAAAGGTTGACATGGATGCAGAGAAATGGGGACCCTTATGCCCTGCTGGTCTGAATGTAAAATGGTACAGCCAGTGTGTGAAATAGTGTGGCAATTCCTCAAAAAATTAAAAAATAAAATTACTTATGATTCAGCAGTTCCACTTGTAAGTATAATACCCATAAGAATTGAAAGAGATGTCTCAAAGAGACACTTGTACACTCGTGTTCTTAGCACCTATTCACAATAGCCAAGGATGGAAATAACTCAGGTGTCCTTTGATAGACAAGTAGATAAACAAAACATAAAATGAAATATCTTTCAATCCTAAACAGAAAGAAATTCTGACATATGCTGCAGCATGCATGAACCTGGAGGAGAGTATGCTAAGGGAAATAAGCAAGTCACAAGTAGACAAATGCTGTTATGATTCCACTTACTTGAGGGCCCTATGGTAGTCAAATTCAGAGACAGAAAATGCAAGGGTGTTTTCCAGGGACTGGAGGAAGGAGGGAATGGGAAGTTGTTCTTTATGGGTAAAGAGTTTCCGTTTTGTGAGATGAAGAAAGTTCTGGAAACTGTTTGCACAACTGTGAATGTACTGAACACTACTGAACTGTACATTCTAAAATGACTGAGTAGTTCTTGTCAGGTGGACTTTACCATGATTTCCTTTAAATGTACAAGAAAGGAAATAATTTAAGTCACAACAAGTGAAAAGTCCACGGAAAACAAAGAAAAAATAGAACAGAGTAAGGGAGCTGTAATGTGCAGGGTCCAGACATATCAGATCAGGAGGCCAGTGGCAGTGCCTCCTTGAGAAGGTGAGATTTGAGCAAGGGCTGGAAGGAGCTGCTTGTCTCTGGGCTGCAGTTAGGATCTATGTCTAAATCTTCCAGGGCCCACTAATGATGTGCATCAACATCCAGGCAGGGCTGCAGCGGCATTTATCTGGAAAGTTCACGTTGGTGGGCAGCTGAGGCGAAAACTGGATGGGGGCATTTCATCTCAGTTGGAAAAACAGTCCAGGCACTCAGGCAGCCCTTGCACAGATTATAATCAGATGTCATCTGATACTTGAGACTGTTACAGTAAAGAGAAATGGTTGTTTTTTCTGTGGCCCTTTCTAAAACGCAACTCTAGAACCTAGAACCAACAATCAGCAGTTAGTTTTTAGTGACTTCTAAGTTTGCAAATTGTTGTTGAGCACATTTCCTATGAGAGTTTTAAGCACCTTCATAAGACTGACATTCTTAAGGCATCGGTTGACCTTTCGTCAACCTATAACTAGGGATGGCAGCTCAAAGTGTACTTATTTCAGTTCTTCTCTCTCTGATAGATCATATGGCATGGACTGGTGAGCTGCCGATACAAATCCTGTGACCCGGACATGTCTGAGTACTTATCTATGAGGCTGGTATAAACAGGTATCAATTTGCCATCATTTAAGACAGTACTTAGTATGCATGAAAAAAGTGGAAATCCCTTTGCAATACTGGATCTTCAACTGATTTTCAACCTGTCCTGTTTTAACCTTCTCCTTGTCAAATAAAAAAGAAGTACAATGAGCATGAATCTCAACTTTGGAATCAGGAAGAAGTCCCTTGCCATGCCCACATCCCCAGTCCACTGAACTCGGAGGGAGATAAATATCTGTGGGTGGAATGACACCTTTGCTCCTGCACAATCCTGTCCTCTTACTTCAGATTCTGAAGCAACACTACCAGCTACTCAAAACATAACATGCTGATAGTGACTCTCCTGAGCTAAAGTCTTAAAATAGTTGCTAAGGTCCCAGGGGCTAGCTAGAGGAAGAAGAGGGGGTTCCCTCTGTACGTCCTGTCTATACTGATGGCAGTAAGCACTGCTTTATTTAATTCCATGTGACACAGTATCCGCCCATCAGAAACTTATCGCCTGATATATATACATGTATCTTGGTGAACTGCTGAGCATGGAAGAATTGGCATCTGAGAGGTTCCTTCAGAGATGGATAAGGTTTTCTGAGGTAGAGACAGGGAGACCATTCTAGGTAAATCAGAAAACAGCCTGGACAAAAAGTTCCTGAAGAAGAATCCCCTTGTAGGCAAATACCCAATAAAACAGGTGCAAACGACACTGTGGTACTGTTTGTCTTAGCAAATAGCTAGAAATAACCTGTATGTTCAAGTTGGAGTGGTGAGCTGCTTATAAAAAAATCAAAGCAGATGAACAAATAAATGATGGTATTTGGAAAATATTTCGAAGGGAAAATAAATCAAGTAGGGAATCAAGTCTCATTTAATGTGGAAAAAAAAACACAGAACCTGTTAAATGAAGGTTAGAAGGCTAAGGAATGTTTACGGACTTTACATAAAGAGTCAAAATAGGTGCACCACTGTGACACAAACAGTGAAGGTGCAGACCATGTAAAGCTTATGGACCTGGGTTCAAGACCTAGGGCTGGAGGTAAAAAAATTCAAAACAATTTATGCCTACTTTATAGATATAGATACATATATATACACACATCTTAAAATTTGAAGTAAATATGACAAGTTAAAGATGAACAATTGTGTGTTATGTTATCCTCCGTATTTTTACATATACTTGACGTATTTTATTTCAAAATGAAGGCGAAAGTCACATTTTTAGGACTAGTGAATGGTGTGGATAAACAGGTTTCAAACTAACTTGACGCTTGCTAAGAAACATTTATTTTAGGAGCCAGGAGTTTCATGGTTTACTTATCCTTAATATGCAAGGTGTACTCAGATATGGTCTATTCTATTTACTCTATTTTGTTCATGAAATCCAGCAGAGAGTGATGAAAGGCTTTGACTGCCAGCCACGGGAATGTAAGCTTTAGGTGGCTGAGTGAAAAAGGATACCAGAAGCTTTGCAACATATCATCAGAACTGAAATTTAGCCAAACCAAATAAGATGGAACTGGGGCCAGAGACTGGAGGACACACACTCACTTAAGAGACTATCACCATGGCACAGCTGGGACAGTATCTAGTCCTGCAAGGGAAGTGAAAAGAAGAAAGAGATTTTGAAATTGCTGCAATTAAAAAAAAAAAAAATATTTGAGGGAAAGAGCAAAAGAAGAAACTTCACTTTGATTTTGAGGCTTGGTGACTGGGAGATTGGTCATACCAATAATAAAATTAGGTACATCAGGAGTTTGACTTTCAACACACAATGTTTCCAGCAAGACATTAGATGGATATTGTGAAGTCTTGGGTGGGGGTTAGAAGGCATGAACTGATAATGATATCATAGTGTTTTATGACTTGCTACTGCAGTACACAGTATCTGATGTGGAAAACACAGAGAAATTAGGTGGAATCAAGGTGGAGCTAGGCAGGTTGACTCAGCACAGGGGAAGAAGGTGAGGAGTGCTGGCCAGGGTATAAATGAAGTGAGTGCTGGCTCATTTGTGTTGGAGGGGTAGTGGGGCCAAATGAGGCGGATGAACTGAGAGAGGAGGAACTTGGGAATTAGACGTTATGGGGAGCTCGGACTGTGTCAGTAGGTGTGAGGAAGCAGTACAGATCAGTCAGAAGTGTTGTGATAAGGAAGGAGACGTGTCAGACTGAGCTGCTGAAGCTAAAGCAGTCCTATGATGAATAATCACCACCTTCATAGAGCCAGCAGGCTAGGCAGTGGGTAGTTGTAATATGATGAAGATGCAAGGTGGAGCTATGTGATAAGTTTATCGCTACTGATCTAAATTGAGTAATTTTTCCAAGGAAGCTCTTCTATGGAATAACTAATGATTTTTTTTTTTAATCAGATCCACTAATGAATTATGAATTGCTACTTCAAATTGTGGGAAAGTCTCTGGGAAGGCCTTTCCACTGGGAATAGGAAAAGGGTCTATAGGGTTACCTTTAGGTGGGTCCTCATGGAATGTCCTGGCAGAGGAAGCACTGGATAACCCACCTAAGATCTTGTTCTACTCCATCATCCGTTCAAGGGCAGAGAGGCACCCACTTCTCACCTAGCTCTTTCTTTTCATGGTTAGTGGACTTGCATTGTCTGAGACACAGGTGACTGGGTTCTTGGGATACAGAAGTCAGAAGCAGTGGGGCTTGCCTGTAACTGAGGGCTGATTCACAGTTTTGAATAGGTTACTTGTATTTTCTCTCCTCCATTATTTGCCAATCAAGTAATACAAATAAAAAAAAATAGTTTTAATATCTTGAGTAACTTACTGGTGAAACTCAATGAATTTCACAATTGAATGGATCACAACCAGTTACATACAGCCTAAGGCTAAGGGGATCTAACGGATGTGGTTAATTTTGCCTGAGGCTGTTTGTTGCGAAACCTGGAAGAGAAGTCCGTGTTTGCAGTTAAAATGGTGTGAGTGTGTTGCTTGCTCAGGGAACCAGAGCAGTCTGTTCTACCTTTTACAGTCTCTGCAACAAGATTAAAAAAACTAGGTCTCCCTAACTCCTGCCCCAATGTTATTTTACTGTTTTGTGTTT